>SJYA01003146.1:580844-654940 GCA_006410615.1 Neotragus moschatus | reverse complement strand
CTTACTCCTTGGAAGAAAAGTTGTGAGCAACCTAGATAGCATATTCAAAAGCAGAGACATTACTTTGCCGACTAAGGTCCGTCTAGTCAAGGCTATGGTTTTTCCAGTAGTCATGTATGGATGTGTGAGTTGAGAGTTGGACTGTGAAGAAGGCTGAGCGCCGAAGAATTGATGCTTTTGAACTGTGGTATTGGAGAAGACTCTTGAGAGTCCCTTGGACTGCAAGGAGATCCAACCAGTCCATTCTGAAGGAGATCAACCCTGGGATTTCTTTGGAAGGAATGATGCTGAGGCTGAAACTCCAGTAGTTTGGCCACCTCATGCGAAGAGTTGACTCATTGGAAAAGACTCTGATGCTGGGAGGGATTGGGGGCAGGAGGAGAAGGGGACGACCGAAGATGAGATGGCTGGATGGCATCACTGACTCGATGGGCGTGAGTCTGAGTGAACTCCGGGAGTTGGTGATGGACAGGGAGGCCTGGCATGCTGCAGTTCATGGGGTCACAAAGAGTCGGACACGACTGAGTGATTGAACTGAACTGAACTGAATCTATTTTCCATTTCTATAATTTGTCATTTAAGAAACATTACATAAATAGAATCATATAGGGTATGACTATTTGAGATTGACTTTTGCACCCAGCTTAATCCCCTTGAGTTCCATTCAAGTTATTACCATTATCATTACTTTTCCTCTTTTTATTACTGAGTAGTATTCTTGATAAGGATATACCACAGATTATTCTTTCCTTGAAGAGTTGGATTTTTTTTCAAGTTTCTGGTTGTTATGAATATAGCTGCTTGAATATTCCTCTAGAAGGTTTTATATGAACATAACTATTCATTTCTCTGTGATAATTACTCAAGAATGCAAATGCTGAGTGATATGGTATGCACAATTTTAATTTTGTAAGAAACTACTATACTGATTTCCAGAATGGTTGCACCATTTTACATTCCACCAGCAATGTATGAATGATCCATTTCTTTTATAGTTTTAGGTTTTTCTGCTGTTGTAACCAGTTAATATTGGCTGACTTCAGAGCAGGTCCAGGAAAGAAACAAAAAACAAATCAAAAACAAATCAACAACAGCAAAATCTGACCCAGGATTCCTCTTACATTCTCTATCTGAAGAACTTCCTTTTTCCAGTCCATTTTTAATGGGTCTTCTCAGGGAGATTTTCCCATCTATAGTTTCTATTCAGCTATGAGGTCCGGCTCACTCTCAGATCAAATAAGAAAGAAAAAAAAGGGGAGGGGAAGGAAGCTATTAACTCACCACTATCCTGGATTCTTTTCCCATTTTGACTTCCATCCTCAATCTGTCTGTTTATTTTGAGAGTCTTTCCCAGTTTCTCTTCATATTTTCTCCAGAGTTTTAGGTATTACTATTGCAAGCATAGGTTATGCTTCATTGTGGCCATTACTACAACCATTTCACACTTTATGAGTTCTCAAACTATTGGTATATTTTCAAATACATTGCTGCTCCAGCATTTCTTTCAGGTCTCTTAGATTTCTTTTTGGCCAGCTGGGAAAGATATTTGTAAGTATTCTAAAGTGAATAATGTCTGAGTAATAATTGTCCTCTAGCTGATGACCTAATAGATGAGAATACAACTTTTGACAGTGAAGATGATGAATAATGTAAAATTAATGGTATGCCTTGAAATCAGGACATGTTTGGAGTTCTTTGAAGATGACTACTCCCATTGCAGTACTTAGGAGATTTGATTCTTCAATGGGTGATGATTAAGTAAAAAGCTTGCTGAACAAATCCTTTCATTTAGGGGAAAAAATGGTAAATCCAATTTCTATTTTTGCTTCCCCTGGTATTCTTCTATTTAGCTTATCTTTGGGTAGAGTAAATCAGTGCAATTTCAAAGGCATGAGCTTAATCCATGATATATTAGGGTGTCCAAATTCCTTCTGGGATTCTAGTCTTTGCTCAGGAGAGATAATTAACCTCTGAAAGTAGTCACTTATGCAGCTTCACCTGGTGGTTTGTTTTAAGGATTAATTTATCTCATTTACCTTTCTGACTTATCACTTCAGGCTGGAGCCATGACTGGTAAGGAGGTGGAAAAAGAAGTGACCCTCACAGGGACATTTCAGTAATAGGAAATCCAAAGTATTGCATTCTAGTGTTCAATTTTTAGAGTCTATGCTGCCTTTTAAAATAATAATTCTAGGATACTTTTCCTTCTCTTGTGCCCAGAAAATTCACAGGACTTCAACTCTAGAAAGAATTTACTTTGCATCCAGGTCTACCATTTGCTACTTATGTTACTTTGGATAATTTATTATTGTAAGCCTTAGGGTCCTCATAAAAAGAGGTGGTTAATAATATCAATCTCATTATTATGCACATGCGAACTTGACAAACTTTTATTCTGAGTTCTAAATTTTATATGTATACATAGCTATAATGTGTTATATATATATTTACATATGTATATATAAATATTTAACTTAATATTTAAACACATATTCAAATGCATTGTAAGATTTTAAACAACATATAAAATAAAAGAGTATTATTTTTCTGTAAATAATTTATGCCCAAAGAACAATTATTTCTTTCCCAGGGGGGATAGGAGGCTTAGAAATATAGTGAATTGCTGAGAGTAGTTATGGGAATATTTACAATATTCTATACTATATTTCTACTAGTAAGTAGTAATCTCTAAGTAGATTACAGAAACTGAGGATTCTTTCTGTTCCAGTTTATAATTATATTTTGCAGGCTTTCTTTGAGGTTCTGAGTCTTTGTACTCACCAATTTAGAATCTACATATAAATTGCTGTGTGCTGTCAATTTTACTATAGTCAAATACATTTCAAAAGCCAAACATCATGATGTTTAAAAAGAGGCAGAGAACAATTATATTTGACAAACAATTTTTACATGACCTGAAAATGTCTCAGGATTAAAAGTGATCCTTTTATACTCCGATTTGCTTGGATGTGTTTGTTTAGTTGGAACTTGTGAAATCATTTTACTTTACTTTAGGGGCTGATTAAGAAAGTTGGAAAAGTCTCAATAAAGATTTTAAATTTTGCCTCTTTACTTTCTCGAATGAGAGCTCCCAGCAGAGGAATCATCAAGTTTGTAGTGAACATATTAGGAGCTATTGCAACTAACACTGGAATCATTTATGTAATTTTCATGAATACCCAGGAGATGGTAGTACTTTTCATTTTCAGAAGGAGAACAAATTTACTGCTCAAAACACTTGACATAACTACAAGGAAACATCTAATGTTGAAGTAGAAAATAATTATCTTTTTGTTACACTTAGCATAAAACAGAAGTAGTAATTTTTTTCACAGTTTAAAACTTAGAAAATTTTGTATCATTCAGAGGCCAAAAAAATAATAACTCATAATGGAAAGTAACTACCCTAGAGTCNATTAGATGATTTTCTGGAACTGTCTTGCTTTTTCGATGATCCAATGGATATTAGCATTTTGATCCCTGGTTCCTCTGCCTTTTCTAAAACCAGCTTGAACATCTGGAAGTTCACAGTTCACATATTGCTGAAGCCTGGCTTGGGGAATTTTGAGCATTACTTTACTAGCGTGAGAGATGAGTGCAATTGTGCGGTAGTTTGAGCATTCTCTGGCATTGCCTTTTTTTGTGATTGGAACGCAAACTGACCTGTGGCCACTGCTGAGTTTTCCAAATATTCTAGACATTTATATAAGGATGCATAAAATATAACTTATCATCTCTCCCCACAGTGGATTATCCCACACTGAGTATACTTGAAACAATAGAATGCAAATTATTTAAGTAGTCTTTTATTAACATCTGAGTCAATGTTCCAATGTAAAGCAGGTTAAACTGAAGTGAAAAGGCATATGTAGAGGTTTCAGTCAAGCTTGCTAATTCCTCTTGTATCTAAATCTTGAAATTGTACACTCTCTGGCCAGTAACATTAGGAAGGAAGTGGAAATCCAGGTTGGTCGTGGTGGGGAAATTTGGATAAACAGGCCTTGGAATGTTTCATATACTCTGGCACAAGGAACCATGGAAGGATCGTAGACCACAGGCCTGATATACTTATTCAGATGCCTAAAGATGAACCAAAGATAGCTTTCTGTTTCTAAGGCATAAGATTTTCTCCAATAGTAATAGCTGCCCAGTGAAGCATTAACAAAACAGCTAGGGCCTAGAAATAGAGTAGCCAGAACCTAATTTAGCATGGAGAAATATAGGAATTCCCTTATTCCTATATTATATTGAACTTGGGACTTCTGAGATAGCTCTTTCTGGCATAACGTATATAGACAGCCAGAGTACCCCAGTAGTTGGAATATATCTGAGGTGAAACTTTGAAGTTGCTCTGGCCACTGACTTCTGGCTATTGTGACTCAAATACACAAAATTCAATGCATGATTGTTTTGAAATTTTACTAATCTATTGGTAGGGTAAATTGAAATTAGCTCTTCCAGGGTGGTAGGGAATGGTTCCAAGTTATTATAACTAATTGCTACTGTTTCTAGAGTATTATGTGACAGAGTCATAGTAAGCAGTTAATATAATCCTCATAAGCATTGAGAAAATGTAAGACAAAAAGATTTACAGACTAGTCCCTTTTTTCATTACTAAAAACACTCTTGTTGTTTATTAACTCAGTTGTGTCTGACTCTTCGCAACTCCATGGACTGTAGTCTGCCAGACTACTCTGTTCATAGGATTCTTCAGACAAGAATACTACAGTGGGTTGCCATTTCCTTCTCCAAAAACACTATTAAACAACACAAACATAACAACAGTTGTTTTGGTGTATTTTTTCTTTTTTTAGCTTTTGGCTTTTTATTTATTTTTTTAATGCATTAAAGCAAATCTGGGTCACCTCAGGATATTCAGAGACCTGCCTAGGGGCTTTTAATCACACGAGAAAATACTTCAAAGGGATGGAGGTATTCTGACCTATTTCCTCACCTCTCTGAGGGTAGCCATCATTTCAGTTATGATGTCCAAACAAATTCCATTACCTCATGTGAGAGAGTATAAAGGGCCACCCCCCTCTCTGTTTTTTAGTAGCAACAAGAGATGACGAGCTGTGCAACAATTTTTGAACAATGATTTAAACAAATGTTTTTCTAGCTATACATGTTATATTCATTATGGAAATATGGATTTTATTTTTCTGAGAAAAGATTACCACAGATCTTAGGGGAACTTACCACAGAATAACATAAATAATCCCAATTTCCCCAAGAGAAGGAAATATCATTAAATATATGTGTATATTCAGAAGGTTTCAGGCCCATAAAGGAAAATTCAGCCAGTCTTTCTCTGAACATGAGGTTAAATAATTTGTAGAACACAGCAGAACAGCTACTTATATTCAGGACTCTATTCCTAAACTCAGTACTTGTATTCTGAAAGTACTACTGGATTGCCACATATGAATTTTTACTAATTACATTTGTGCAGAATTAATGTATGTTTTGTTAGCATACATTGTTTATATTATAGCATTATTTTGGATTTATTTTGAAAATATACTTATTCTAAAGTTGTAACATTAGGATCAGTAACATTATTCTCTTCCATATACCTGGCTGCATGCTGTACTAAATCGCTTCTGCTACTAAGTTGCTTCAGTCCTGTCCGACTCTGTGCAACCCTATAAATGGCAGCCCACCAGGCTCTGCCATCCCTGGGATTCTCCAGGCAAGAGCACTCAAGTGGGTTTCCATTTCCTTCTCCAGTGCATGAAAGTGAAAAGTGAAGTCGTGTCCCACTCTTCACCACCTCATGGACTGCAGCCTACCAGGCTCCTCCGTCCATGGGATTTTCCAGGCAAGACTACTGGAGTGGGGTGCCATTGCCTTCTCCGACTAAGTCGCTTCAGTTGTGTCCAACTCTTTGCCACCCTTGGACTGTAGCCCTCCAGGCTCCTCTGTCCATGGGCTTCTCCAGGCAGGAATGCTGGAGTGGGTTGCTGTTCCCTCTTCCAGGGAATCACCCAACCCAGGGATCAAGTCCATTGTTTTTATGTCTTCTGCATTGGCAAGTGGGTTCTTTACCACTAGCTCCACCTGGAAGCCCTATATCCCTGACTAAATCAAAGCAAATGAATATTTTAGAATTCAGGGAAAGATATAACAGAAATTGCATTGAATCTACTATTTTTTCCTTACATGTTCAAGAATTTTCTGTTTACATTTATGTAGAAAATTCAAAATTTCATCTACTTTGTGGAGTTTCTTCATTTGTGTTTGTATTTGGAGCATAGGATATTTAAATATCTTCAAAATATGATAAAAGTATGCCTTTCTCTTAAACTGAAGTTTCCAAGCCAGTTAGAGAGGGAATATGGCACAAAGCAGAGCAGCATGATGTCAAGATCAGAAAAATTAAAAGACAAAAACTGTTGTAGGATACCTTAGAGAAAAGGAAGAAAAAACAAAGATGAGAAGTATAGGTAATTGAAAGAAAATAACAGAAATATAGTAAATAAAATATATGTTTAAATGCATATAAAGACAGGATGAATGCATGCATTTTAATAGTTGCATACTTTTGTTGCATCTGACTGTTTCCTCTGGAAAGAGCAGCAAAGACTGCCCCTCTTTTCCAAGACCACTGCTCTCAATTAAAATGCTTGTGGCTCAGCTGATAAAGAACCCGCCTGCAATGCGGGAGACCTGGCTTTGATCCCTGGGTTGGAAAGATCCCTTGGAGAAGGGAGAGGGTACCCACTCTAGTATTCTAGCCTGGAGAATTCCACAGACTGCATAGTCCATGGGGCTGCAAAGAGTTGGACACAACTGAGCAACTTTCACTCAATTATTTTAAAAGACTAATTTCTGTAATGAAGCTTTTAAGATTTTATTATTTCAGGTCACTTTCAGTTTTCCAACATAATTGAGAGGGGAAGGCAGAGACGCATAGCTTCCTGCTTATCAACATCTCTCTCAGAATGGTACATTTCTTACCAAGGATGAACCTACATTGACACATCATAATTCCCCAAAATCCATAGTCTACCTTAGGATTCACTCTGATGTTGTACAGTCTATGGATTTAGACAAACGTATAATGTCATACATCTGCTATAATAGTATACAGAGGACTTCAACCGCCCTGAAAAGCCTCTGCCTGTTCGTCTCTCCTGTCTACCTATGGCAGCCACTGATCTTCCTAGTGTTTCCATTGTTTTGCCTTTTTCTATCTGTCATAGAGTTGCAATCAAACAGCATGCAGCCTTTTCAGACTGACTTCTTTCACTTAATAATATGCACTGAAATTCCTCCCTGTCTCTTCATGGACTGATAGCTCACTTCTTACTAGTGAGAAATAATGTCTGCATGTACTATAGTTTATGTGTGCATTTACTTACTGATGGACATCTTGGTTGCATCTAAGTCTTGGCAATCTTGGATAAAGCTGCAATAAACAGACTTGTATAGATTTTTGTATGGACTTTAAGTTTTTAACTCCTTTGGATAAATGCCAAGGAGTACAGCTACTGGATCATATGGTAAGCAGATGTTTGATTTTGTGAAAATCTGCCAAGCTATCACTCAATGTAGCTGAATCATTTTGCACTCCCACCAGCAATAAATGAGCATTTCTCTTAATGCACACACTTGCCAGCATTTGGTATTGCCTGTGTTCTAAATTTTGACCATTCTAATTGGAATGAAGTGCTATCTCATTATTTCTGTAATGTGATTTTTATGTATGCTTTATCTCAGATTCTTCTGCAAAGTTCCTGCTGAAGTTGCACGTAACTAGTTTCATTCAAATTATCTTTCCATTTGCCTTATGTTAATTATACCTCTTTAATAAGCGGTTAGAATTTACAGCTACTAATGAGAGTATGAAAGCAGAACAAGAAAATTTCAAATGTATATTATTATAAGCTAATCCTAGTCACAACAGAGCCTTTCGATAGTTGATACCCAATCTACAAAAT
Source organism: Neotragus moschatus (assembly GCA_006410615.1). NCBI lineage: Eukaryota > Metazoa > Chordata > Mammalia > Artiodactyla > Bovidae > Neotragus > Neotragus moschatus. The sequence goes on along the minus strand of SJYA01003146.1, from coordinate 646,997 downwards.
AGATACCCAATTAATAATTTAATAATGACAGTAACATGATTGTGTGGTGTGCAAAGACATCATCTCTTAGACTTTTCATATTACTATCAGGATTTAATGATTTATACCCATAAGTGATATTATTGAGATACTTAAGTAGTAAATTATCGCTGCAATATGGCTTTGCAAGGATTCCTTTGTCAGGGATGAAATATTTTATATTTTCTTCATCCTCTTGAATATGGCCATCTTGGTGATTTTACTGGATAAAAGAATATGGCAGAAAGGAAGATATGCTGATCCTGAGCCTAGATCTCAAGAGCCTGTGTGTGCTTCACTTTCTTTCTTGTATCCATGTAATCACCAAGTCCAGGTTAGCCTGCTGGACTGGTACAGAACCAGTTGATCCCAGCAGGAACTATCTTAGATCAGTGAATTCCCAGACAACCCACCAGCTGACCATATATCCAGGAGCAATAGTCATCAAGATGAACCTGAAAAAGACCAACAGAACTGTCTAACTGACCTACAATCCTGTGAATTGAGGTTGGGAACTGTAGATGAGGTTGGCGGTTGGTCTTCACTATCTCTAGTCTACTCACCAGTTAAGCAAGTATTCCTCTTCACCATGTACTAGAGATACAACATTGAAATATTCAATAAAAATACCCACCTTAGATAAATACTAAGAAGAAAAATAGATAGTGGAATAGGGAAGGATCCAGGCGTAAGATTTGTGGTGAGACCATTAGAGAAAACGTCAAAAAGGCTTTGATGGAGATGATGTTTGATAAATATCTACAAGATATGAGGGAGTGAACCATTAGGATATCTGAGAGAAAGGTAGCTTACCAAGATGCAAATTCTATCTGAGTTCCAAGGAAAGATGTCTGATGTGTTGACTCAACTGAGGCAAGGCCAGTGGGGCTGGATCAGTATAAATGATCTGGAGAGTAATATGGGGTCAAATCAGAAAACTAGTTGGGAACAAATGATAGTTTAGATCGTTCTAAGTCTTTGGTATTTGCTCTCTTAAATAAAGAGACACTGGAGAATTTTTTAAGAGGAATGGCAAGAAATAACTTTCATTTAAATAGCATCTTTTTGACTTCTGAACTAGAATATGTTTAAGAGAGGTGAGATCAGAAGCAGGAAGATGAAAGAGGTATCTATGGTAGGAATCCAAGTGAGAAATAACAATGGCTTGGACCAGAGTAACAGCAATAAAAATATTTTGTAGGTAGTGTTGAAGGATCTACAATAGACTCAATACGGGATACAAGGGAAGAAGAGTGTTGGTCTGAATAAGACTTTACTGGTATATTACTATCAAATGACATGAACTTAAGAACAAACCAATGTCAAATCTCAAAAATAGCTTTGATTTCGTCTACCTCCAGCAGAGCAATTATTCTGTTGTTTGATATGGCAGGTGGTCTTCAGAATATGTCTTTAGAAGTGCCTGAAAGGTAAAATATTTAAAAGAGGGAAGATGAATTTATATCTTACCCCTCCCCCATTCAGTTTGATCATTTGAGCTACTTTACATTTGAAGCCTGCATATAATGTACTGATTAAATCACATTATGCATGGCTGGATGAATATATTATTAAACAAATTACCCTTTTCCATAACCATGAACTGTGCATCTGTAGCAAATGGTTGAACATTTTAATAAGGAGGAGTGTAATTATATTATGGTCATTGCTTTTTCGCAGGCTTATTGGCCACATTTTGGAGGTGAATATCTTCTGATGAAGATATTTATTGTAAAGGAAGGGTTTTCAAGTTATAGTCAGTACTCATAACTCACTGGAAATATCTCTGCTTAGAAAATAAGGGAGCACAGAGGTGGAGCTTTTAAAGATATTATTGAACTTAAAGACAAAAAAACTACCAACTGGTCTTTTTTTTTTTTTTTTTTTCTGGAAATCATTTCTTGGTGCTATCTGTATCTACCTACCTACCTACCAATCTACCTATTTTGCATTGAAAGCAAACCAATGCAAAGTAAATAAACAAAACAAACATTCTCTGTTTTACTGTTGGATAGAAACAAAATGGTCCAGGAAGTGGAAGATTTTCTTGCAATTATCTAACATTTCTCTTTTGTCAATTGTATGCATCAATGCTAATTCAAGAGGAGGGCTCCAGGTGAGACTTCTAATGAAGAAAAATTCAAAGGGATTTTTTCTTTTTTTGATGACTAAAAGAAAATAATTTTGACTACCCAATATCTACGGCCTCACTATAACTGTAATAATGAGTATGAGACAAGTGTGTCAGTATCAGAGATTAAGTAGTGTTTCAAAGAAAATTTGAAGACAAAATAAAGAATTGCATTCTGGTAAGATGTTTTGGGTTTGCCCATGTCCACGTGTTTGTGGATAATGAAAGTTCCATAATTCACTGAACTAAATATGAGAAAATGGCCATTATAACAAGGAATTATATTTGCTGGTTGGCAGGGGGAAAAGCAGAAAGTCACATAGTATATCTGCTTCTGAATACCTGGCCACCAATGCTGTGAAGTGAAAAAACAGTGAAGACCATGAGAGTTTTGCTATCCAGGTACTAAAATATTTTAATTAAAACTAAAATAATTAAACTAGTTTGCTCAGCTTCCTTTTTCTGAGAATGTGAAATAAGTTTTGACATCTCAGGATGGATATAGAGCAGCGACTGTTCTCTACTTGGGTTGTACTTCATAATTAACTGAGTTGCTTTCAAATTATATCCATGTTCAGGTCCCGGTCCAAAATAAGTAAATGGAATATATAAGTGAATCTATATAGCCCAAGGCATTAATAATGTTAAAGTTCCACAGGGTGATTCCAGGATGAAGCTATGGTTAAGTAATTATGGAAATTTCTGTTCTAAATAGCCCCATGTGTTCCAACGACTGGAAAACCATTCAGCTTAAGAGCTTCCTCTTTTGAAATTTACAGGGAAAGTTTGAATAACAGTCATGATGACATAATTGTAGATTTCTTTAATTAGAAAGGCTTTCCTTCAACATAGAGCAGAGTTCAACAGACTTAAGAATAGTTCATCTTGATTGGAGTTAGATCTGGGAGGTGTGATGGTTAATTTCATGGGCAACTTGACTGGGCCACAGTGTATCCAGATATTTGGTCAAACATTATTTTGGGTGTTTCTGTGAGGGTGTTTCTAGATAACGTTAATATTGGTGTCAGTAGACTGAGTTGAGCAGATTGCCTTTTCTAAGGTGGGTGGGCCTCATCTAATCTGTGAAAGTACTGAGCAGAAACAAAAGTCTGACTGTTTCCTGACTAGGAAGAAATTCTGCCTGCCTGACAGTTTTCAGTCTGGGATAGCTTTTTTGCTGTCTTGGGACTTTAACTGGAACATTTGTTTTTCCTAGGTCTCAAGTCTGCTGACCTTTGAACCAAAACTATACTTTTGACTCCTGGTTTTCAGTCCTTTTGCTCAGACTGGCACTGAACCAACAGCTTTTATCCAGCTTGCTGACTCACCCTGATGATCCTGAAACTTGCTAGCTTCCATAAATCTTGTGAGCAAATTCTTCATAGTAAATGTCTTTCTGACTGTGTTTGTCCTCTCAAATCAAGACAGCCGAGTAAAAGGGCTGTGCTCATTTTCTCCTGTGAGAACACAGCTGCTGAACAGCCATCGAACCCACCAAAATAAAAAAGTACCTCACATCCAAGGACAAAGGAGGAGTTGCAACAAGCAGGTAGGACAGGTGAAGTCATGTTAAAATCAAACCCCATACCCACAGAGACCCCTGGAGGCACAAACAAAAGCTTGTGCACACGAGGACCCAGGGTAAAAGAGCAGTGACCCCCACAAGAGACTGAGCCAGACCTGCCTGTGAGTTTTTGAGGGTCTCTTGCAGAGACCTGGGTTGGCAATGGCCTGCTGCGGGGATGGGGGTTCTGGCAGCAGCAGTACTGGGAGGTACAGCTTGTGGCTTAAGTCCTCCCAGAGGAGGCCACCATTAGTCTACCATAGATCCACCAGGTTGGTGAGTCACAAACTGAAGTATAATTACACAAAGAAGTTCTTTCATTGCTGCAAAGGTTCTAGGCCCCACATTAGACTTCCCAAACTGGGGATCTGGCAAGGGGACTGGGACTTTCCAAGGAATCTGACTTTGCAGATCACTGGGATTTCATTATAGGGCTTCCATAGGACTGGGGGAAGCAGAGACTTTTGGAGGCACAAACAAGCCCTTGTACACACCAGAAGCCAGGGGAGAGGAGAGTGACCCCACAGGAGACTGAGCCAGACCTGCCTGTGACTGTTTGGGAGTCTCTGGCAAAAGCATGAGTCTATAGTGGCCTGCCGTGGGTTTTGTGTGTGTGTGTGTGTGTGTGTGTGTATGTGTGTGTGTGTGTGCCTGCATATACTCTGACTGTATTCAGAGGTGGTAAGGGAAAAGGGAAGTAAAAAGCACCTATGAGCAGAATATGTATGGACTTCCCATGTAGCTCAGCTGGTAAAGAATCTGCCCGCAATGCAGGAAACCCTGGTTCAATTCCTGGGTTGGGAAACCCTCTGGGGAAGGGATAGTCTACCCACTCCAGTATTCTTGGCCTTCCCTTGTGGCTTAGCTGGTAAAGAAGCCACCTGCAATGCAAGAGATCTGGGTTTGATCCCTGGGTTGGGAAGATCCCCCTGGAGAAGGGAATGGCTACCCACTCTAGCATTCTGGCCTTGAGAATTCCATAAACTATATGGTCCATGGAATCACTAAGCTTTGGACACAACTGAGTGACATTTGCTGTCATAGATATACACATGCATCATATATATACATGAATAAATTATATGTCTATGTCTATATCTTTATGCATGTATATATATCTCTGTCTGTGAAATTGAAATTATTTTTATTTCAGTTTGACCTCTTCCATTTCTCTACTAATATAAAATGTGTTAATAGTCACTTCAGTATTATATCTGAGTATTTAAGTTGCAGAATGTCAGGTGTATTGGGATGTCAAACTGATGAGGAGTGGGCTGAGTCAGATTGTTCTATTATCAACTTTATTTTTATTGGGAACTATATTTCCCAGAATTTTCTCTGTAATTTCAAAATAGAATTGACACAAGTAGTAGTTGTATGAGGTTTGGCAGATATAAACAAAACAGAACCTATATGTTCTGAAATTTGCTGGCAGTTGGTTAGAGGCATTGAGATTTAAATGAAAAGTCTAGAGGATTTCAGTTTTCCCTTGCTTCTGCCCTTCCCCCATCCAGCTCTCTTTTATGAACTCCAGCCGTGCCTATCAACAATGATGTAAGGCCCACTACCACATGCTTTGCTGAAACTCATATGTAGTGAACAAGTAAAGGCAACAGCCTGCCGTAAGCATCCATCTTTCTTCATAATCCCTCTCTGGCAGTCAGATGCGCTTTACTTCCAAATTTCTTTGTCAACTCTTCCTCATTTGTCTATGTCAGAGTTAGTTAATGATTTTTCTTCAGTCCTTCAACAATTTATTTTATGTGTTTATTTCCCTATTTCCTCCTTTAATTGTTTGATTTCTAACTTCCATGGTAAATTTCCTATTCCATAATACTCATGTTAGTACTGATTGCATCCTAACTGATGCATGGAAAGAATAAATAAAGTCCAAAATCCGAAGATGTGAAGACTAAGAACATTTTTAAAAAGAAAAGAATTTTGAACTTAAAAGAAAAAGACTATAAAATTAATGAAATAAATATGAATGAAAATCATCAACTAATTTTAATTATAGTTTCCAGGAAAACTTTTCAATTATCATTTAACAAGTGACATGGACACAAACAATTCTGAATGAGTTTGCTCAGTTTCTTCTTAAATCTATGTTTAATCTTGAATTTACTGCTTCAAAAAATATTACTGCTGAACTCTTGCTAATATGTGAAACAAACTGGTATATTAAATGTGTTGTCAAGAAAATATATCAACTGATATGTGAAATGTTTTAAATTTATAAGTAATTATCAAGACCCTCAAGAACATTGGATCAATCTTTTGTTATTAACACTGAGACATTCTGGTAGATATGATTCAATATTTTTGACTAAGCTGGGCAGCACAAACTCCCCCCTCACCACTTACTATTGTTTGTTGTACAGTTCTTGGGCCAGTTTTCAGGTTTTATCATGGGCTTCTGCTGGTAGAATAAAGAAGAGTTCTCCATAACCATGAAAAGTAGAAAAAAAAATTAGTAGAAAAACATCTTAGAGTTCAAAGATCAATAACACACAATTTGTGATTGTCTTCCTTGTTAGGAGCTCAGATTATTCCAGAGAAGATATGCAAAGATGAGTAAATGAAACAAATGCTCTGAAGTATCTAGATGAAACCTCATATATAATTTTTATTATTTTATACTGAATCTAGGGTTTTAAAAATAAAAACAAAATGAACAGTTACTTAGCTCAGCAGTTTTTTTGTGGCTTATGTGAATCAAATTTGCAGTATGGCTGGATTTTTTCATTTCTGTCCAGATATTCTCAAGTCTGAGCTAAAGAACTGACAAATAATCTCCAAGTCTTATTGTGATTACTATTTTTTAAAGTGTACTTGCCTTTTTGCTTCTTTTACCTTGTTGGACAAGAAAAGTTAAGCTGGTATGGGGAAACTTTTCAGTCAACTTGAGTCTATTTGTATTAATTATGTTTTGAAAATTTTGTTCAACATCAGGAAGCTGTCAATAATTAAGTAATCATTTAACAGAAGTGAAGTACACCAGAAAAAAAGCTGAGGCTTTTTGAAGCACCAAATAATAAAATTTTAATTGTTACTATTTATTATAAAGGGAAAATTAACATGTTTAGTGGAAATTACATTCACTGTATTGAAACATAAATGCACAGAATGGCTTTTTCAGTTATCATCTGTCTTAGTTTTTAGTTCTGCTGGGAAATGTAAACAATCTCAGATGAAGAATATCACTTTTCATACTAACTTATATGAACATCATCTCTAAAATATTCTTTACTCATATTCGAAGCACACACTATAATGCTCCTTCTGCAGTTGAATGTCTCTTAACAACACACTAGTGGGCAATATAAATTTTTAATAAAGAATACCAAAATGGTCTTATCAAGGAAAATTTGTATCCAGAGATGTCTGTGTAAAAGTAGTTTTCTTTGTTAAGCTCCAGTGAACCCATTTAAGAGTTGAAGGCAAATATTTTTTTAAATTGAATTATACTTGATCTACGATGTGTGTTAGTTTCTGGTATACATCAAAGTGGTTCAGTTGATATATATATATATATATATATACACATACACACACACACACACTTGCGCACACACACACACACATGCACACACACATTCTTTTTCATATTATTTTCCATTATGGTTTATTACAGAATAGTTCCCTGAGTTATACAGTATTACCTTGTTTCTCATATACATAGTAGTTTATATCTGCTAAGTTCAAACTCCAAATTTATCTCTCCCTCATCGCCCTTCCCATTTGGGAACTGGAAGTTTCTTTCCTCTGTCGGTAAGTCTGTGAAGGCAAATGTTTAATGTTTTGTATAATAGCTCCCTTTCCCAATAAATGCTACCCAATATACTACCATCTTACTAATGAGCATGAATAATATTCTGTAATCTGATAGTAAATAGAAGTAAAAATACACTCTTCAGACTTGTTGATTTTTCCGTAACAAAAAAATGTAATGACCTAGCCATTGGAAAAGTGTGTTCTTTGTTTTCAAGAAGATGGAGAAGCAAGTAGCAAGTTCCAAAGTTGAAGTATTAAAGTTTTAAAATAGAGCAACTAAATATCCATGAAGAAGCTGAGAGATTTTCTCAGATTAGAAGACACTTCTGGATGCCATAAGCACGGGGAAGAGGAAGTATATACTATATTAGGAACAGAAATATTTGTGACAGAGATTATTAATTCTCCTCCAGTATCTTTCCACACTCTTTCTTGCAATAATTATTCTGAAATATCTTTATCTAGATGCCTGTGACATGGTTAGGATATTAGGAGGTAAGCAGAAGTCATGTTTGTATCTGCCAGGTAGTATCAATCAATAAATAGCTTATTCTTTACTTTTTATCTTTTATTTTTCCTTTTTTTATGGAAATGCAGTAAAGTGATGTTGCGCTAGTTTTAATTGATGATGAGGGCTCTATCCTAGGAAAAAATGATGGAGCAGCCTAGTAGAAGGGACCAAGTCCTTGTCCGCTCTGGACTGTGTGCCTAAATTTGGACTGTCAGTGAGAAAGAAATAAAATTATACCTCACTAAAGCTGCTGTGTTTACTACTCTCCTTGCAGTAATAGCTTAGCTTATGCTCTGATCGGTATGTTGCAAAGGCATGGCATAGCATTCAGGAAGGCTGGAAACTCAAGCACAAAGAGAACAGAGATGTGGACTAACGCTGGAAAGAAATGCCAAGACTAGATTTTGATTTGCACTGTGTGTATTGTATTATAGATAAATCTGAGTCATTAGATTTGTAAACAGACTGGTAATGTGATCATTTTAGTGTTCATATGTAGTATTTAGGTCTTTATATTTACCTCATTTGTAGTAACAAGACCCCAGTTCCCTTTGGAGGAATTTCTTCTACCCTTTGTGAGCAGACTCCATTAAATGATAAGTCAATATGAGCAGTAGTCATCTGATAGATATGTGAACAGATTCAGGCAGTTAGATTTTATCTCTCGAAACTTTTAATCTGATTATACTAATACATGGATGGAAACATATTTATTAACTAAACATGGGTTTGTCAATTAATTAATCCTCTGTTATGTGCCAGGTACTATTATAGAGATTGAAATCAGTATACAGAAGAGATAAAATGCCTTGTCCTCGTGGACGACATATATGTTCTATTAAAAATATATGCTCTGCATATATTTTGAAATCTTTCTAGTAATACTAACCAGATGTATAAATTATTTCTTGCTTAGCACACCAGTATTAGCCTGGCTCCTATATTTTCTTAGACACGTTTTCCAAACTTCTTATCAATTCTGTGAGCTATTGATAAACACAATGTTACCCTAAACTGTTCCATTTCTTTGAGTCAGTGTTTACTGATTCCAGTCAATAATGAGTGCATGCTAAGTTGCTTCAGTCATGTCCAACTCATTGCAACTCTAGGGACTGTAGCCCACTGGGCTCCTCCGTCCGTGGGCTTCTCTAGGCAAGAATACTGGAGTGGGTTGCTATTCCCTTCTCCAGGGAATCCTTTTGACCCAGGGATCGAACCTGAGTCCTTCAAGTCTCCTGTACTGCAGGCAGATTCTTTACCACTGAGCTACCAGGGAAGCAATTAATAATAGTCAATATGTATTTGAGTCAAAAAATAATACTTTGATTCGGTTCAGTATAATGAACATTATTACTTATCTGTTGGGTAGTAGTCACTGCACCATGTTCTGGGGAAAATCAATAAGGCATTATACTTCCTTTGGTAAATTGAATTTTTACCAAATCTTACCTCTTCCTATATCCATACCCTTACTCTAACCTTGTCATTGTTTGCCAGGAGCCAGCGTGGGAATCCCACCCGTGAAACGATCACGTGGCAGAAATCCGATGGGCAAGGCGATTCGGATTTCAGAGATTCCCCCTGAGTTTCCCTGAGCATCTACACCCCCCAAAATAAGGAAACCCAAATATGCCTGCTGCCAGGAGCCAGCGTGAGGATTCCACCCGTGACATTGTCATGTGGCAGACTCGATGGGCAAGGACGATTCGAGTCTCGGAGTTTCTCCCTGGCATTTCCTGAGCGTGTACCTAGAAAATAAGAATTCTGCCTGACATTGTACTTTTTTCTAATTCTGACATTCTCTGGAAAAAGTTAACTCAGGGCTTTAGTCTTCTGCATTTGAAAGGAGTGTTTCAATTCAACCCCCTCTGTCAACCCTCTGACTTAAATGTTTTCATTTACCTAAGTTTCCCAAACCTTTTTACAGCTTGTGAATTGCTTACAGCCCCCAACTGCGAGGGGCACAAAGCTTGAAGTATCTTAAAGTTATAGGGCTAAAAATCCCATTGGTGACAGGATTTCACTGTTGACTCAATGATAGCTGCCAGACCTCCTTATTCTTTGTCTTTTGGGCACCCAGGAAGATGTTAATCAATCTAAACGGGATATGGGAAAAGATATATAGTAGGTTTGATGTTAGCAATGCTAGACTTTTGAGTTAATTACCTTTCCTTTGTTATAAATCACTGTACTCCTCTTGTTACAAATTGCTATGTAAGAATGTAACTTTATTTAGTGCTTTCTGGGAATGGCACCAGACTTTGGGAAGAACAACACTTTTAACACAAATAAGTCTTCTGGTTAACAAACCCTTATCAGAAAAGAGCCATAAAATGTTAATTGGCCCTTTTGGCCTGAAGATGATGTAAATCACCTAAGACTTGTGTATACAGCTAGGTATGCAGAGAGAAAAACCTGGTTTTTGATAAGAGTTTGGGCTGCTAACACTGCATAAATTTGTATTACCCCTTGATCTCTATATACAATCAGAAAAGGTATATAAGGCCTTGAAGGACAATAGGGGCCGGAGCCAGTCATTGGGAGGACTGGTTTCCCCATGTCTCTTTCTCTCTCTCCCTTTACTCTAATTTCTGGCTGAATTCCCATCTGGGGCGTGGAGGCTCGTCATGTCTACTTACTTGTCCTGGCTTTTAAGTTCCACGCGAGGGGGTGCCCAAGGTGGGGCACCCCCCGATATTCAAGAGGATGCCGGTGGCCTACGTAGATGGTGCAAACCTCTTGTCTCGAGGTTTGATTGGCTTTCCACGTAAACCAAGTTATTCAGCCTCTTTTCTCCACTTAATTTTCCTACTACACTATTTCTTCCTAATCTAATCTTCTATTAATAAATAAATACTTCTAAGACGCCGACGCCGTCCACGCTTTGAATTTCCTGGACCTGCCGGGGCTGGACCCCAGCAATTGTTAGTATATTTTCTTGTTCCTTAATCTTGTGTTTGTACTTATGACTTGATTCAGCCATTGATGTGTGAACAGTCCTAAGAGCAAGGGTCATTGCATATGTAATCAGTTACAATATGGTCATATTGGAGAAGGTTGGGTCTCTAAATGAATAGTTGTTGTCTTTATCAGAAGATGATTATGTGAAGAGTGGCCTTTGGGGGGAACATCATGTGATCCCAGAGGCAGAGATTATAGTTATGTAGCTGCAGGTCAAAGAATGCCAAGAATTGATGGCCACCACCAGAAGCTAGGAAGAGGACCTACCAAAAAATATACTTGGCATCCAAAGACATAAAGAAGAAACCAAATAAGGTGGTAGGAGGGTCACACTTGAAATACAGTGAAAAAAGAAGATCTTAAATGAAATTTATAAGCTAAATTTATAGCTTAAAGAACTAAAAGTAAAATTGTAAAATAAACCCAAAGCAAGTGGTAGGAGTGAAATAGTAAGCATAAAAGTAGAGATGCCAGTCTTTATTTTTGATGGTTATTCAGCAGTTACTTGTGCTTTTGTTATGCTCAGAAGAGGAAATGAATTCAAGGTTCTCTACTCTACCATTTTGTCTCCAATCCAAGGCCCTTCTTTTTAATGTAAGATTTTATAGTTGCAAATTTCTCTCTGATCCTGCTTTCACTGCATCTCATAAATTTTGTTATGTTCTCTTTTGTTTTCATAGTATTTTCTTTCTGCTTATATGTTGTTTGAATATATGTTTAAATTTCTACTGTTTTGTGGATTTTCCATTTTTCCTTCTGTTCTTGATGTCTACTTTCATTCCAATATGATCAGAAAAGATATTTTGAATGATCTGAATTTTTTACTTCTTTAGTGGACTCACATATGGTCTACACTGGAGAATCTTCCATGTATACTTGAGAAGAATGCGCATTCTGCTGCTGCTGGGTTTATTTTGGGGCTTTCTATTCAGTTTCATTGATCTGTAGTTTTTTATGCCAGTGTTTTGATTACAGTAAAATCAATGTTCGATTGTTATAAATCAATGGTTTGATTATTATAGCTTTGTTATGTAGTTTGAAACCAGGAAGTATGAAACCTCCAGCTTTGATCTTTCTCAAGAGCACTTTAGGTATTTGGGAACTTTTCTGGTTCCATAAAAATTTTAGGACTTTTTTTTCTTCTACTTTTGATAAGGATATATTGAAGGTTGCTTTGCAGTGTACGGACATTTAAAAAATATTAGTTTTTCAAATTCGTGAATATGGGATCTTGCCATCTATTTTTGTCTTCTTCAATTTCTTTCATCAATGACTTTCAGTTTTAGGTTATAGCTCTTTCATGTCCTTGGTAAAATTTATTTATACATATTTTTCTTTTGAATTCTGTTGTAAATAACTGTTTAATATATAGATGTTATGTTAGTAGATGCATATGTATTTATAAGTTTATGTAAAGTTTATGAATTGTTATCATTTTATATTGCTTTATCATTATAGAGTGAACTTCTTTATCTCATTATAGCTTCTGAATTAAAGTCTATTTTGTTTGCTAAGTATAGCTATACTTGATCTCTTTTAAGTTTCCATTTGAATCAGTATCTTTTTCTACTTCCTTACTTTCAGTCTATTTCTGTTATTAAAACTGAGATGAGTATCTTACAGGTAGTATTTATCTGCATTTTGAGTCTTTTTTTGTTTGTTTGTTTTCAATCCATTTAATCCCTTAGGTCTTTTGATTGGATAATTTAGTGCATTTACATTTAAAGCAATTGTTTATAGGTGTGGACTTAACTATTGTTGCTTAGTTACTGTACTCTGGTTATTTTGTAATTTCTTTGTTTCTTTCTTCATCCCTTGCTCTCTTTCTTTGTGATTTGATGATTTTCTGAAGTGGTATTCTTGATATGTTTCTCTTTATCTTTTATGTGTCTATTATAGACTTTTGCTTTTTGGTTACCAGAGGCTTACACAGAGCATGGCAACCTATTTAGGCTAATGATAATTTTATTTCAAATGGATATAAATGTTCTTCTCCCAACATTTTATGCTTTTACTGTCATAATTTGTGTGTTTTTTACTTTGTGTAATCATTAATATATTAGAGTTGCAATTTTTAAAATACACTTGTCTCTTTTTAACTTTTATACTAGACTTATAAGTGCTTTACCCAACACCATTTACAATAGTTTATTCTGAATTTAACTTTATATTTCTTTGCCAAAAAGTTGTCTATTTTTATATGCTTCCCTGTCACTAATCAGCATCCTTTGTTTCAGCAAGAATAACCCCTTTTAGCATAAATCCAGTGATGATGAGCTCCTTCAGTGTTTTGTTGCTGTTGTTTAGAGCAACCTTTATCTCCTTTTTGGGTTTCCCTGGTGGCTTATTGGTAAAGGATCGGCCCTCAGNATATGCTTCCCTGTCACTAATCAGCATCCTTTGTTTCAGCAAGAATAACCCCTTTTAGCATAAATCCAGTGATGATGAGCTCCTTCAGTGTTTTGTTGCTGTTGTTTAGAGCAACCTTTATCTCCTTTTTGGGTTTCCCTGGTGGCTTATTGGTAAAGGATCGGCCCTCAGTGCAGGAGACCTGGGTTTGATCCCTGGGTTGGGAAGAGCCCCTGGAGAAGGGAAAGGCTACCCACTCCAGTATTCTGGCCTGGAGAATTCCACAAAGAGTCAGACATGACTGAGTGACATTCATTTCACTTTGTCTCTTCTTCAGATCTCCTGGACAACTTTGCTGAGAATATTCTTGGCTACAGCCAGCCTATTTTCAATTCCATCTTAACTTTTACCTTCTGCTTGTAGTGAACTTAAAGATTAGCCAAAACTGAATGTCACGATCTCTTCAGATCTGTTCTGAGCATATTTCTTGCCCTGCATGTGCACATGGCCTTTCTAGTTGCCCCAGTACATGCTGAAACCTTTCAAAGGTCTCATTCCCCCAAGTTCTCACTACCAATGTTTTCTTTCCAAGCTATGTGTTCATTATGTACCTCAACTATTGTTTTGTTGCCCTGTATGGCAGGAGCTTTTACTTGATTTCTCAATGTTTTCAGAGCCTCCTCTGATACAATTCCCAGGTAGGCAAAACAAAGGGGATGCCCTGGCATGAGTGATGTTGCAAATCTGTCACGCCAAAGCAAACTATTTCTTGGGAACTATGTCTGCTCTTTTTACTTTAAAATTCAGACACTTGCATCTGGAATGTGGGCTGCCATCCTCAAGAACTTGACAATGCTAGGAAAATGGATGATGTTAGGGTCAACTAAAATGCCACAATGAATTTCTACCCTGTTTAAGCTATCTTTAAGCATTTTCCTACTTTCTCTAAATGTTTGATTGTCTCTGTCAGTTCTACTAATTCTGACAGTTTTTACTAGATCTTTAAGTGTTTCTGGGGAGGAACAGAACCCCAGAGTTCCCTATTCTGCCATTTAAATGACATCACCTACACCTGCATTTCTTAACTCGAATAATCGTATACTATCGAATAGAGAGCACATGATTCTAGTTCTTTGATTTTCTGATATAATAGAGGTCATGTCCATCATACAGAAATGTGTTTATATATATATATATATATATATATATATATATGTATACAATAAGTCATAATCAGTAATGAAGAAGGTTAGGGGGAACGGAATACTAAAATCAGCGAGTTAAAGAAAGTGACTTGTTCTCTGTTGCTCTATTTGTTTTTAATGGAACAGGAGGCAGTGCCCATGTATTCTTTCAGCTCAACCCAATGCCATACATAAATCATCATAGTAGAGAAGATTGCTGTTGAATATTCACTAGAGAATACTTTATAACTTCTAGTTCAGTCTCTGGTTGGTGACATAAAACTTAAATCAATAAAAAAAAAATACCTATCATTAATCCTCAAAGCTAGCAACATTGGACTTCATGATATGATTTTGAAAAGCCTTCTAATATCTGACACAGAGATCCAATTTCTCTCTATAAATCTTCCTAAAGGTCTGCTGTCTTTCTAGTGCTTCTAAATTTGGATCTTATATTTTAGCTTTTCAGAGTGATTCAAAGTGAGACTAAATGTAAAAAGCAATACATATATGTGTGTGTAAGGGGAAGGAAAAGTGTAAAAATGATAGAGTGTATTATCAAGTGGAGCAGCTCCTTGAGAAATCTTTGTGCAAAGTCAAGCTAATTTACTGCTTAGTGATATATTAGAAAATATTTCACATGAGCTTAATGAGCAAGGTACAGTCAAATCCTTGCAACGGAGAAGGTACAAAAGCAACAAGCACAACCTGAGAAGCCTATATGGTAACTGATGCTCATGGACAACAGTCAAAAGTTTTGTTAGAAACAAATGCCCAAGTGCTAGTAAATTATGTGCTTAAACCTACAAATATTCATATCTCTTCTCTTTGTTAATTTTTTCTTTTTTTTATTAGCTGTTTTCTTTGCAGACAATTTTAATGAAAACTGTGATCTCTGTCTCATTCATATCCAACTCTGATGTCATTATGCCTAGTGATATTCAGTCAGTTTCATCTAAAGGCCAGAATGTGTAAAAGTCTTTCCTGTGCTTTGCTTTATAAAGTTCCTAAGTGATTTCTGCAGGCAAACTTTTCAACCTGACTCAGTCCCCACTGTTTTACACTAATATATTTTTTTTCAGCTGGGGAGTATTTTATGTTGGAAAGATGATGATATAGTCTTAAAAGCTTGTAAAGTGTCTACACGGGACAAGGCTTTACTCACACTTTAATTGTTTGTAGCATACTTTAAATTTTATCTGAATGAAAAAAAAAATCTCAAGCATCAAGCTTTGTGGTTTTGCAGCTTTGCTAAAGTCATTGAGAAATATATTCATAAATCATCTGAAATAAATTTAGCCATTATGAAGGCTTTTGCCTTTCCTGATAGATAGTGGCTCGGAGTATAAATGCCTGAGAATCATTATTCTTAGAAGAAGATAATATTGAATAAAATATGAGTAAAAAATCTCATATAAAGTCTTCTAGTTATTTTCTGGCAGAAAAAGAGCATTTTGTCATTAACAAAAATAAGGAAATGGATGTATGTGTTAAGTGATTTATCCCAGGTCTGACTACTTTTGGTTATGTCTGTTTCTTGCCCAATCCTCAGCACAGAGAGAAGGGTGACCAGGTGTCCACCTCTTGGGTTCCCATGATGCACGTCCCTTTCACTGATTAACCTGCCATTTTCTCTTGAGTATTATCTTTGCAACCTTTTAGGAAGAGTAGTAATATTAAATTGAAAACTAAAGCTCACAGTCATTCCTAATCCTCAAGATTTCATTATGACATTCCTTTATTTGGAAATTGAAAGCAAAGCTATTTTCACTTGACTTCATACTGTGAGAGAAATTAGAAATGCTGATTGATAGTAAGACTGGCAGATTTTTTTAAAAAAATGTTTCCCACAAAGAAACCCCCAAAAGGGTGAATATTTAAGATCTAGTATGTGTGGTTAAAAGGATAATAGAAGGAAAATTGTTTAGTTCTCTCACAGATATCTCTGTAGATAAAAGACTTTGCAAATCCCTGAGTTATCCTGTGTTCCAGTTTCTAACTCACACACCACTTGCTTCTTTTCTATTATGTTTATGTTATACTTTGTTGACTGAAAAAAAATGTGCAAGCTAAAAGCTGAGAGTTTTGTTTTATTTGAGGCTTGGCTGAAGACTATAGCCTGGGAACCAGCCTTTCAGAGATCTTTGAGGAACTGTTGCAAAGAGATAAAGGAGGAGCCAGGATACATAACAGTTCTTGCTGAACAACAATAACACGTACTTGAATGTCAAAAGATTACTAATCACACATACAAAAAACCCAGAAATCTCAAATTTCAGTGCCTTTCTATTTATGGAAAGATGCAAGAGTCTTGCTCACTGAAAATATTCCTTTGATATACACCTTAACTACAAAGGACCATATCAAGTTTTTCTCCATCTGAATTCCCCTCAGGGTGGCAACAGTTGCTGATGGCTTGATAGTGGGCAATGTTTGTGTTTACTAAAATGGCAGGTAATTTTTTTTTTTTTTGTCCACAGATTATATTTCAGGTTTCAGAAGTAGATTAATAAACAAAGTCTTCTTGAACTTTACAAGTACTTGGAATTTCACCATTTTATATTTCACCTTTGGAACCTCACTTTCTACTGATAGTACCTGTACTTGAAGCACAAAGAAAACAAAACTTACATTTGCTTTTTAAAATTTAAACAGAAGGCAAATTCATGAATGTAATTATTATCATCTCCTTGGAAAATGCATTAGATTTTTTTTTTTAACAGTTAGTATCATTATCAATGTTTTGAATAGAAACTTTAAATACAAAATAATGAAGTTGCCAAAAGCCATTCGGCTTCTTTTACTTAAAATCGTCGATGTACATTGTCAGTGCGTACCACTGATAATTCCAGTCCTACTGCTAAACTCGATATTGTGTGATGAAGTGATGATCTATATGCCCGTGTGTCAATGCCACGCTGTGTCCAAGGCTTGTCCTGCTTCTCACCGACATGTTCCTTCAAGTCATGATCAATCCCTCTCTTGTTTCTACTTTCTATCTGTAGCAAATTTAATTCTTGTAAATAAGCCACCATGTTAGAGATATTAGTTGACTTCTGGAATTTTCCCTAGGGGCTTATTTTTCATAGTGTTAAACCCTTTTAGTTTGCACTCCAAAACTGTAGTGTGGTGTTAGGAGCAGGCAGTGGAGGCCGAGCAGGGACTCTGTGTTCTTTGCTCCTACTTTATCTTAATGAGGTACCGTGTCCTTAGGGTATTTTTATTGTCTCATTGAGGAGGGCACCGTCGTCAAGGGCAAGGAGGTAATAGGCAAGAATGCTAGTATCCCTACGGTAGTCTTAGAATATCCCACTTATCAAAACAGCATTGTGCATTCCATGGCACTTTGAAATATGTGTATACATATTTATTAATGCATAAAACACCTCATAGAAATATAACCTTAAAATGTATCACTGTATAATCTTTGAATCCACATTAGTTTTTCGTTAGTTTTTATTTTCATTAAGTTTTTCAGGAATGTGATACTCTATAACTAGAGGGAACATTATTTTTTATTTTGTTTGGAATTTTAAATGGGTGGCTCACCTTTAGAAAGATCACAGCATGAGAAGCAGAGTCAATTTTGGGTATGGCTTATTCATTAATATTCATTATATCTATAGGAACAAGCATATGGCTATTTCCTTACATTTTACAAAGTCACTGTGCTGAAGCATTTACATATTGAATGACAATTACAATCATTACTGTTAGGACATTATATTGATTTTTAAGTAATATGAATAAGTGTTTAATAGTTTCTGTGAATTATGTTAGGATACTAAAGGGGACTTTATATCAAGTTACTAAATAAGGACACTGAACCTGTTAGAATTGAGGATCACAGTTCTATAATATATGAAATGACTTGTAGAAAAATAAAGAGCTAAAACAAGATTGCCTCCATTACCTGGGACTGAATTCAAGTCAGAATCAGAATAGAAAAAGATCCAAAACAAATCAGAGCAAAGAGACCAAATGTCATTCTAACTCACTGGAGTCGGGTCACAAAAGTAGTTTCAAGTGTCTCGCTCATTAATTCAAAGAACATTAGTTTTAAAAATGGAGGAAAAAAAGACTAAGCATTCAAACAGTCAGGGACTGAATGAGCTTCTGCTGAGTGGGAGAGAGGGTGCAATTTGTGGTAAGGGCAAAGAAAGGCAAAAATGTCATTTGGAAAATGGCTGATCAGTACAGAGGCTGGCCCTGCTCAGCTCTTGATTTGGCTTTTTTATAAAGGAACCTGAGTAATAAGATTACTCAGCTCTGGTGCCCCAATCTGTTTCTCTAAGGTATAAAATACAGTATTGTCAACTATAGTTAGGATTTACTTATAACTAGAAGTTTGTAACTTTTGACCTACATAATTCCATCACCTACAACCTCTGGCAACTACTAATCTGATCTTTCCATTCTCTCTCTTTCCATGAGTTCTTATTTTTGGTTTCCTCTCTGGCGTTTAAACCCTGCACTGCCTTCTTTAGTTCCTTTTATTCTCACCTGAATGTGCAATTCCTACAGTGCCCTTTATACCAGGTTCTGATGTCTACTTGCTCCTGATGTATTGCTCTCTCTAAACTATGCTTTTGAGCATGGGGGATCAGTGAAGGCCAAAATTTCCATGTGTCTTTTGAACTCTCACCTTTTGGTTGTTGTTCAGTTTCTAAGTCATGTCCAACTGTTTTGAGACCTCATGGACTGCAGCACACCAGGCTTCTCTCTCCTCCACTACCTCTCAGTATTTGCTCAAATTCAAATCTCTTAAGTCAGTGATGCTGTTTAACCATGTCATCCTCTGCCAGCCCCTTCTCCTTTTGCCTTTAGTCTTTTCCAGCATCAATGTCATCTTCAGTGAGTAGGTTTTCTGCTCAGGTGGCCAAAGTACTGGAGCTTTAGCTTGGCAACAGTCCTTCCAATGAATATTCACTGATAGTTTCCTTTAGGATTGACTGGCTTGATTCCCTTGCAGTCCCAGGGACCCTCAAGAGTTTTTTCCAACAAACATCACAATTCCAAAGCATCAGTTTTATACTTAGCATCTAGCACAGACTTTAATTTCAAATATTGTCAATGATTCTTGACCTTATTCTTTGTTTTTGATCACTGGTCTAGATTCATTACAGTCACATATAGATGGAAATTAAAATAGGCCTTTTGAAAGAAGATTCACTCTTTCAGGTTATGTATCTTTGCTGATGTCTGTCTTCATGCAACCAAGAAATTGTTACACTTTTGAGTCTTGTAATACTATTCAAAGCCCATGAAAAAAATTTATCAGAAAACATTTAAGCATCTTGTGACATTTGACATAAAGTGAGTGTTAGAACTATTCCAGAGATTGGAACACTTTTCTTTAAAGGTCTAAATAGTGAATTTTAGGCTTTGCACCACGCAGCATTTGTCAAAGGTATAGAATATTACCAGTGTAGTGCAAAAGCAGGCCTACCCAAGGCAAATACAAACGAATATGCTTGGTTACAATAAAACTTTATTTACAAGAAGAGGCTCATAGGAGATGTTATGTTTAATGTGCAAAGTATGTAGACATGTTTAAGCCTTGTCGAAATTCTGTACTCAAAAATGATGACTTATAAAGCTTAAAACTGGGAGGGAGTTGATATTTATTGTTATAAGGGGACATACACTCCTTTTTCTTACACCCATTTGTTAACTATTTAAAACGTTTTGAGTGATGTTGCTCAGTCGTGTCTGACTCTTTGTGACCCCATGGACTGTAGCCTACCACACTCCTCTGTCCATGGCATTTTCCAGGCAAGAGTACCGGAATGGGTTGCCATTTCCTTCTCCAGAGGATCTTCCCAACCCAGGGACTGAACCCAGGTCTTCCGTATTGTAGGCAGACACTTAACCATCTGAGCTACTAGGGAAGTCTTTAATGTTTTAGAGTACTTAAACTGAACAACCAAGTGCACTTTTCTAAACAGTGAGAGATATTTTAAAAAACATCAATGCTCCATACAATTATTGGAATGAAAAGATAAAAAATAAAGAGGTAATGAAAATACAGTATTGGAAGGATGTTTACCTAATCACTAGTACAACTATTTTCCAATCTTGGCCTGGTCATTCTTGCATATGTGTGCATATGTGTGTCCCTACATAAATGGCTCCCTAAGTCTCTTACCCTTTCTCAAGAATTTCCACATGACAGATTAAAGTTGGGAACAAGATTGGGAACTCATGTACACCTGAGACGGATTCATGTCAATGTATGGCAAAACCAATACAGTAATGTAAAGTAAAATATAGTAAAAATAAAATTTTAAAAAATAAAAATAAAAAAAATAAACAGGGAAAAATCAACAGAAAAAAAAAAAAGAAAAATTCTATGAGAAATAAGTATGTAAGTATAACAGGAACAATTAAGTATTCTGAACCCACTGTTTAACTGAAATAGGATTAAAAATCCTTTTCCTTATAATCTCCTACAGTTTATTTACTATTTACTATTTATATTCCATTTTATTTACAAGGTGCTTCTATTCTTCTAGAAATATGCCCACCAGGAAGAGTAATCCCTAATGTTTACCAAAATCAATGCCTACTCCATTTTGGTTGTTCCAGGGGTAGATAGCTCTCCTAGCATTCTTAATCTCTGCTTATGAAACTAATGACTCTTCCGTTGGCCTGCTCATCATAACTTTGCTCCTTCCCATGCATTAAAATGAATCTGTCCTTAAGTAAGTTAGGTTATTTGTCCTTTTCTTTATTTTTTATAATTCTTTCTCTTGACTGCACATATGGTTATTGCTTCTTAAGGAAAAGCAAGCCAAATATGAACTCTTTCTGTATTTTCTGTGGCTTTAAGCTATTCCTTTTCAAAAGCGATTTCCTTTTATTAATAGGTGAGTGAATTGAACTGATTTTCCAACTCAATTTCTAAGCATTTTACCACACTTCCTTTTTGGTCTTAGTTGTACAATGGCCTGTTCGAATGAAACTAATTTAAAAAGATGCCATAAACAAGTAACCAGAATTGTAAACCTCTTAACTGAACATACACGGAAAAATAACTCTCCAGAAAAGATGAGCATCTACCATAAACACTATGGTAAAAATGAAATCATAAAAAGGAGATATTACAGTAAAATATAAAAATATAAGTATAAATGTAACTATAAATAATTTTGCTTCTGAATATTTTTCCCATATTTTGTTTTATCTCACACCTATGATGAAATAGAGTTGAATTTTAATAAGGCAGAAAAAGGTTGCAACTAATTTAAATATAGATTTTTTGTTTTTTACAATGGCAAAAAGAAAAAAAAAGAATTTCCACATGACAGACAGATTAAAGTTACTGTCATCAAAATAAAAATCAGAGCCTGAGAAATGTTTTTATACTGAATTCAGTTCCCAGTTAGCATTCCTATTTTGGATGACTTCTACTTTAGAACTTTTTTCAAAAGTATCTCAGGTCAAACTTAATTCAAAAACTTTAAAATCAGTCATAAAAAGAAGGAAATCCTGCCATTTGTGACGGTGTTCATGGGACTTGGGAGAATTATGCTAAGTGAAAGACAAATATTGCGTAATTTCACTTATATGTGTAACGTGAAAACCAAAAAAAGCAAAACTAAATTCATAGAAGCAGAGGTCAGATTGGTAGTTGCTAGAGGTGGTAGGTGGAGGAATTATGTGAGGGGGTCAAAAGTTACAAACTTCTAGTTATAAGTAAATCCTAACTATAATTGAAAATACTGTATTTTATATTTAGAACTTGCTAAGAAATTAGAGTCTCAAAAGTTCTTACCGAAAGGGAAAAAAAAACATAGCCACATGATGTGATAGATGTTAGCTAAACTTATTGTTGTAATCATTTCACAATATATAGAAATGTCGACTCATTATGTTGTATACTTCAAAGTTTTATAATGTTATATGTCAATAACAACCCAATAAAGCTGAAAAGATAAAATTAAAAATTTATTTGCAGGTTTTTCTAAATTTAGTATTTAGGATATGGGGAAAAAAAATTTAGGATTCTGGGGCAAAAAAAAAAAAAAAAAAANTTTAAATAAAAAAAAAAACAAAAAAAAAAAAAAAAAAAAAAATAAAAATTTTTTTTGAAGTTTTTTCAAAATTAAGTAGTAAGAATAGGGGAAAAAAAAATTTAGAATCTGGGAAAAAAAAAAAAAAAAAAAAAAAACTAACCAAGCTTAAATTCTTAGTCATTTGGTCAGTTATCTAATGGTATGTTCTGAAGTATCTTTGCATTTATTTTCTTAGAAAGAAAAAACTCACTTTTCAGAAGGCATATAAAAATGTTCCATTTTGCCCTTTACTATTTCTTGTCTATCAAGTTATTACTCCATTCATTCATTTAAAAAGCATTTAATGGGGGCTTTCTACATGCAAGTATTTATGCGTTGCTTAGACACTCAGTGGTGTCTGACTCTCTGTAGTCCCATGGACTGTAACCTGCCAGGCTCCTCTGTTCATGGAATTTTCCAGGCGAGTATTGGAGGGGTTGCCATTTCTTTCTCCAGGGGATCTTTCCAATCCAGGGATCAAACCTGCATCTTCAATCTCCTGCATTGGCAGGAAAATTCTTTACCACTAGCACCAACTGGGAAGTCCTTATATATAAGTAAATGGATATGACTCTTTCTCTTATGGGGTTTCTAGGCTGATAAACAAGCCAGAGTAAACAAGTAGATGCAGGAATGTTTATTTAAAATGCAATCAGTTATGTGAGCAAAGATAACAGGATCCATAATGTACAGCAAGAATTCCATACTTCCAAGAAAGAATTATGCCTCTTTATGATACATATATATTCTGATTCAAAGGTCATTTACTTAGAATCTAGGGAGTCAGTGTCCTCGAGTTGGCAGTCAGCAATCCCAGGAAGTGTGATGGAGAATAATAGTGTGATGAAAGATAGAAAACACAGAAGTGTAAAAACAGAAATATATTTTGCATATAATAAGTACGAAAGACTTTTCTAAGAAGTTAACATTTAAGATAAACAGAAGAGGGAAGGGAATAGCCTTACTGTAGCAAAGAAAGAATTTTCCAAACTACGAATAGAACAAAAACCAAAGCCTCATGTTGGAAAAAAATGTTTTACGAATTTTTTTTTTTTTTTTTTTGGTAAGAAAAAGAAAGTCGATGAGATTGGAGCTAACCTGTAGGCATGTGGTGAGGTAGTAAGAATCCTAAGGGACTTAAAGTCACAGTAAGGATTTACAATTTAATTCCTGGTGAAAAGGGAAATGACTGAAGAAAGTGAGATATGATTTGACTTATATTTTCAGAGGAAGTTCTGAATACTTCATATTCAGTCAAAAGTACTGAAATGAGACCAAGAAGGAAAGTACATCATTGGACCAGGAAAGTAATAATAAATAGGAAGAAAAATGGACAAATTTGAGATATATCTCTTAGTTCAGAGCTGCTTTAAGTCAGAATGAAGAGCGTCTTGAGTGAATTTTGATTTTGATAATATTCATTTTGATAATATTCCCTTGTTTAGCTTCTGGTCTACAAATTTTCTAGAGTGGAAAACACATCACTAAAATATCAATTGACTTGAATTAAATTAGACACTTTCTAATTTTCTATGCCAATAGAATTTCACTGTGTATTTATCCACTAGGTAGGCAATGTTTAGAATGGTAAATAAATGAAAAGTTCCTGCTTTGCCATCCTCTCACAGATGATAGTAATTAAAGTAAAAGTGACCATCTTCTCTTAATATCATAATATCCTCAGTAATAATAATTTTATGTATTGTCTAAAACTATGGCTCATTATAAAATCAAGTACTATAGCAAATACCAGGATACATATTTTTTGTTCAATCTTGGATATTTTGTTTATAAGTTGAATATTTCTTAACTAACTTTAATATTTTTTTTAATTTTAGGCTTTGAATATATGTATTTATTTAGAAGTAATTTATTTTATTTAATTTAACATAATTTTTTTCTAAAAGATATAGATAAACAGTTCTTGCTTTCAAGTTCCTTTAGAACCAGCCTTATTTCTTGTTAAGGAAAGTTGATTGTGCTCACATATGAAATAATATAAATAATTGTTCAGATATTTGTTTAGCTTATCATGAATGCATTCTTATCACAGTCATATTTATGTATTAAAAGTTATAGTGTTAGAATCTGTTGGAAATAATACTAGCACTGAGATTTTAAAATCTAATACAGAATAAGTTATATACATCGCTGAAATTCTCTGAAGGTCTAGCTGTCTCAGTGTTTCTTCATTTGAGACAGAAGCTTGATATCTGCTTCATGGGAAAACTTCACTGCTAAGGCTGTCCCTGAGGTTCACTAGTCTTTTGTTAGTTAGGCCTAAATCCTGAATTCAGACCAACTCTCTTGAAATGTTTCTGAAATAAAATTACAGGAAATTCAGATATTACCTATAATGTTATTTCTTAAGAAATGGAAACAAAAAGTTCAGCAGAATTTTTAATAAGATAATGTCTGGTAGCTTCTTCCCACATACAACTATTGAAATCTTATATATGTTCATTTTTAAACTGACTCCTACAAGGAGGACATCAATAGAAGTGTAATTCTTTTCAGGGATTAAATGAAAGTCTGGAGTCTGGCTAAATACTTGATTAACTGCTATTAAGAAAACATTCTTATATAATTATTTTTCCAGAGTGCCTCCTGGCATGAATTCCTCTATTCATTTTTGAGACTCCTTTCCCAATTTGTCTGGTATTCACTAGGCTTTCTCTTTAAAGTTATTTAGCTAAAAATGACCTAATCGTATCCCTTTCTCTGAGTTCAAGGAGAGGATGTCAAATTTGCACAGTGAATTCAGGGAAAGAAATAGTTGCCACTCTGATAGTAGTTTGTGAAGTGCCAAATTTTTAGTGAATATTTTAAGATTTTAACTCCAGCAATGACATCGAGAGTTTGAAGGAAAATTTATTCCACTGTGTAGATTAAAACAGTGAAAAGCAAAAATCAAAAATATTTCTTTTTGAGGAACATGCTTTTCAATCTACTTTTTCTTCTCTCAGTTCTATAGAATAAAAACATAATATAATGCTCATCCTTGACCAGTTAGTTGCTCAGAAGTTAGCCCTTTATACTTATGTAGCTAGAAATGCCCCCACTGAATTACATTGCATGCAGCTAAGGCGATGAGCATTGTGGAGGAAAAGAGGGTGGCCAATTAGCAGACATGTTTGTGTCCTCATATGGCAGCATAAGAATTTTACTAGTAGAATTAAAAAAAAAAAAAAAAAAACTCTTTAAAAGCAGGAAATGTTGGTTTCATTTTCTCATTCTCACCATCACGCAGCTTGTACTTACCCAATACAGTCAATGCAAAAGAGATAATTATTGAATGAAAACTAATCATTCATTCAATAAAACTAACCACTCATTTATCCAAAATGTATTGATATATATTACTTCATACTCACTAGATACAGGGCTCTCCAAGTGGTGTAGTGGTAAAGAATACACCTGCCAATGCAGGAGACCCCAGAGATGCGGATTCCATCCCTGTGTAGGGAAGATCCACTGCAGAAGGAAATGGCAACACACTTCAGTGGTCTTGCCTGGAAATCCTGTGGTCAGAGCAGCCTAGAGGGCTATAGTCCATGGAGTTGAGAGTCATACACGACTGGGCACAAGAGCACATTAGATTTAAAACAGATAAGATCATTGTCCTCAGGCATTCTGGGTCTTTCTCTTCTTCCATTTATAGACGATTGTCCAATAACTTTTCTGTGTGCTGTATTAAGTTTTCTAGAACAATTAAAGCAATACTATGGCACACAACTTTGTAAAATAGCAGAGCTAGTAATATCAGTGTCTTTCAGGTCAAAGATGGAGATACTTTTCAAAACACAACTGGGAAGTTAATATAGGAAATATCCCTTTACTTACAACTAGAAATAAAATTTTCCTGGGCCTCTGGGCAAAAGTATCCTAATATGTATATGTGATACAAAACACTGATTCCTAAGCCTTGCTATACATCAGAATCATTCAAGGAGCTTAATAAAAAAGAATTATCATATCCTGAAATCATGCAGAATAAGTCCTGGAAACTCACATGTTCATGTCTCTCAGATAGTAAAAGGAATAGCAAGTTTGATTTATGCTTATAAAATAGAACTCTCTCTCTAATCAAACACAAAATGGTATTTGAAATCTGTTTCAGAGATTTAATATGATATTGCTGAGTTTATGATATTGTGATTCATTGATTTACATACCTGTAGTCACTTATTTCAATAACCTTATTGCTTAGCATGGTCCTCACTATATAGTAGTCACACAAGACTTTTGCTAAATGACTAAATAAATTGAAAAGATTCTAATAACAGAGAATGATCTTTTACCCTTTCATATACTCTAGTTTCTAGCATAGTTTTTTTAGAAAAATAGTCCTTCATTGTACATCGATTTAAAAACTATTACTGAGAGAGAAACTCAGAAACATGCACACACACAGACACACACACAGAGTCAAGGATAGTAACACACTTGGGTGTTCACACAAAAAATTGATTCTGATTCTGAATCTGGTGATAATGGAATAGTTTAAATTGAACTAAACCTGCCATATGTAACAATTCTAAAAGCTGGGGGAAAAAAATATCAAAACAACAATGTGACCAAAAGTTGAGTTACTAAATCTGAGCTCATACTGCTCATAGCAAGACAGGCAAATAAATTGAGAGACAAGGTATTGGAGCAAGGAATGACATGTTTACTTTAGAAAGGCAGCAGACTTAGAACATAGAGGACTAGGTTCCCAAAGAACCAACCCTAGAAGAGTTTGAATTCAGACTATTTTTATACTAAAAGTGGAGGAGCTGTGGCTGGTTGTTGCAGACTTCTTGGCACTGACCAGACCTCAGAGAAGATGTAATAATTCTGTGTATTTGCAGCTATCAATGTAGGTCTGGTCACATTGCTCCTGCAAACATTCAATTAGATAAATGTTTTCTTTTCTGCTCTGCTATATTTTACCTCCATAAGAATGTACATGGCTTTAAAGGTCAAGCCTGAGAGACAGAGCCTTGGGAAAGAGGTATTATGTATATTTCAGTCTGTAGGCAAAATTATTTTCCTGATAGATGAGACAAAGCTATAGAACCAGCATGACTAAACATACGCAACAGAGCACAAGCTTCAAACTAAAGGAAGAGACCCATTTGGGAGTCAGACTTGTTCTTCTCTGTTATGGTAGGCAGAGACTGGAAGAGGTCTGACCCTGGACAGAAGACAATGACATTGAATGAGCTCCATCTGTGTATGACTTTCCCTGAGCACACCACCAGTCCACATGTGAGGCAGTGAGAACTCAAGCAGATAGTTGCAGTGTTTTGGGACTTAGAGGTCAGGGAACAGGGATGGTAGAAACTAGAGAAAATGGAGATTACAGGGGGAATATGTGAAAAGAAGAAGCACCAAGAGGGGGGCTCTAAATAAATTCCCTTCACATCTTTGGTTGACACTTACTCAGGCTGCTGCAGCTGCTAAGTTGCTTCAGTCCTATCCGACACTGTGCGACCCTATAGATGACAGCCCACCAGGATCCCTGGTCCCTGGGACTCTCCAGGCAAGAACACTGGAGTGGGTTGCCATTTCCTTCTCCAATGCTTGAAAGTGAAAAGTGAAAGTGAAGTCGCTCAATCATGTCTGACTCTTGGCGACCCCATGGACTGCAGCGCACTAGGGTCTTCCATCCATGGGGTTTTCCAGGCAAGAGTAATGGAGTGGGGTGCTATTACCTTCTCCAGCTTACTTAGGCATGTGCAGGTAAAGACTGTAAGGATGTAAGAAGTCAATAATTAGAAAACCGAAAGAAGTGAGAAGAAATTGCAGGAGCCCCACACTCCAGAGATAAAAGAGCTTAGAGTTCAAGTACTAAAAATGAACAGGACTTTAAAGCATACAAGAGACTTTCTAATTGAAGTGCAAAAAAGGCCCAATTTCGGAGTAGATTCTAGTAAAGTTCAGTTCAGTCACTCATTCGTGTCCGACTCTTTGCGACCCCGTGAATCGAGCTCGCCAGGCCTCCCTATCTATCACCAACTCCCGGAGTTTACTCAGACTCATGTCCTTCGAGTCGGAGATGCCATCCAGCCATCTCTTCCTCTGTAGTTCCCTTCTCCTCCTGCCCCCAATCCCACCCAGGTCAGGAGTAAACAATAACATATTCATCCTAAAAATAAAAGGAAAGCCAGAATAACCCATTCTAACAAATGTGTGGATCACAATAAACTGTGGAAAATTCTGAAAGAGATGGGAATACCAAACCACCTCACCTGCCTCTTGAGAAATCTGTATGCAGGTCAGGAAGCAACAGTTAGAACTGGACATGGAATAACAGACTGGTTCCAAATAGGAAAAGGAGTACATCAAGGCTGTATATTGTCACCCTGCCTATTTAACTTATATGCAGACTACATCATGAGAAACACTGGACTGGAAGAAACACAAGCTGGAATCAAGATTGCTAGGAGAAATATCAATAACCTCAGATATGCAGATGATACCACCCTTATGGAAGACAGTGAAAAGGAACTAAAAAGCCTCTTGATGAAAGTGAAAGAGGAGAGTGAAAAAGTTGGCTTAAAGCTCAGCATTCAGAAAACGAAGATCACGGCATCTGGTCCCATCACTTCATGGGAAATAGAAAGGGAAACAGTGGAAACAGTGTCAGACTTTATTTTTCTGGGCTCCAAAATCACTGTAGATGGTGACTGCAGCCATGAAATTAAAGTACGCTTACTCCTTGGAAGAAAAGTTATGACGAACCTAGATAACATATTGAAAAGCAGAGACATTACTTTGCCGACTAAGGTCTGTCTAGTCAAGGCTATGGTTTTTCCAGTGGTCATGTATGGATGTGAGAGTTGGACTGTGAAGACGGCTGAGTGCCGAAGAATTGATGCTTTTGAACTGTGGTGTTGGAGAATATTCTTGAGAGTCCCTTGGACTTCATGGAGATCCAACCTGTCCATTCTGAAGGAGATCAACCCTGGGATTTCTTTGGAAGGAATGATGCTAAAGCTGAAACTCCAGTATTTTGGCCATCTCATATGAAGAGTTGACTCATTGGAAAAGATTCTGATGCTGGGAGGGATTGTGGGCAGGAGGAGAAGGGGATGACAGAGGATGGGATGGCTGGATGGCATCACTGACTCTATGGACGTGAGTCTGAGTGAACTCTGGGAGTTGGTGATGGACAGGGAGGCCTGGCGTGCTGCGATTCATGGGGTCGCAAAGAGTCCGAGATGACTGAGTGACTAAACTGAACTGAACTGAACAAATTATTCAACAAAATTATAAGTTGAGAGTAGCATCCCAATAATTTAACTACTTAATAGAACCGATAACTACTTAATAGAAGCTCATGCTGGAATCAAGTTTGCTGGAAGAAATATCAATAACCTCAAATATGCAGATGACACCACCCTTATGGCAGAAGCAAAGAACTAAAGAGCCTCTTGATAAAAATGAAAGAGGAGAGTGAAAAAGTTGGCTTAAAAGTCAACATTCAGAAAACTAAGATCATGGCATCTGGTCCCATCACTTAATGACAAATACATGGGAAACAATGGAAACAGTGACAGACTTTATTTTTTGAGGCTCCAAAATCACATCAGATGGTGACTGCAGCCATGAAATTAACAGACGATTGCTCCTTGGAAGAAAAGTTATGACCAACCTAGATAGCATATTAAAAAGTAGAGACATTACTTTGTCTAGTAAAGTCTGTCTAGTCAGAAATATAATTTTTCCAGAAGTCATGTACGGATGTGAGAGTTGGACTCTAAAGAAAGCTGAGCGCCGAAGAACTGATCCTTTTGAACTGTGCAGTTGGAGAAGACTCTTGAGAGTCCCATGGACTGCAAGGAGATACAACCAGCCCATCCTAAATGAAATCCACCCTGAATATACATTGGAAGGACTGATGCTGAAGCTGAAACTCCAATACTTTGGCCACCTGATGAAAAGAACTAATTCACTGGAAAAGACCCTGATGCTGGGAAAGACTGAAAACGGAAAGAGAAGGGGACAACAGAGGATGAGATGGTTGGATGGCATCACTGACTCAACGGACATGAGTTTGAGTAAGCTCTGGGAGTTTGTAATAGACAGTGAATCCTGGCATACTGCAGTCCATGGGGTCACAGAATCGGACATGACTGAGCTATTTAACTGAACTGAATAGAACCAAAAGACTTAAGACACTTTAGGGTATAATAACAAAATTCAGAGTCTTTAAAATGTATCATATTTTATTTTCATAACATGGGAGGCAATACTGGGCATGTGAAAGAATAGGAAAATGTGCTCCACTCCCATAATCATAAGAAACCAGTACATATATACCATGGAATATTACTCAGCTATTAAGAAGAATGCATTTAAATCAGTTCTAATGAGGTGACTGAAACTGGAGCTTACTATACAGAGTGAAGTAAGTCAGAAAGAAAGCCACCAATACAGCATATTAATGAATATATATGGAATTTAGAAAGATGGTAACGATGACCCTGTATGTGAGACATGAAAAGAGACACAGAGATAAAGAACAACTTTTGGACTCTGTGGGAGAGGGCGAGGATGGGATGATTTGAGAGAACAGCATTGAAACATGCATATTACCGTATATGAACTAGATCGCCAGTCCAGGTTCAATGCATGAGACAGGGTGCTCAGGGCTGGTACACTGGGATGACTCTGAGGGATTTGATGGGGAGGGAGATGGGTGGGGGGTTCAGAAGCGGGAACACATGTCCACCCATGGCTGATTCATGTCAATGTATAGCAAAAACCAACACAGTACTGTAAAGTAATTAGCCTCCAATTAAAATAAATAAATTAAACAATCCAGATGCTTGAATTAGTAGGCAAGTATTTTAAAATAAGTACGATAAATACATCTGTGAGTCTTTTTCTATTTTGTAAATTCAATTGTAGCATTATTTGAGATTCACGTATAAGTGATATTATACAACATTTGTCTTTCTCTATTTTACTTCAGTTAATATGTTAATCTCTAGGCCTTAAGAACAGAACTGAGGTTTCCTTGAAGAAAAGGAAATTCTACTTGTGGAATCCAGGTTCATTTTCTGCCCAAAAATTCCACCTGCTCTTCTCAGTGACCTGCTTTTATATATATATGTATATGTATATATACATATATACATATACATATAAGCTCTGTTTCTTTAGGGGAACCTTAGCATAAAATCATCAACTAAGACCAGTCACTCATTTCTCAGATAGAGCAATTATAACCCACAGAGAGATATGCCCCAAATCACACAGAAATTTGGAGGCAGAATTGTGGTCCAAACTGAAGTCTATATGCTCTAAATTTTGTCCTTCTCTATTATTCATGTAATTTAGGCATTTCTGTCAGGAGATGTCAGATTCTTCACTGTAATTTCAAATTTCACAGACCACCTAGCAGGAAAGTCTTTCAACATGAAAAAATAGACGCAACTTTTAAATAGTTGTACGATATTACATAGGGATAACAGTCAAACCTTTGATACAGTTTTGCACTTTATCCATTTACTTTTTGCACTGAATTAAAAGTTCCGTTAACCACATGGGTAAGGTTTCTCAACTGTAAAGTGTGGTCGTTGGTTTGACCATGATCTTAATGCTAAAATATTTTAGTAGTTTCTAAATCTCCTATTTTATTTCTATCAGATTTCACCAAGAAGGACAAAAAAAAAAAAATGAATCTAATGAGAAATTGTCTGTATTTAAGGTACACTGCAAATAACAAATGTATGTTCTTCTCATGACTTTTAAGTATTTTAATTCATATTTGGCTAAGTTTATCTAGCAAATTAATTGCTAATTAAAAATATATACACAAGGTATTCATGAAGTAAGTGGAAAGATAAGTAAATGACTTCCCTTGTATCAAATAAGTTTAATTGACTAGGCAAAACAAATAAACAAGGTCGCTGTACTATAGCACATTGTAGGGCATAAAAACAGAGGCATCATTTGACTCAAAGACCTAGTTTTGAATCCTAACTCTACCAGTTACTAAATTTGTGACCCTGGATAAGCTTCTGTTTGCTGATCTCTAAAACCTGAATAGTAACACCTGTTTCAAAGAAGTTGCTGTGTGAAATGCATACGCTGTGTTCATTAAGAATGTGATGGTATCCTAGAAAATACTAAGTGCTTGTCCGGTGTTCTCTAAAGGCCCCCCTGATGGTGCATTTGCCCATGTCTTCATCCTTAAGTTATTTCACTCTCCCCCTTTCCTACCAAGCTCACTATACTAGAGCAAGCCTAGCTTCAATTCAGAGCCTCAAAAATTTCTAGAAAAGCTTTAAGATTCTTCTTATATTTTTACTTATATTTAGAAAGCTCACAATTTGACCTGGCTGTTCCCTGTCATTCTTTGGCATTGCCTTTCTTTGAGTTGGAATGAAAATTGACCTTTTTCTAGTCCTATGGCCACTGCTGAGTTTCCCAAATTTGCTGGCATATTGAGTGCAGCAGTTTCACAGCATCATCTTTTAGGATATGAAATGCCTCAGCTGGAATTCCATCACCTCCACTAGCTTTGCTTCCTAAGGCCCACTTGACTTTGCACTCCAGGATGTCTGGCTCTAGGTAAGTGATCACACCATCCTGGTTATCTGGGTTGTTAAGATCTTTTTTGTATAGTTCTTTGTACTTTTGCCACCTCGTCTTAATA
This sequence comes from Neotragus moschatus, assembly GCA_006410615.1. Taxonomy (NCBI): domain Eukaryota; kingdom Metazoa; phylum Chordata; class Mammalia; order Artiodactyla; family Bovidae; genus Neotragus; species Neotragus moschatus. Next base: position 613,794 of record SJYA01003146.1, on the reverse strand, counting down.
CTTCTGCTTCTGTCAGGTCCATACCATTTCCATCCTTCTGGAATTTTCATTAAGAATCATTTGTCATATTGCTTTAGTATTTCTTTGGTATATTAAGAAAGATACATATTAACCACTTATAATATCTGTTACTCTTTTTTAATATCGTTGTTTTCATAAAAAATAGCAGATAACTCTCATAACACTATTGGACATTCAGTCCGTCATTTCAATCTACCTTAGACATAATAGAAACATTTCAATTACTATACATTTATCACTCACTAAGCATTTATTTATTTATAAAATATGTTCACATATTTATGAGAGAGTCCTAAATTTGAAAAAAAATTATATAATGTAAGTAAGTAAGTAAGCGTTAGTCACGTCCAATTGTTTGTGACTGTATGGACTGCAGCCCACTAGGCTCCTCTTTCCATGGGATTCTCCAGGCAAGAATACTGGACTGGATTACCATTCCCTTCTCCAGACGATTTTCCTGACCCAGGGATCAAACTTGAGTCTCCTGCATTGCAGGCAGCTTCTTTATTGTCTGAGCCTTCAGGGAAGCTCAGTACTATATAATGTAAACTACATGTTTAAAGAGTGAGCATCTGTAAAATGAGTAGATTTAAGATAAAGAATAAAGCACTAAATACTATTATGAGAAATCCAGGTGGAAATTAATTTTCTGCCAAAACAAGAAAATCTGAATGTTTCCAAAAGAAAGTAGAATCATAGTTTAAAAAAAAAAAAAGTAAGACTTAAGAAGATAGAGAACTTTTAAAAAAAAGTAAAAGAGAATAAAGATATTAGGATACCATTCCTAAGGCAATGAAGGTAACTCTGAAAAAAAATTGATTATAAATGCCTAGGAATTGATGCTAGTTTGAAGCTAGCCCATTTAATAGCTGAAGCTTTCTTTCATGCATAAAAAATAATTATGACTTATTTAATAGAGAAAATAGGTTTCTGGACATTCATATATTCAACAAATATTATTGAGCACTGAAGATAACTAGGCATTGGATTGGAAAAGGAGGAAAAACTATGATTAAAAAAAGAAGTAATTTCAGTCTATTCTGGGGCTGAATATTCTAATTTGCCTCTTGAGATATATGTGCTATGTTTAATTTTATTCTGTGGCCTAAAAGCTCATGCTACTGAATTATATCACTGTTAAATTGCTATCCAGTCTCTGGTTGGAATAAACCAATGTAAAGTATACACAGAAGAATAGAGGATAGAAAAAGAATGAACATGGGATATTTTTCCTTGGACTACATATCTTTTGGGCCACAATTAGCAGTGGATGCATTCCTCGATTAAAGGCCACACTACTTACTGTGTATCCCTTTCCCAGGGTTAAAATTACAAACCCAGAGACTGCTCCCTCCCTTGCCCCTTCAAGTCTAAGGATGGTAAAAGGCTCTCACTGTAGCTAGGACCAGGGCCTTTCCGCATTTCATTTCCCTTAACTCTGTGCAAACCTTATAAATTCATCCTTGGATCTATTAGAGTCACATACTATTACACCACACAGATTCTCTTTTTTATTAGATAAAATGTGATAAGAATGAATTAACAGTTTCCACTTGATTGCTTAATTCCTATTATCTATCATATATAAACTGTGTCCTGTGCTTAAAACCAGATTTTAGAGAAAGAGATATTTTTAATATAATGAACATCAGGTGGATTTTACTCTTCTAAATTAAATGTGTTTCTTTCTGCTCATAATTCATATTTTATAAAGGAATGATCTGGAATTCAGTCTTACTTTCTCTTACATGCAAAATGCACAATAGACTAAAGAAGTTAAAAATTTTAAACAGACACATATATTCTTTGTCTGTATATATGTTTGTGTGTGGGTGTGTGTCTAGATACAGATACATGCAACACAATGATGTATCTGGATTTTGTCTTATATAATAAAAATCACTTTAAGAACCTTCCACGGAATCTCAAATTTCCTTGAAAATTTAATGTGCTGCATAGTTCTCTGACATATATGGAAAAATATAAAAGTGAGAGAAAGAAAAAGTGAAGGTAGGCTTTTACCCCTTCATTGTTTTCTTTGAGCATTCTTCTTTTGACTATAATAAAAAGAGATTACCTGAGAACCCCTCTTTCAAGAGTTCATCAATTATCAAATATATTAAAATTTTATCTATAGTTTTAAACTTCTTTTTGTCTTGTTATGTGTATTTCCAAATTTAGTATAATAATTTAAAGCTTAATCTAAAGTCATTTCCTGATTGTGTCCTGACAATTAAATATCACAAATCTCCAGAATTCGTGTTCGATAGAGATCTATCTAGTTGATTTCAAGTCATTGAGACTTTAAGGTCTACAAACCTCATTCCATTATTAGAGCAAGAGATTTTGCTTAAGCATAATTTGGATTTTTCCACTGTATTTTCCAGTTCAAATAAAAATACATATTTATCCTGACACGTCATAGTTCTAAAGTCTTTCTGATTCTGCCCAATATCACTCTTATTCATGCCATCTGAGTGCATAAGGAGCTAGTTTGAATGCTTCATAAAACTTTGAACTTGGATGACAAAATTTGATCACTCCAGTTTCTGGTTTTGGAGAAGAGTGATGAATAAATAACTAGGCCTTTCCTTTCCGGAAATCTACAGGATTATAAAGATTTATGTGAATATGTATTGACTAAGTTTTACACATGCTTACATTCATCAGCCTCTAAATTTTCACACTCAGGTCTCAGTAGGCGGTGCCGATTTATGAAAGCACCTAAGACAATATCACCTAATTTTTCTTAAATAAGTTTTTATTTTATTGGCTTCTAGGAAATGCTGATTGTTTTACTTCACAGGCAGCTGGTAACTGCAAATATGGCTTGTTTAGTCAATATTTAGTTTCCCTGGAATAAAGTAAACCATGTCGAGTGTTACTATGAAGAATTATGCATGAGTTGCACCATGATCTCTTGGAAAAGAGAAGCTACCAAATGGCCTCACGTTGTATTATCTCAGTAATCCCAGAGAATGTTGCTTTCTAAGCAAAAGCATATGATATGTGTATGTGAAAGCAGGTCCTTATCTCTCTGAGCTATCTGTTTAAATTGTGATCAATAGATTTCAGACTAGAAATTTATATTTATATAAAGTTTATATTTCTGGGACAGACACAAATATTCACAGATCATTTTATTTTATTTATTTATTTTATTTTTTTATTTTTTTTCACAGATCATTTTAAAACAATTCCTAGCTATGGAAAAGAGCCACTCTTCATGTAAGTATTTTTATCATTTTGTGTAGTACCTGGTATTGCTGTTCTCTTTTGTCTCCAATAGAGTCTGTGCCTTTATGAGTAACCAAACCATACTTTATCAATGTCTGGTCATCTAACTCTACAGTTTTTATTTTTATTTTTTTGCTTACCATTAGTTATTAATTTACTTATTTATTTTTATTGATGTACAGTTGATTTACAATGTTGTGTTATAATAGTTTCACATGCACAGAAAAGTGATTCTTTTTTTTTTCAGATTATTTTTTCTGTGTAGGTTATTACAAAATACTGCATATAGTTCCCTGTGCTCAAGTAAGTCCTTGTTGGTTATCTATTTTATATGTAGCAGTGTTATATGTAATTTCAAATGCCTAATTTATCCTCCCTTCTACCTTTACCCTTTGATAACCATGAGTTTGCTTCCTAAGTGTATGAATCTACTTCTATTTTGTAAATAAGTTCATTTATATAATTTTTAAGAATCCACATATAAATGATGTCATATGGTATTTGTTTTCACCTGATTTACTTCCCTTAGTATAATAATCTCTAAATCTATCCCTTTTGCTGCAAATGGCATTATTTCATTCTTTTTTATAAGATATAAACCTAGAGATAAACCTACAAACCAATGGTCAGTTAATCTATGACACAGGAGGTAAGGATATACAATAGAGAAAGGTAGTGTCTTCAAAAAGTAGTGATCGAAAAACTGGACAGCTACAACAACATTCTCTAACACCGTGTACAAAAATAAAATCAGAATGGATTGAAGACCTAAATATATGACCAGATACTATGAAACTCCTATATGAAAACAGGCAGTCGCTCTTTGACACATACCACTGCAAAATTCTTTGGGATCTATCTCCTAGTGAAAATAAAAACACTGTATACTTTGTAACTCTACCCAGTTCCCCAACTTAACTTCTCTCTCCCTCAATGCAGGGATTTTATTAGTATAGCAAAATGGTTCATTCAATTTTTTTCTCATAAGGTAACTCTAGTAGCATTTAGTTGTCTAACTTCATTCAAGAGAGTTTTGTTAGACTGTGTTGTGCCAGCTGTCATATCAGTGTGCATTAAAAGAACATAAAATTGGTGAATTTTAATATTGAAAGTAGAAGAAAAAATTTTAGCATAGTATGTTTTATTATTTTAAGATAGGTAAAAACACAACTGAAACACGCACAAAAATCTGTTTATGTAGAGTATGGAGAAGGTGCTGTGACTGATCGAATGTGTCAAAAGAGTTTATGAAGTTTCCTGCTGGAGATTTCTCACTGAACAATGCTTTATGGGCAGATAGACCAGTTGAAGTTGATGGTGATCAAATTGAGACACTTGATGCTTTCAAATTGTGGAGCTGGAGAGGATACTTAAGATCCCATGGACAGCAGGAAGATCAAACCAATCTATCCTAAAGGAAATCAACACTGGATATTCATTAGAAGGACTGATGCTGAAGCTGAAACTCCAGTACTCTGGCCACTTGATGTGGAGATCCAACTCACTGGAAAAGACCTTTATGCTAGGAAAGATTGAGGGCAGAAGGAGAAGGTGATGACAGAGGATGAAATGATTGGATGGCATCACCAACTCAATGGACATGAGTTTGAACAAGCTCTGGGAGGTAGGGAAGGACAGAGAAACCTGGTGAGCTGCAAAGAGTTGGACATGACTTACCAATTGAAAAAGAACAACAACAATGTTATAACATGTGGGAGACAGACAACATAGTCAAAATATCCAAATTAAGAATTGAAAATCATTTGCACCTGTCTGGTTTTGTTAATCATTTTGATGTTTGGATTCCACATAAATTAAGCAAAAGAGAAACAAACAAACAAAAGAAACCTTAAGAACATTTCCACACATGATTCTTTACTGAAACTTGATAAAATATTTCCATTTTTAAAACAAATTGTGATAGATGATGAAAAGTTGACTCTCTACAATAATGTGGAATGGAAGAGAACATGGGGCAAGTGAAATGAACCATCACCAAGCAACAAAGGCTGGCCTTTATTCAAAGAAGGTGATGCTGTGTATATGGTGGGATTGGAAGGGAGTTCTGTATTATACACTCCTTCTGGAAAACCAAACAATTATTTCCAACAAATATTGCTCTCAATTAGACCAACTGAGGCAGCACTCAATGAAAAGCATCTGGAATTAGTCAATAGAAAACAAATAATCATCCATTAGGATAACGCAAGACTACATATTTCTCTGATAACCAGGCAAAAACAGTCACAGCTTGCCTGGGAAGTTCCGATTCACATGCTGCGTTCACCAGACATTGCAGCTTTGGAGTGCATTTATTTTGGTCTTTACAAAATTCTCTTAATGGAAAAAATGTCAGTTCTGTGGAAGATTGTAAAAGACATCTGGAACAGTTCTTTGCTCAAAAAGATAAAAGCTTTGGGAGGTTGGAATTATGAATTTGCCTGAAAATAATAGAAGTTAGTGGAATGAAATCTGGTTCAATAATGTTCTTGCTGGAAATGAAAAATATGTCTTTTACTTCAAAAGTCAAAGGGACTTTTTGGCCAAGCCAATATCTCCTACCTCGAACCGAAAATGGAATGACTAAATTCTCTGTCCTTTCCCAAGCTTCTCTGTACACACAACCATTCTTGCTTTCTTCCAACCAGTCCTATGAGTAAAGGAGTCCCATACTTTGTCAATACCTCATGATAGGGGTTTGTCGAATTAACTTTGATGGAATATTCTTAGGCGTGTGACATTTTAATGGATTTTCTTCCTGCTTGGGATCTCTTCTCTTTCTTTCTCAGCACTGTTCTTTCCTGATTCTGCTCATGGTTCTTTGGTGGCTTTTTCTGCTGAGAAATGGGGACTTTTGACAGATATGTCACTCTGCATTCATTTAAAGTGTCTGAACCAGGTGTTCTACACTCAGCCCTTTACTTTGGTTATATTAACATTCCATTTTGGACAACATTATCCATACCCAGGATTTCAAATATCTGCTTCCTAAATGTCGATGTCTCGCAAGTATACAATTTCAACCCATTCTATATTTTGAGATCCCTAAAATCAGCTTCTTATATGTACCAAAGATGTCTCAAATTCAACAAGCATGATACTAGAATAATCTATCTCTGCCTCTCTGTTTCTTCCAATAATTGGTTCAGTTCAGTTCATTTCAGTCGCTCAGTCATGTCCAGCTCTTTGCAATCCCATGAACCGCAGGACGTCAGCCCTCCCTGTTCATCACCAACTCCCAGAGTCCACCCAAACCTATATTCATTGAGTTGGTGATGCCATCCTGCCATCTCATCCTCAGTCATCCCCTTCTCCTCCTGCCCTCAATCTTTCCCAGCATCAGGGTATTTTCAAATGAGTAAGCTCTTCACATCAGGTGGCCAAAGTATTGGAATTTCAGCTTCAACATCAGTCCTTCCAATGAACACCCAGGACTGATTTCCTTTAGGATGGACTAGTTGGATTTCCTTGCAGTCCAAGGGACTCTCAAGATTCTTCTCCAATACCATAGTTCAAAAGCATCAGTTCTTTGGCACTCAGCTTTCTTTCTTTTTTTCTTTTTTTTTTTTTTTAGCATGTGAAGCCCAGTGGTCTGGGAGCAGGGCTGACACACGCAGAGAAAGCAAACACATGGCACCCTCCAGCTTTCTTTATAGTCCAACTCTCACATCCATACATGACCCCTGGGAAAACCATAGCCTTGACTAGACGGACCTTACTCAGCAAAGTAATATCTCTGCTTTTTAATATGCTGTCTAGTTTGGTCATACTCTCCTTCCAAGGAGTAAGCATCCTTTAATTTCTTGGCTGCAATCACTGTCTGCAGTGATTTTGCAGCCCAGAAAAATAAAGTCAGCCACTGTTTCCACTGTTTCCCCATCTATTTACTATAAAGTGATGGGATTGGATGCCATGATCTTCATTTTCTGAATGTTGAGCTTAAACCCAATTTTTTCACTCTCCTCTTTCACTTTCATCAAGAGGCTTTTTAGTTTCTCTTCACTTTCTGCCATAAGGGTGGTTTCATCTGCATATTTGAGGTTATTGATATTTCTCCTGGAAATCTTGATTCCAGCTTGTGCTTCTTCCAGCCCAGTGTTTCTCATGATGTACTCTACATATAAGTTAAATGAGCAGGGTGACAATGTACAGCCTTGATGTACTCCTTTTCCTATTTGGAACCTGTCTGTTATTCCATGTCCAGTTCTAACTGTTGCTTCCTAATCTGCATACAGGTTTCTCAAGAGGCAGGTCAGGTGGTCTGGTATTCCCATCTCTCTCAGAATTTTCCACAGTTTATTGTGATCTACACAGTCAAAGGATTTGGCATAGTCAGTAAAGCAGAAACAGATGTTTTTCCGGAACTCTGTTGGTTTTTTGATGATCCAATGTGCCGGGAGCCAGTGTGAGGAATCCCAGCCATGACAAGGTCATGCAGCAGAGATTCCTCCTGAGTTTCTCTGAGCATCTACACCCCAAAAATAAGGAACCAGCATATGCCTGCTGCCAGGAGCCAGTGTGGGAATCCCACTCATGACAAGGTCATGTGGCAGACTTGATGGGCAAGGACGTTTCAAGTCTCAGAGTTTCCCCCTGGTATTTCCTGAGCATGTATCCCCAAAAATAAGAATCTGCCTGACATGTACTTTTTCTAATTCTTCTGACATTCTCTGGGAAAAGTTAACTCAGGCTTTAGTCTTCTGCATTTGAAAGGAATGTTTCAGCTCAACCCTCTCTGATAACGCTCTAACTTAAAATGCTCTAATTTGCCTAACAGGTTCGCTGGACTTTTTACTGCTTGTGAATTGCTTACAGCCCCCAACTGCGAGGGGCACAAAGCTTGAGTATCTTAAAGTTACAGAGCTTTTTTTAAGAGCTAAAAAACATATTGGTGACAAGATTTCACTGTTGATTCAATGATTGCTGCCAGACCTCCTTATTCTTCTTCTTTTGAGCACCTGGGAGGATGTTAATCAATGTAAATGGGATAAAGAAAAAGATATATAGTAGTTTTGATGTTAACAACACTTTTAACACAAATAAGCCTTCTGTTTAACAAACCATTTTCAGAAAAGTGTCATAAAATGTTAACTGGCCTTTTGGCCTGAAGATAATGTAAGTCACCTAAGGCTTGTGTATATAACTAGGTATGCAGAGAGAAAAGCCTGGTTTTGATAAGAGTCTGGACTGCTAACACTACATATTTTTATATTACCCATTGATCTCTATGTACAATCAAAAAAAGGTATAAAAGGCCTTGAAGGACAAAAGGGGCCGGGGCCAATCATTGGGAGGACTGGTTTCCCCCATGTCTCTTTCTCTCTCTCTCTCTCCCTCCCTTTCCTTTTCCGGCTGAATTCCCATCTGCGGTGTGGAGGCTCGCCATGTCTGCTTACTTGTCCTGGCTTCTAAGATCCACGCAAAAGGGAGCCCAAGGTGGGGCACCCTTAGATATTCAAGTGGATGCTGGTGGCCCAATGTAGATTGTGCAAACCTCTTGTCTTGAGGTTTTATTGGCTTTCCACATAAACCAAGTTATTCAGCCTCTTGTTTCCACCTTAATTTTCCCACTACACTATTATTTCCTAGTCTAATCTTATAATTCTGAATAAATAGGATTTTTCCTTGCATACTCCGTCCCCTCTTCAAATTCCCTGGATCCACCAGGGCTGGACCCCGACACCAATGGATGTTGGTAATTTGATCTCTGGTTCCTCTGCCTTTTCTAAAACCAGCTTGAACATCAGGAAGTTCACAGTTCACACATTGCTGAAGCCTGGCTTGGAGAATTTTGAGCATTAGTTTACTAGCGTGTGAGATGAGTGCAATTGTACAGTAGTTTGAACATTCTTTGGCATTGCCTTTCTTTGGGATTGGAATAAAAACTGACCTTTTCCAGTCCTGTGGCCACTGCTGAGTTTTCCAAATTTGCTGACATATTGAGTGTAGCATTTTCACAGCATCATCTTTTGGGATTTGAAATAACTCAACTGGAATTTCATCACCTCCACTAGCTTTGTTTATCGTGATACTTCCTAAGGCCCACTTGACTTCACATTCCAGGATGTCTCACTCTAGGTGAGTGATCACATCATCGTGATTATCTGGGTCATGAAAATCTTTTCTGTACAGTTTTTCTGTGTATTTTTGCCACCTTTTCTTAATATCTTCTACTTCTGTTAGGTCCATACCATTTCTGTCCTTTATTGAGCCCATCTTTGCATGAAATGTTCCTTTGGTATCTCTAATTTTCTTGAAGAGATCTCTAGTCTTTTCCATTTTATTGTTTTCCTCTATTTCTTTGCATTGATTGCTGAGGAAGGCTTCTGTATCTCTCTTGCTATTCTTTGGAACTCTGTATTCAAATGGCTATATCTTTCTTTTTCTTCTTTGCTTTCTGTTTCTCTTCTTTTCACTGCTATATGTAAGTCCTCTTCAGACAGCCATTTAGCTTTTTTGCATTTCTTTTTCTTGGGGATGGTCTTTATCCCTGTCTCCTGTAAAATGTCACGAACTTCTGTCCATAATTCATGAGGCACTCTCTCTATCAGATCTAGTCCTTTAAATCTACTTCTCACTTCCACTGTATAATCATAGAGTGAAGAGTGAAGTTGCTCAGTCATGTCTGACTCTTTTCAATACCATGGACTGTAGCATACCATGCTCCTCCGTCCATGGGTTTTTCCTAGCAAGAGTACTGGAGTGGGTTGCCATTATCATAAGGGATTATCAAGAAATAATTACCAGAAAATAATTTGGTAAACTAAGTTAAATTAAGTGTGCTTCTATAAACATAATCACATGGACCACAGCCTTGTCTAACTCAATTAAACTATGATCCATGCTGTGCAGGACCACCCAAGCAGACGGATCATGGTGGAGAGTTCTGACAAAATGTGGTCCACTGGAGAAGAGAATGACAAGCCACTTCAGTGTTCTTGCCTTGAGAACCCCATGAACAGTATGAACTGCGGTCCATAGGATCACAAAGAGTCAGACACGACTCAGCAACTGAACTACAAACATAATAATATGTATAAGAAAATTGCAATTCCCTCATATCCATAGATCCCTAAAGGTATATCAGATCTATTCTAATTTCTGTATTTCTTTTTAATATTTCCCTTTCTTTCTACCATTTACTCACACAGTAATTATATATTCAACAACCATGCGCCAGACATAGTTGTATGATTTCTGCTACCTTAGACTAGGTTGTCATCATGTCTCATTATTTCTTGCTTTATGTTATTATGATCAATATAAAAATATGTGCTATCATGTCACTTCATTACCATAGCTTTTGAAAAGTGTGCTACAGATCAAAGAGCAAGCTTTAAAGGAAAATCTTGATCTAGTTCCTGCTTGTCTCTGTAGAATCCTCACTAAGCTTTCTTCAAATGTGTTCTGTTCTCACAGGGCTTTCTAGGTGCCCATTCTACTTGCTCGCTTTAGAATAGTCCACTCCTCACTTATAGATAAACCCTATAACACTTTCAAGATTTAACTTAGCTTCTCTTAGTTTTGGAAGACTTTCTAGATGTGTTCTCCAGCAACATGTTAAATACTTGACTTGCGCTGTAGCACTAGCATGTGATTTTGTGTTTCACGATCTATCTTCCTTACAGGACAGTGATTTCCTTGAGAGGAGGCAAATTTTCTTTTATCTCTATAACTCTAATATCTAACATATATCTCAGTGCATGCCTCTCAATATGCCCTTGAATGTAGAATGAGAGACAGATGATTGAAAATATTCTTATAAGGAATAGCACAAACCACTTCATTTTCCCTACTAAGAATTGATTTTTGCGAGTTACTCATTTTGAGTGGTCTCTATTGAGATACTTTATCCATGAATATTCTTAGAGAAAACATTGCTGTAGGGGAAGATTTTTCCTTGGCCGAACACTGTGTACGACCTAACTAGGCAAACATATGGTAAAGGAAACATACCTGATATCTCAGCAATCCAGAAATTTAACAGACATCAGATATATATGGGCTTCCCTGGTGGCTTAGAGGTTAAATAGTCTGCCTCCAATGTGAGAGACCCAGTTTCGATCCCTGGATCTGGAAGATCCTCTGGAGAAGGAAATGGTAACCCACTCTAGCATTCTTGCCTGGAGAATCCCATGGACAGTGGAGCCTGGTAGTCTATAGTCCACGGAGTCACAAGGAGTTGAACACGATACACATATATGCTACCTATATGTATGATGCATATTTGCACTATATATATATTTGTATATTTGCATTTTATATATTAGCTAAAATAGAATTTGGGAAAGGAAAAAAGTACATTGAAAAACCAAACAATAAATATGTGTTGATCATTACAAAATCTAGTGAACCCTAACAGGAAGGAAGAGTTCAGTCATGAAATCTAGGAATTCTTCCTCCAAAGTCTGTTGTTTCTTCTTCTATAATTAACCATTGTTTGGTGGGGAGTTTTTTTCACTTTTTTTCTAGAGGTTAATACTGTGAAATTACTTTAGCAAATTAAATAAAATGTTAGAAAATATGTGATTTTAAAGGAGATTTTGCAACCTGTGGAAATTGGGGGGGGGGACATCTAGTCTTTTCAGTTTTGTGCAGGCTCATGTTTTATGGGTTAACTAGCTTTAAGATACAGTGATTACTTGCTTTTAGCTATAGCTATAATCTTATTTTTGCTGTCATTTGCTATTGACCCTAATAAAATTAAAACACTCCAGGAAATCACATTTAAATTATTTTAGCTAATTAGAAACAGAGATAGGGAGAGACAGAGACAGAAAGAGGCAGAGAGAGATTGTATTATGCAAAAGACTTTTAGTTTCTGAAAGCTAAAAATATGTAATTAAAAAGTCTCTGTTCTCAAGGTGTTCCTGGAGGCATGTTTGAGAGAAGGGAGTGGTTGGCAAAAAATCAGTAACTAGAATATAGTGAGCTTTTTAACATTATGGAGATAGAATGGAGTTTTAGTGGAGCCAAACTGGGGGAGCCAGTGAGGTGAAGAAAGGAGGTATAATTATCCAAATAATTTAGGTTATAAACCACACTTGGCTCAATTATAATGAACTGAAGCACTTCACAAATGGTTCATTCTCTATTGTGTATGGCACACATAGCCCTAATCTTAAAGCATCATTATCCTTCCTTTTGAAGCCAAACCATGTAAGCATCTGACCTCCCAACCCTCTTGACCCCCCTCCCACTTATGTGGCAACTCAGCATGCTTCTGATGATGAGAGCCACAAGCCACACTGCCCGTTGCCAGAACACACACATGGGTGGCAGCGGTGATTTTTCTTTCCCTTAGGCCAGCTATTATGTAAGGCACATCAGGGAAGTGAGTACAAAATTGGCATCCAAGTGTTAAGTAAAAAGGAAAAAAAAGCCCACTGAATATGCCAGGCTCAGCTGAACTCATTGTACTGTCTAGAAACCACTCTTGCCCAGCTGCCCTTGAGACCATCTGGAAGAATCACAGTAGAGATGAGGCAAAGTGAAAAGGAAGGTTAAAGCAATGCTTTATTAAAAGAAAAAAAAAAACTCTTTAAAAAAAGTTATCTGTGATAGCTAACTTGGAAATAAAGAGGATATGAAAGATATATTTCTTTCTTTTAATTACTGTTATAAAAAGACAGTAACTTTTCAGATCACTGGAAAGGGCGTAATAACACCCCCAATAGTGCAAATCTTAAAAAAGATGAATCATTTTTGTTGTTCTTTTATATCTATGCATTATACAGATTGTGTAGTTCTTGAATTGGTTGTTTTCCCTGTAGTATTTCTTCATTTCCCTTTCCTTCTTCTACCCTTTCTTCTTCTCCTCCCATTTTCCTTGCTTCTTCTCCATTTTGTCTTTCTTCTCTTTCTCTCTTCTCTGTCTCTTTCCTTCATTCCTGGCTTGTTTTTAACCCTATAATTATCTGATATGCTAAGAGTGTCAGTCACAGTATGAATATGCTAGAGTGCCATCAAAAAACTACTTAACTTTTGGAGCCTCAATTTCTTCATCTGCAAACTCTGTATGATATAACTTGCTTCCTCAGCTAGCTCTTATACTAATTACCTAAGAACAAACCTTAACACAGTTGACATGACATAAAATAGGCTCAGTCATTTTTTAACTTAATTTTTGCTGGTGTGTAGTTATTTTACAATGCTGTGTCAGTTTCTACTGCACAGCAAAATGAATCGGCCAGTGCTGAGTCCAAAACACTGGACCACCATGGACTCAGTAATTTATGCAACTGCCATTGAATAACTGTCAAGCATTTTCCTTGCTCTGGATATTTCTTCCTTATGAGCAAATACTATAACAAAAGTTATAAAAATTTTATTGTATCTTTGCCTATTGCCAAGCTGCACTATAAAGGATTGATGCGGATGTTATTTTACATTTTAATAAAACACGAATTAAGAATAGCAGGTGTGAAAAATAGCTAGGTAACTTCAAAAATTGAAACCTCTAAAGAAAAATTCAGGCTTCTTAGACAGTCACAAAAGTTCAAGAGACAAAAATTTGGGCAAGGTTCAACACTAAGGTTCATCTCTTATACAGGTCTCTCCTTCAAAAATAGGAGAGGCAGTTGTTTTGTCTACTATGTAAAACCAAATACATAGAGCCAAGCAAAATGAGGAGACAGAAGTACATGCCTCCCAAAAAAGATGAAACACTAGAAAGACTTTAATAAAAGAGAAGTAAGTAATTGTCTAATAAAGAGTTCAAAGTAGTTATCAACTTGAAAACAATGAAGAAAACAACACCCGAACTAAAAATATGCAAGAAGGGTTCAGCAGCACTCTACATGATTCAGAAAAAGCCACCAGTTATCTGGAAGACAGGGTAGAGGCACAACCCAAACAGAGCAGTAAGAAGAAAAAAAAAAATTAAAAAGTGAAGATATTGTAAGGGATCTGTGGGACAACATTGAATAAAATAACATCCAAATTATAGAGGGTCTCAGAAGAAGAAGATAGAAAGGGAAAACTTCCCTAACCTGGAGAAAGACATCCAGATCCAGGAATACCAGATATTGTAAATATCATGTACCCAAAGGACCCAAACCAGGACATGTTATAATTAAAATGTTCAAAATTAGAGCTAAGGAGGGAATCTTAAAAGCAGCAAGAGAAAAAAACAGCTTATTACACGTAAGGGAACTCCCATAAGACTTATAAGACTTATTAGCAGAAACTTTGCTAGCCAGGAAGCAGAAATATGCTATATTCAAATGCAACAAATACAAAAACAACAGAAAAACCTTCCAACCAAGTATACTCTTCCAGTCCAGTTACAATTCAGAATTAAAGGAGACATAAAGAACTTTCCAGGCAAGCTAAAACTAAGAGTCCTTTACCACTAAACTAACCTTATCAGTTCAGTTCAGTCACTCAGTCGTGTCTGACTCTTTGCGACCCCATCAATCGCAGCACACCAGGCCTCCCTGTCCATCACCAANAGTTGTGTCCGACTCTTAGCGACCCCATGGACTGCAGCCTACCAAGCTCCTCCATCCATGGGATTTTCCAGGCAAGAGTACTAGAGTGGGGTGCCATTGCTTTCTCTGATGTAAATGCTGGTCTTGTGTAAATAGCACCTTTGAAAGAGAGATGAGGGTCCATCATAGATAGGTAGACAGACTGATGGGTTAATTTTTCCACTATTTCCTTTTTATATATTATGAATTACATCTCACTAAGTTGTGAATTCCACGTGAGTTAAGAATGTGTTGGTCACCTTAAAGATGAGTTATTTTAATACAAACATTCTATTCTTACATTGCATTTGGATGACCTATAAAAATAAAAAATTCCAACTGAAACATTTGTGTTGTTGTCATGACTAAAATATGTGCATGAAATTCAATGCGATATGGTTATGTTACACATATTTTTTGTATATTTTGAATTCAGAACAGATAATTCTTAGTTCTGGAACCATATTTCCAGAAATTTTGTTTGGTATTTTTCAGTCTCTGGAGTCTTGTAACAATCACTCCTAGTGGGTCTCAGGAATCCTGACAAAATCCCTACTCAGACTGTCCTAAAAGTATTAGTCATGTTTAAATACTTTTGCAGTATTACATTTCTGGGACTACATTGTGTTTAAATGGTTCTTTTGAAGGGGAGATTTTGTCATAATTTGTCAATAATTCTATGACTACTCAGTTCAGTTGAAATCTGGAGATTGCTATTGGTCTAAGCAGTTAAGCTATGTAGCTAGGCTTTCTTTGAAACGGTACATTTTAACTGTGAATCATATGATCTCTAATTCTAAAACAGTCAATACAGTCACAGAAGTTTAGTCAGATTGGATGAGAAGAGAGAAAGCTGTTGATTAAAGCACAAATCAATTGTAATGGCTTTGGGATATTGACTGTTTATGAGTTCTGCTTCCACAAGCTAGATGCTAAATAGTGAAGCTTGACTAGACATATGAATCTGTATTCTTCTCATTTTGGCTTTTGTCTTCACATTTTAATTTTTCTTCTTTTTCAATTATAATTTCTTTTTTTTTTTTGTCTTGACTGTATGTTAAACACATGATGTGATTTTCTTAACTTATTTGAATTGACTGCAACCCTCTCTTCTCATTCCATCACAGTTTCCAAAGTACCATTCCAGAGATGCACTAGGTGAGCTCATTATGGATTTACTTGGGAATAAAAATCAACTGATTATTATTTTAGGAAGTTGTGAGAGAAATAGATATGTGCTACCACAATGTGATAACTTCCCATGTGATGTATCAGAGTCCTTATAGGCATAGATAGCTATAGAGAGAGGAATTTTCATGTTTTTCTCTGAACTATCTGTTCCCCACCTCCCACCAACCAATTTTCTCAAAAAAAAAAAAAAAAAAAGGAAGAAATATGCTTAAAGGCTCATTTATATGAGTATATCCTGGGTTGGCACCAGGTAGTTCAGTCCTTGAAGCAATTAGGATTATTACTGGTAACTTTCTCTCCTTTTCACAATTCACCAAAGTCAGAAAGGAGAAACATATTTTTGCTTCAAACTTTTTTCCCCAGCTCAGTTTTTCCTTCCCTTGATACTAAACTTTCTAGCTAAGCCTTACAGAAAAATAAGTATCTTAAAAAATATATTTAAATTGTACAATTTTAAGACTCCAGACACAATAAAATGTACTTTCTCAAATCTATTATCTTATTCCAATTTTATATTTGAATGCCAGCAACTAAGTACTGTTTCTCTCACTTTTCATTACTTCTGTAGCAAATTTTAATCCACACTCCAGGGAGAGGTTCAGTTCAGCTCATTCGCTCATACAATTCTGACTCTTTGCGACCCCATGGACTGCAGCACTCCAGGCCTCCCTGTCCATCACCAACTCCTGGAGCTTACTCAAACTCATGTCCACTGAGTCGGTGATGCCATCCAACCATCTCATCCTCTGTTGTCCCCTTCTCTTCCCGCCTTCAATCTTTCTCAGCATCAGGGGCTTTTTCAATGAGTCAGTTCTTTTCATCAAGTGGCCAAAGTATTGGAGTTTCAGATTCAATATCAGTCCTTCCAATGAATATTCAGGACTGATTTCCTTTAGGATGGGCTGATTGGACCTCTTTGCAGTCCAAGGGACTCTCAAGAGTCTTCTCTAACACCACAGTTCAAAAGCATCAATTCTTCAGTGCTCAGCTTTCTTTATAGTCCAACTCTCACATCCATACATGACTACTGGAAAAACCAAGCTTTGACTAGATGGGCCTTTGTTGATTAAGTAATGTCTCTGCTTGTTAATATGCTATCTAAATTGGTAATAACTTTTCTTCCAAGGAGCAAGCATTTTTTTTTTAAATTTCATGGCTGCAATCACCATCTGCAGTGATCCAGGAGCCCCCAAAATAGTCTGTCACTGTTTCCATTGTTTCTCCATCTATTTGCCATGAACTGATGGAGCTCAGTGCCATGATCTTGGTTTTATGAATGTTGAGTTTTAAGCCAATTTTTTTCATTCTCTTCTTGAACTTTCATCAAGAGGCTCTTCAGTTCTTCTTCACTTTCTGCCGTGTGGGTGGTGTCATTAGCATATGTGAGGTTATTGATATTTTTCCTGGCAATCTTGATTCCAGCTTGTGCTTCATCCAGTACAGGATTTCTTACGATGTACTCTGCATACAAGTTAAATAATCAAGGTGACAATATACAGCCTTGAGATGCTCCTAAACTGATTTGGAATCAGTCTGTTGTTCCATGTCCGTTTCTAACTGTTGCTTCTTGATCTGCATACAGGCTTCTCCGGAGGAAGGTCAGGTGGTCTGGCATTCCCATCTCTTTAAGAATTTTCCACAGTTTATTGTGATCCACATAGTCAAAGGCTTTAGCATAGACAATAAGGCAGAAGTAAATGTTTTTTCTGGTGTTCTCTTGCATTTTCAATGATCCAATGGATGTTGCCAATTTGATCTTTGGTTCCTCTGGTTTTTCCTAAATCCAGATTGAACATCTGTAAGTTCACGGTTCTCGATTGTTGAAGCCTGGCCTGGAGAATTTTGAACTTTGAATTTTTAATTTTGCTTTGCTAGCGTGTGAGATGACTGCAATTGTGTGGTAGTTTGAGCATTCTTTGGCATTGCCTTTCTTTGGGATTGGAATGAAAACTGACCTTTTCCAGTCCGGTGGCTGCTGCTGAGTTTTCCAAATTTGCTGGCATAGTGAGTGCAGCACTTTCACAACATTATCTTTTAGCATTTGAAATAGCTCAACTGATACTCCATCACCTCCACTAGCTTTGTTTGTAGTGATGCTTCTTAAGGCCCACTTGGCTTTGCATTCCATAATGTCTGGCTCTAGATGAGTGATCACACCATTGTGGTCTTCTGGATCATGAAAATCTTTTTTGTAAACCTCTTCTATTTATTCTTGGCACCTCTTTTAATATCTTTTACTTATGTTAGACTCATACAATTTCTGTCCTTTATCGTGCCCATCTTTGCATTAAATATTCCCTTGGTATCTTTACTTTCTTGAAGAGATCTCTAGTCTTTCCCATTCTATTGTGTTTCTCTATTTCTTTGCACTGATTACTGAAGAAGGCTTTCTTATCTCTCCTTGCTATTCTTTGAAACTCTGCATTCAAATGGGTATATCTTTCCTTTTCTCCTTTGCCTTTCACTTCTCTTTGTTTGACAGTCATTTGGAAGGCCTCCTCAGACAATCATTTTTGCTTTGTTGCATTTCTTTTTCTAGGGGATGGTCTTCATCACTGCCTCCTGTACAATGTCACGAACCTCTGTCCATAGTTCCTAGGCACTCTGTCTATCAGATCTAATCCCTTGAATCTATTTGTTCCTTCCACTGTATAATCTTAAGGGATTTGATTTAGGTCATACCTGAATGTTATAGTAGTTTTCCCAACTTTCTTCAATTTAAGTCTGAATTTGGCAATAAGGAGTTCATCATCTGAGTCAAAGTCGGCTCCCAGTCTTGTTTTTGCTAACTATATAGAGTTTCTCCATCTTTGGCTGCAAATAATATAATCAATCTGATTTTGGTATTGACCACCTGGTGATGTCCATGTTTAGAGTCTTCTCTTGTGTTGTTGGAAGAGAGTGTTTGCTATGACCAGTGCGTTATTTTGGAAGAACTCTATTAGCCTTTGCCCTGCTTCATTCTGTACTCCAAGGCCAAATTTGCCTGTTACTCCAGATGTCTCTTGACTTCCTACTTTTGCATTCCAGTCCCCTGTCATGAAAAAGACATCTCTTTTGAATGTTAGTTCTAGAAGGTCTTGTAGGTTTTCATAGAACTGTTCAACCTCAGCTTCTTCAGCATTACTGTTTGGGGTATAGACTTGGATCACTGTTATATTGAGCAGTTTGCCTTGTAAACAGAGATCATTCTGTCATGTTTGAGATTGCATTCAAGTACTGCATTTAAGACTCTTGTTGACTATGATGGCTACTCCATTTCTTCTAAGGGATTCTTGCCCACAGTAGTAGATATAATGGTCATCTGAGTTAAATTCACCCATTCCATTCCATTTTATTTCTCTGATTCCTAAAATGTTGATGTTTACTCTTGCCATCCTGTTTTACCACTTCCAATTTGCCTTGATTCATGGACCTAACATTTGAGGTTCCAATGCAATATTGCTCCTACAGCATCAGACTTTACTTCCATCACCAGTCACATCCATAGCTGGGTGTTGTTTTTGCTTTGCTTCTGTATTTTCATTTTTTCTGGAGTTATTTCTCCACTGATCTCCAGTAGCATATTGGGTGCCTACCAAACTGGGGAGTTCATCTTTCTGTGTCTTTTCTTTTTGACTTTTCAGAGGTATTATAGATCAAATAAACAGTTTATGTACTCAGAGGAATCTATATTTATATTATCTATACCTGGGCATCTCAGATGGCTTAGTGTGTAAAGAATCTGACTGCCAAAGCAGGAGGCATAAGGGACATGGCTTTGATCCCTGGGTCAGAAAGATTCCCTGGGGGAGAGCATGGCAGACCACTCCAATGTTCTTGCTTATAGAATCCCATGGGCAGAGGAGCCCGGTTGGCCACAGTCCTTGGGTTCAAAGAGTCAGAGACTACTGAAGTGACTTAACATGCATGCGTGTGTGTGTGTGTGTGTGTGTGTGTGTGTGTGTGTGTGTGTGTGTAAAACCAAGCTTGAAATAAAGCAGTTCAGGTACCTTGTCCATCTCACAATCCATCAGAATATTTACAGTATAGTCCATGTACAGTTAGCACAGTTTTTGAAGCATGCTGAATCTGTTGTCCAATAGAAAATACCTCCCAAGAAAGGTATCTTGAGACTTTCTTTTTTTCTTAAAAGCATATCTTCAAGTTGGAATCTTAAAGGTTTACTCAAGAAGAAGCTGTACTTTACTGAGCAGTCATATTCAGTAATTGAATCATCTCAAATCTGCCCCTGCAGTAATAGTGGCCTGGATTGAAAATTTTCAGGGTTTTCTCTGCTGCTATCATTGTACTCTTTTCAATAAAGTTTATTTACTATAGAAAGTTATTTAATATATATATCTCAGCAAGACACTTATAAAGAGTTGCAAAATAAGAGGAAATACTTGATGTTTTATGATTTAGGATTCAAAACAGTTCTGGAACTTATTCATATTTCTCCTTAATAGTCAATCTATTATAAATGATTTTAAACACATTTATCAATATTTGAATTTTTTTAATCTATTCTTAATGTCTGACGAATGTATAGCTATTTAACTCTACATAAGGATGTGCAAAATGCATGCCCATATACAATATATATTTAAGAATATATAGTAACATGTTATATACATCATCCACAGTGAAGACAGTGGAATATGATGAAACAAAGCTAGTGAAAACAGATTAAAAATTTTAATGTCTTAAATTATATTATTTTTGTCACATGTGTCTGAATATTTTGGGAATTATTAACATATCTTATGTTTTGGGACACTTAAGAAGTCTATGCAGAAGGCAGAAGGGAAGCAAGGGAGAGAAGGAAAGAGCAAGAAAAACAGCTAAAACTAAAAAGAATAAAATAACAACAATAAAAAAGAAAAGATACAAAGAAGATGGCACTTTTTTTCAATAGAAATTGTATCTATGCTCTGAGCTTAATTAGCTATTTGCCTTAGGTAATTCAGCAAATGTACACTTATACTGTATGAAATAAACAGAAGATATTCTAAGTGAGAAGTACTCTAAATGGTGAACCTGAGATGCTTTGCAACATGCATATAAAGTGTGAATATATAAAATACTTTTTGTTGATTTGAAACTTTTCTGTGGTTTTTTAAAGTTTCTTAAAAATTATTTATTTCATAATTCATGAAATGGAAAGAAATTTTTTTTTTAATTTAAATTTATTTATTTTAGTGGGAGGCTAATTACTTTACAATATTGCATTGGCTTTGCCATACATCAACATGAATCTGCCACGGGTGTACACGTGTTCCCCATCCTGGGAAAGCAATATACTAAACAAAATGGTTTAATAAGATGTCCCTTAACATATTCCCTCTGCCAAGGAAAATAATTAAATTTAATATCCTATCATGAGCAAAAATATTAATACATTTGTGGGACCTGTGAGATCCAGCACCATATGCCAAGGAATGCAGGAGGAATCTTACTTACTTCCATGTAGAATAATGGGCAGACAAACCTCCGTTCTGGCTACAGAACTTGGAAGTGGCCTGTGAATCAGTTTCAGTCGCTCCTGATCACAGTCTGGGAGGCTATGCTGAACACTGCCTTAGATAACCACACACGTACAAGACAATATTTGTGAAATCACAGGATCCAGTGAAGATCCAACAAACATTTGGAGCTAAAAGTTGCAAGATTAGACACATTTGAGAGGGTAAGAGGAACAGTTTGACTTCAACTGCATCTCACCTTTTTCAAGGTGGCATGCAGCCAGAGGCCAGGGGCCAAAGGAGTGTGTGTGTGTGTGTGTGTGTGTGTGTGTGTGTGTGTATACTCACTAGTCTTCCCTAGCTGTGTAGGATGCTGCCAAACAGGACCATTTCTCTCTGTCCCATCCAGAGTACTGATTTGTGAACTGCATGAAGATGGTGACGGTTGAAGGGTAGAGGGTATAAGTGCCTGGAAGAATAGTAGTCAGAGCTCAGGAATGCATTTAAGGATACAGACTCTACTAACTACATCACAGATTCTATCAGAACACCTACACAAAAGTCACTGGGGTACCTTATCTGCTGATTCCCTCAGTTGATTTCTGAAAAGTGAAAGTGAAAGTGTAGTCACTCAGTTGTGTCCAACTCTTTGCAATCCCATGGACTGTAGCCCACCAGGCTTCTCTGTCCATAGAGGTCTCTAGGCAAGAATACTGGAATGGATTGCCATTTCTTTCTCCAGAGGATCTTCCTGACCCAGGGATTAAACCTGGGTCTCCCACATTGCAGGCAGATTCACTGTCTGAGCCATAAGGGAATCCTGCATACTTCCAATGCCCCAGAGCCTTGCCTGTACATACTTCCACTTCATGGCTGGCCCTCTGTATATGCTCCAGGAAAGAGTGAACTTTGGTAGATACCTAGGAAATACATGCAGAAAGCCACCTAAATCCATGGGCCAAGGAGAACCAAAAGTTTGAGCTTAGTACTACCCTTGGGAAAGCATAGGGAAGCTATTAGCAATGAAATCTAGAAACAGAACCTATTAGAAGCAACTGTTGTTCAGTATAAGTCTTGTCTGACTCTTTGCAACTCATGTATGCCATGATATTCTGTCTTCTGCTCTTTTCCAGAGTTTGCTCAAATTAATGGCTGTTAAGTCTGTGATGCTATCTATCTCATCCTATTTTGTTCCCTTCTCCTTTTGCCTTCAACCTTTCCCAGCAGCAAGATGTTTTCCAGTGAGCTGGCTCTTTGCTTTGGGTGGCCAAAGTGTTGGAGCTTCAGCTTCAGCAACAGTCCTTCCAATAAATATTCAGGGTTGATTTCCTTTAGGATTTATCTCCTTGCTGTCCAAATGACTCTTAAGAGTCTTCTCCAGCATCAGAATTCAAAGACATCAACTCTTCAGCACTCAGCCTTCTTTATGGCCCACCTCTCACATCCATACACAACTACTGGAAAAACCACAGCTTTGACTATATAGACTTCTGTGGACAAAGTGATGGCTCCGCTTTTTTAATACACTATCTAGGTTGTCACAGCTTTCCTTCCAAGGAGAAAGTATCTTTTAATTTCATGGCTGTAGTCACTGTCTACAGTGATTTGGAACCCCAAAATTAAAATCCGTCACTGCTTCCACTTTTTCCCCTTCTAAGATGAGGTGATGGAAATGAATGCCATTATCTTAGTCTTTTAATGCTAAGTTTCGAGCCAGCTTTTTCACTTTCCACTCTCACTTTCATTAAGAGGCTCTTTAGTTGCTCTTCATTTTATGCTGCTAGAGTGGTTGGTTGTTGGTTGTTGTTCAGTCTCTCAGTTGTGTCTGACTCTTTGTGGCTCCATAGACTGCAGCATGCCAGATTTCCCTGTCCTTCACCAACTCTAGGACTTTACTCAAACTCATGTCTATTGAGTTGTTGATGCCATCCAATCATCTCATCCTCTGACACCCCCTTTTCTTCCTGACTTCAATCTTTTCCAGTATCAGAGTCTTTTCTAATGCGTCAGCTCTTGGCATCAGGTGGCCAAAGTATTGGAGCTTCAGCTTCAGAATCAGTCCTTCCAACTAGAGTGATTTCATCTGCATATCCAAGATTGTTCATATTTCTCCTGGTCATCTTGATTCCAGCTTCTGATTCATACAGCCTGGCATTTTCATGATATGCTCTGCATATGATAAATTAGGAGGGTGACAATATACAGCCTTGTACTCCTTTGCCAACTTTGAACCAGTCAGTTGTCCCATGTCCAGTTCTAACTGTTGCTTCTTAACTCTCATACAGGTTTCTCAGGAAACAGGTAAGGTGGTCTGATACTCCCATCTCATAAGAATTTTCTTTTCTATAGTTTGTTAGGATCCACACAGTGAAAGGCTTTGGTGTAGTCAATGAAGCAGAACTAGATGTTTTGCTGAAACTCTTTGCTTTCTATATGATCCGATGAATGTTGACAATTTGATCTCTGGTCTAGCTGTCTCTTTGAAACCCAGCTCACACATCTGGAAGTTTTCAGTTCACATAAGGCTAAGGCCTAGCTTGAAGGATTTTGAGTATTACCTTACTAGCATATGTAATTAGTGCAATTGTATGGTAGTTTGAACATTCTTTGGCATTGTTCTTCTTTGGGATTGGAATGAAAATTGACCTTTTCCAATCCTGTGGCCGCTGCTGAGATTTCCAAATTTGCTGGCATGTTGGGGGCAACATTTTAACAGCATCCTCTTTTAGAATTTTAAATAGCTCAGCTAGAATTCCATTACTTTCACTAGCTTTGTTCATAGTAACGCTTCCTAAAATCTACTTGACCTTACACTCCACAATGTCCCACTCTAGGTGAGTGATCACACTACGATGGTAATCCAGCTCATTAAGATTTTTCTTGTATAGTTCTTTGTGTATTCTTGCCACCTCTTCTTAATGTCTTCTGTGTCTTTTAAGTCCTTTCCATTTCTGTCCTGTATAGTGTCCATCCTTGCATGAAATTTTCCCTTGGTATCTTGTCAATTTTCTTGACAAGATCTCACTCTTTCTCATTCTATTGTTTTCCTCTGTTTCTTTGCACTGTTCATTTAAGAAGGCTTTCTTATCTCTCATTGCTCTTCTCTGTAAATCTCATTCAGCTGAGCATATCTTTCTCTTTCTCCCTTAAATTTCAGTTCTCTTATTTCCTCAAATATTTGTAAGACTCCTCATACAGCTACTCTGCCTTCTTGCATTTCTTTGGAACGGTTTTTGTCACTACCTCCTGTGCAATATTACAAACCTGGTCCATAGTTCTTCAGGCACTATGTCTATCAGATCTAACCCCTTGAATCTATTGGTCACTTCCACCATGTAATCATAGGGATTTGATTTAGGTCATACCTAATAGGTTTTCCCTACTTTCTTCAAGTTAAGCCTGCATTTTACAATAAAGCGTTGATGCTCTGAGCCACAGTCACCTCCAGGTCCTGTTTTTGCTGACTTTATAAAGCTTCTCCATCTTTGGCTGTAATAAATATAATCAATCTCATTTCAGTAATGATCATTTGATGATGTCCATGTGTAGAGTCATATCTTGGATTCTTAGAAAAGGATATTTGCTATAACAAGTGTGTTCTTTTGACAGAACTCTAATAGTCTTTTCCCTGGTTCATTTTGTTCTCCAAGCTCCATTTTGTACTACAAATTGCATGTTTTTCTGGGTCATCTCAATAGATGCAGAAAAATCATTTGACAAAATACCACATCCTTTCATAATAAGAACTCTCAACAAATTGAGTAAAGATGGAATGTTCCTCAACATAATAAATATCCTATTTATGACAAGCCTTCAGTTGACACCATACTCAATAGTGAAAGACTGAAATCTATTTTCTAGAAGTAGAAACAAGACAAAAGTGCCCCCTCCCCTCACTTTTCCTATTCAACATGCTACTGAAAAACCTAGTCAGAGCAATTAGGCAAGAATAAGAAATCAAGTCATCTAAAGTGGGAAGAAAGAGATAAATTTGTCTTTGCTTGCATATGATATAATCTTATAAATAGAAAATATTAAAGACACCACTAAAAAACTGTTAAAATAATCAAAGTTGCAGAATGCAAAATTGTTATATATCAATTAGTTCTGCTTCCATACACTAACAGTGAAGTACTGGAAAAAGAAACAACAAAAACACTTATTTTTACAATAGCATTAAAGACAATAAAATACTTAAATCAATTAAAAAAGTGAATATGCACAGTGAAAAACATGACATTAATAAAAGAAACTTAAGATACAAAAATGGAAAATTATCTCATGTACATGTATTGAAAATTATTTAAAATATCCTATAGCCAAAGCCATGTATAAATTCAATGAAATCTATATCATAATCCCAATGGCATTTTTCAAAGAAATATAAAATGCAATCCTAAAATTCATATTGAATCTCAAAGGAGCCCAAATAGTCAATGAAATTATGTGAAAGAACAAAGTTGAGGCAGTGCAGTTATCAAACTCTACTACAAAGCTACAGTAATCAAAACAGTATTGTATTGGCATTAAAAACAGATACATAGGCAAATGTGAATCGAGAGCAGAGAATCTAGAGCACAGAAATGAGCCCTTATACATATCATAAAGTAGTGCTTGACAAGGGAACCAAGAAGTCAATGGCAAAATAATAGTGTCTTCAATAAATGGTGTTGGGGAAAATGCATATCCATATGCAAAAAATAAAATAAAATAAAATAAATAAAATTGGACTGCTTCCTTACACCAATGACAAAAATTACATTAAAATGAATTAAAGGTTTAAATATAAGACATAAAGCTTTAAAATCCCCTTAAGAAAATCTGCGAAATATCTCCTTGACATAAACGTGGCAATTAAAAAAAAAAATGAAACCAGAAATACAAACAACAACAACAAAAAAAGAAAAACAATATGTGGTACATAAAATTAAAAAGTATGTGCACAGTAAAGGAAACCAACAAAAAATGAAGATGCAGCATATGGAATGGGAGAAAATATTTACAAATTATTTTCCTAATAAAGGATTAATATCCAAAATCTATAAGTGACTCATACGACTTAATAGCAAGAAAACAAACAACCTAATACTCAGAGAGGAATAAACATTTTTCAAAAGAAGACATACAAATGGCCATCCGATATGCAAAAATATCACTAATCAATATCTACTAATCTCCAGGGAAATGCAAATCAAAGCTATAATGTGATATTATCTCACACCTGTTAAATGGCTATTGTAAAAAGACAAGAAGTAAGTTTAGGCAAGGATGTAGAGAAAAGGGAATCCTCTGCACTGTTGGTGGAAAACAGTATGTAGGTTCCTCCAAAAATTAAAAATAGAACTGCCGAAGTGCACTGCCATCTTCACTGTAGTATTATTCATAATATGGAAAGCTATGGAAACACCCTAAGTGTTCATCTGTGGATAAATGGATATACGTAGAATATGTATGCAATGGCATAATATACAGCTATAAGAAAAGAGGAAATGCTACCATTTATGACAACATGGATGGATTTAAATTCACTATACTAAATGAAATGTTTCAGGAAGAAGAAAACAAATACTATATAATCTCTCCTTTATGTGAAATCTAAAAAAGTTGAACACACAGAAACAGAGCAAAATGTTGGTTGCCAGGCCCTGGAATATGAGGGAAATGGAGAAATGCTTGCCAACAGAAACAAACTTCCCATTATAAGATGAAAAACTTCTGAGGATGCAATGTACAACATGGTGACTACAGTTAATATTATATACTTGAAAGTTGTTAAATGAGAGTATATCTTAAATGTTTTTATCACACATAAATAAAAATTATGTGAGATGATGAAAGTGTTAACTAATCTAATTTGGAACAGATCATACACCTTAACTTACCCAATGCTACATGTCAGTTATAGCTCAGTAAAGCTGAAGAAAGGCAATATAGTTAATACAGCAAACAGTTGATGGGAAGGGAATTGCTTTGCACATGCATAAGATAAAATAATACAAAAGACATCTTTGATCTAAATTTTACCAATTCATTAAAATAAATTTTAGTCAGGAATGCTTTTGAAAAAATTTTGTATTTGGGTATAGCCAATTATCTATTTTGTTCTAGTTTCAGGTGAACAGTGAAGGGACTCAGCCGTCATATGCACATATCCATTCTTCCCCAAAGTTCCCTCCATCCAGGCTGTGACATAACATTGAGTAGAGTTCCATGTGCTATACAGTATGTCCTTGGTTATCTTTTTTTTTTTTTGCTTTTGTTTCTTAAAATTAATTACTTTATTTTAATTGGAGGCTAGTTATTCCACAATATCGTGGTGATTTTTGCCATACATTGACATGAATCAGCCATGGGTGTCCAGGTATCCCTCATCCTGAAACCCCACACACCTCTCTCCCCACCCCACCCCTTGGGGTTGTCCCAGAGAACTAGCTTTGAATGACCTGCTTCATATATTGAACTTGCACTGGTCATCTATTTTACATATGGCAATATACACGCTTCAGTGCTGTCCCTCACCTTGTCCTGTTGGTGCCTTCTCTACAGCAGTGTGCACAGGGGTAGGTAGGAAGTTTGGGATGGACGTGTACACACTGCTACCTATATTCAAGCAGTACCTTTTTAAAACATTATAGAAAGTGTAAATTATAATTTCCACATTGTTCACTAAAAAGAAAACTATTCTTCACAAATATTTAAAACAACAGTCCAGAAATGGAACCGCAATTCTGACATCATTTGCATTAAGAAAAGCTTCTCTTTTGGTTGTTAAATAATTTAGACAGTGAGATGAGCTGGACTTTTAGTTTTGCTTGTAAGTAGGGCAGAAAGTCATGGTCAGTGGCCTGTAAAGCAAATTATGATTTAATGACTGATAACATTCTTTTAACTCTAATGAAAATGAAATAAAATACTCCTGAAATAGGAAGAAAGTTCTCGGGTGTGACAGTAAGGCTTTAGATGAGATGGGGGTTTACCTTTCACACTGTTCCATTAGTGTGTATCCACAGGCAAATTTAGTGGAAGCAGAGATCCTTGTCCCTTCCCCAAATACTCACTCGCGCATGGCTGCTGGCCCAAGGCAGAAAATGCAAATACAGGCTTGTCTTCTCTGTTCCTCACCACCTTGTTCAGCACTCCCCTCTATCATCCGTGGGTGCCCTCGCACTTAATGCCTTTCTCCACTCTCCCCACCCAGCCTTTCTTTCTTCCTTGCTCCACCCTCTGTGTTCTGCTATTATAATAATAAAAATGAAACTGTTGTAAGACCATCGCACATTTGTTTCTTCTGGACAATTCAGGGTTACCTGGAGTTTTAAGACAGACTTCAGTGCACCATTTCATTCATTCCTAAAAACCCTGGAAATTGACCCTTCTTTCCCTTTCTCCTTAACTTGATAACCATTTTTCTATTTCCAAGGGTTTCTGTGTTCTCAAGATTGGTTACAGACATGAGTCTTAAAATATTATAGTCATTTCATAATTTTTTCAAATGTTGTATTATTTAAACTTTTATCCTTTTTATATAAGATACATTATAAATATAATTCCATTACATTATAGTAAGATATTCATGAATATATAATCTAAATTAATTCATATTTTAAGTAATATCCCCTATTAATGAAGCACTGGTCTACATCATATAAAACAACAAGTTTAAATTTGGAATGCATTGTTATTCCATAAATGGCAACTCACTACTGAAAACATCTATAATAGTTAAGATTTTGCGTGTGTGTGTATATATTTTATATGTAGAATATATGTATAAATGTTTGAAGATACTGGAAAGCTAACAATATAGGGAAAAATTATAGGCTGCAATTTAAGAGGTGAATGTGTGGAAGTGCTGCTCAGCATTTGAGACTCCATTGCTCCCAAGGTATCTGTTCATTGCAGAAAATATCTGTGAACACAAAAATGGGGGAATGTTAACTGTCTTAGACGTCTAATAGGACAAAAAGTAGAATGGAAGGCTATTCACAGATAAAGTACCATGGGAATTCCCAAGCACTTTGGGAAGGGACCCCAAATGAATACATTTTAAGATTAAGAAAGAGATACAAATAGAACTGCTTTCAAGGATTGAACCAAGGCTTTGCTCTACTTTGTTCCCTAAGATTAGATTCATATAATCCAAATAATGAGTTCAGTTCAGTTCAGTTCAGTTCAGTCGCTCAGTTGTGTCCAATTCTTTGCAACCCCATGAACTGCAGCATGCCAGGCTTGCCTGACCATCACCAACTCCTGAAGTTCACTCAGACTTACTTCCTTTGAGTCAATGATGCCAGCCAGCCATCTCATCCCCTGTCATCCCCTTCTCCTCCTGCCCTCAATCCCTCCCAGCATCAGAATCTTTTCCAATTAATCAACTCTTCGCATGAGGTGGCCAAAGTATTGGAGTTTCAGCTTCAGCATCATTCCTTCCAAAGAACACCCAGGACTGATCTCCTTTAGAATGGACTGATAATGAGTGCCTCTAGTCAAACACCCAAAGCAAATAGAAAATTTCTTTTAAGGAAAACAACATTGTACTTAGTGTTCAAACTTTTACCCTCTACATTGTAAAAATACAATGTTCATCATTTAAACAAAAATCATCAGTCACATTATGATAAAAGATGAGACCAAAACCCAATAAATCAATGGGAGACAGACAAATCATCAGAATATTGAGATAAAGGATTATCACACAGAGACTTAAAAATAACTATGCTGAATATGTTAACAAAAACTAAAAGAAGTATTCGAAGCTTTGTTAGAGAATGAGAAACAAAAAAAATAAAATAAAATTCCAGAACAAAAATGTACAAGAATAAAAAGAATTCAAAGGACTTAATAGTTGTTAGAAATAGATGAAGGCATTGAATGATAAATCATGAGAAAAAATTGGAAATGAAGCACACAGACAAAATGATTAAAAATACATTAAAGAACATAAGACACACAGGGGATATTTATTTTTTTTAAATCTGTCATACATTTATCTGCTACACAACTTAATATTTTGAAGTTTTAAAATATGACCTAGAATATAAAAGAAAGAAAAAGACTAGGAGAGAGAGAGAGAGAGAGAGGGAGAAGTAAAGAAAGAAAGATAAAAGAGAAGGAAGAAAAAGGAGGAGAGAGGAGAAAAGATGACTGAAGGAATGGGAAGAGAAGGGAAGAAACTGAAAGAGAGGGGGAAAAAAACAAACTATAAGCAATATTTGAAAAGATAAGGGCTAAGAACTTTTTCAGAAGCATGAAAGTTGTCAAGCTACAGATTCAAAAAGTTCTATGAGTTTGAAAAGCATTAAATAGAGTTCATTGGCATCTGGGAGATAAGAAGAAGAAGGGATAATTTATTACACAAGGTAGTTATAAACTCTGTCAATCAAATTATTATTCATATAATATGGAAGACAAAAAGGTATCTGGGCAAAAATAATAACAGTAATAACCTCAGTAGAGTACTTATTGGGTTATCTGCTCTAACTCAGCACCAGACTTCCCTGGTGGCTCAGACAGTAAAGACTCTACCTGCAATGTGGGAGACTTGAGTTTGATCCTTGGGTCGGGAAGATCCCCTGGAGAAGGGAAGGACTACCCACTCCAGAATTCTTGCCTGGAGACTTCCATGGACAGAGGAGCCTGGCAGGCTATAGTCCATGGGGTTGAAAAGAGACATGACTGACTGACTAACACTACTTCACTTTCAGAGTACTTTCTGAATTATCTAATCTAACTCCACAATCTGTACATGCATACTATTTTTTCTCCCAATTTATAAATAGAAAATTAGGATTGATAAATAGTGGTGTAAGGTCACACAGAGAATAATAGGTGACACAATTAATTTTTGTTTGAAATACAAACCCTGACTCTTGTCCATTCTGTTCCATAGTCTTGTTGACATGTAATTTTATTTTCGTCCAAAGAAAATATGATGTCCAAGGTCTGTCATTTCACAAATACAATTCTACATTTACATAAGTGCTGTTGTTTCTTTCTTATATTCACTCACGTATTCATTAACTCAACATTTATTTATTTAGTACTTTCAGTGAGCTCTACACTTTCATAGGCTTAAGTTATATCTTTAAAGGCCTAGGAGTTTTCCCTACTTGTAAGCTAACAAGTTAGTGTGCCACAATTTCATAGATGTTGACAGTAAAAAACAAAACACAGGTCAAAAAGAATTTACTACACACAGCACAGCTGGGAACATGGACTTTGGGTTAATACTAGTTCCTTTCACCCCTTAATCCACTCAGAAGGATGGAGAGTGGCTTCAGAGGGTTCTATACACAGTGAGTTTGCATCACTCTGAGGAAGCTCAAGCTTTAGTAAACCTGTCTTTTTTAAGAGAATGTGAGAAAAGATGCCAACTTTTGTCTTAGAAAGAGATATTATACTTATTAAATATGGAATAAAAAGAAAAATTCACCCTGTTTTGAAGGGAGATACCATCAATCATTTTTTCCAACAGTGATTGCAATATAAAATCCTTGAAAAAATAATCCAGATTAAAAGGCCGTAGTGCCTTTACTTAAAAATGAAGAAATGAAAATGACCCAAGGAAATGTGTCTCAATAATCAATGAACAGGGGCACAAAAATTCCCTTTTGGGAAGCTTACAAAATCATACAGAAATACTAAATACAATAAATAAAGAGGGATTTTAGTAGATTAAAGGTGATCGATGCTATGTGAGAAAAAGCAGAGTATATAAAGGAAAGTAGATTCGGGAGTGCAATACATATTTGAGTAGAGTAAAGTAAGCCAAGAAAAGAAGATACAGAGCAGAGAATTAAAACCTTGAAGGAAAAATTTCCCTCAGTTCAGTTCAGTTGCTCAGTCGTGTGCGACTCTTTGCGACCTCATGAATTGCAGCACACCAGGCCTCCCTGTCTATCACCAATTCCTGGAGTTCACTCAGATTCATGCCCATCGAGTCAGTGATGCCATCCAGCCATCTCATCCTCTGTCGTCCTCTTCTCCTCCTGCCTCTAATCCCTCCCAGCATCAGAGTCTTTTCCAATGAGTCAGCTCTTTACATGAGGTGGACAAAGTACTGGAGTTTCAGCTTCAGCATCATTTCTTCCAAAGAACACCCAGGACTGATCTCCTTTATAATGGACTGGTTGGTCTCCTTGCAGTCCAAGGGATTCTCAAGAGTCTTCTCCAACACCACAGTTCAAAAGCATCAATTTTTCGGTGCTCAGCTTTCTTCATAGTCCAACTCTAACATCCATGCATGACCACTGGAAAAACCATAGCCTTGACTAGACGAACCTTTTTGGCAAAATAATGTCTCTTCTTTTGAATATGCCATCTAGGTTGGTCATAACTTTCTTTCCAAGGAGCAAGCATCTTTTAATTTCATGGCTGCAATCACCATCTGCAGTGATTTTGGAGCCCCCCCCAGAATAAAGTCTGTCACTGTTTCCCCATCTGTTTGCCATGAAGTGATGGGACTGGATGCCATGATCTTCGTTTTCTGAATGTTGAGCTTTAAGCCAACTTTTTCACTCTCCACTTTCACTTTAATCAAGAGGCTTTTTAGTTCCTCTTCACTTTCTGCCATAAGAGTGATGTCAT
>SJYA01003146.1:527576-575132 GCA_006410615.1 Neotragus moschatus | reverse complement strand
CTCTCTTACTTTTTCGATGATCCAGCGGATGTTGACAATTTGATCTCTGGTTCCTCTGCCTTTTCTAAAACCAACTTGAACATCAGGGAGTTCACGGTTCACGTATTGCTGAAGCCTGGCTTGGAGAATTTTGAGCATTACTTTACTAGCGTGTGAGATGAGTGCAATTGTGCAGTAGTTTGAGCATTCTTTGGCATTGCCTTTCTTTGGATTGGAATGAAAACTGACCTTTTCCAGTCCTGTGGCCACTGCTGAGTTTTCCAAATTTGCTGGAATGTTGAGTGCAGCACTTTCACAGCATCATCTTTCAGGATTTGAAATAGTTCAACTGTAATTCCATCACCTCCACTAGCTTTATTTGTAGTGATTCTTTCTAAGGCCCACTTGACTTCACATTCCAGGATGTCTGGCTCTAGATAAATCTTCACACCATTGTGATTATCTTGGTTGTGAAGATCTTTTTTGTACAGTATTCTTGTCTGGAGAATCCCATGGACAGAGGAATCTGGCGGGTTACAATCCACGGGGTCACAAAGAGTCGGACATGACTGAGAAACTTCAAAACTTCCCTAAATTTTGCATTTTTCACTTGATTCCATCTTAATTTGGTTGTTATTCAGAAATTCATATACTTAAAGCACATTCCTTTATTTATTGCAGATCAAGGCCTCACATGAGAACGATAAGAAAAATGTAAAGGAGGAAATCTATTCCTAACTGTTTTGTATACAGTGTTTATTAGATATAGGTGTATATACCTATATTTGGGGTTCTGTTAATGGTTATACTCAAGCCCCAAAAATGCTACTCTGGTAAAGCAATTCTGAGTTCTCACAGTACACTGATATATTATCTTGTAAATCAGAAACTAATTTTCTGATTGGTTTCTTATCTTTGACAAAGGAGGTAAGAATATACAATGGAGTAAAGACAATCTCTTTAACAAGTGGTGCTGNTAAGAAACAAATCGTCAGTCTATATTCAATACAGGATACAGGATGCTTGGGACTGGTGCACAGGGATGATCCAGAGAGTTTATATGGGGTGGGAGGTGGGGGGGGTTCAAGATTGGGAACTCATGTACATCTGAGATGGAAAAAAATAAAAAATAAAAAATTTTAAAATAAAATAAAAAAAGAAAAGAAACCAATTTTCTCAAGAGAATCTAACAAACAAAACTTTATCTCTAATCCTCAGAGGTTTACATTCACTTTGCATGCCAGTGGCCATGAGGTGAAAGGATTTCCAATCTTGGCAGTGTGTCTTTTCCTTGCCTTTTTTTTTTTTTAATGTTTTTTAATAGAAGGATAATTGATTTACAGAATTTTGCTGTTTTCTGCCAAACCTCAACATGAATCAGCCATACGTATGTATATACCCCCTCCCTTTTGAACCTCCCTCCCATCTCCCTTCCCACCCCACCCCTCTAGGTTGATACAGAGTCTTGTTTGAGTTTCCTGAGCCATACAGCAAATTCCTGTTGGCTATGTATTTTACATATGGTAATGTATGTTTCCATGTTACTCTTTCCATACATCGCAACCTCTCCTTCTCTTTCCCCATGTCCATAAGTGTATTCTCTATGTCTGTTTCTCCACTGCTGCCNCCCACCCCTCTAGGTTGATACAGAGTCTTGTTTGAGTTTCCTGAGCCATACAGCAAATTCCTGTTGGCTATGTATTTTACATATGGTAATGTATGTTTCCATGTTACTCTTTCCATACATCGCAACCTCTCCTTCTCTTTCCCCATGTCCATAAGTGTATTCTCTATGTCTGTTTCTCCACTGCTGCCTTGTAAATAAATTCTTCAATACCATTTTTCTAGATTCTGTATATATGCATTAGAATATGATATTTATCTCTCTCTTTCTGACTCACTTCACTCTCTGTAACAGGTTCTAGGTTCATCCACCTCATTAGAACTGACTCAAATGTAATCCTTTTTATGGCTGAGTAATATTTCATTGTTAATATGTATCACAACTTCTTTATCCATTCATCTGTCAATAGGTATCTAGGTTGCTTACATGTTCTAGCTATTGTACATATTGCTGCAATGAAAAATGGGTTACATATGTCTTTCTCAATTTTGGTTTTCTCAGAGTGTATGCCTAAGAGTGGGATTGCTGGGTCATATAGTGGTTTTATTCCTAGGTTTTAAGGAATCCCCTTTCCATCTTCCATAGTGGTCATATGAATTTACATTCCCACCAACAGTGCAAGCGTGTTCCCTTTGCTCCACATCCCCTCCAGCATTTATTGCTTGTAGACTCTTTTTGATGATGGCCATTCTGACCAGTCTGAGATGATACCTCATTGTAGTTTTGATTTGCATTTCTCTAATAATGAGTGATGTTGAGCAGCTTTTCAAGTGTTTGTTAGGTATCTGTATGTCTTCTTTGGAGAAATCTGTTTAGGTCTTTTCCCCATTGTTTTTTATTGGGTTGTTTGTTTTTCTGATATTGAGTTCTATGAACTGCTTGTATATTTCAGAAATTGATCTTTTGTCGGTTGTTTAATTTGCTACTGTGTTCTCCCATTCTCAGGGTTGTCTTTTCACCTTGCTTATAGTTTCATTTACTGTACAAAATCTTTTAAGTTTAATCAGGTGTCATTTGTTTACTTTTGTTTTTATTTCCATTACTCTAGGAGGTGGGTCATAGAGGATCTTGCTTTGAATTATGTCACTGAGTGTTCTGCCTATGTTTTCCTCTAAGAGTTTCATAGTTTCTGGTCTTACATTTAGGTCTTTAACCCATTTTTAATTTATCTTTGTGTACAGTGTTAGGAAGTGTTCTAATTTCATTCTTTCATATGTAGTTGTCCAGTTTTCCCAGCACCACTTACTGAAGAGGCTGTCTTTGCCCCATTGTATATTCTTGCCTCATTTGTCAAAAATAAGGTACCCATAGGTGCATGGGTTTATTTGGGGGCTTTCTATCTTATTCCATTGGTCTATATTTTTGTTTTTGTGCCAGTACCATCCTGTCTTGATAACTGTAGCTTTGTAGTATAATCTGAAGTCAGGAAGGTTGATTTCACCAGCTCCATTCTTCTTTCTCAAGATTGCTTTGGCTATTCGGGGTCTTTTGTGTTTACATATGAATTGCGAATTTATTTGCTCTAGTTCAGTGAAAAAATGCCATTGGTAACTTATTAGCGATTGCTCTGAATCTGTAGATTGTGTTCTATAGTATAGTCATTTTCACAATATTGATTCTTCCTACCCAGGAACATTGAATGTCTCTGCATCTGTTTTTGTCATCTTTATTTCATTAGTGTCTTATAATTCTCTGTGTACAGTTCTTTTGTCTCCTTAGGTAAGTTTGTTCCTAGATATTTAATTCTTTTTGCTGCAATGGTGAATGAGATTGATTCCTTAATTTCTCTTTTCAATATTTTGTTGTTTAGTATGTAGAAATGCAAGTGATTTCTGTGCATTGATTTTGTATCCTGTGACTTCACTAAATTTACTGGTTAGCTCTAGCAATTTTCTGATACTATCTTTAGGGTTTTCTATGTACAGTATCATGTCATCTGCCAACAGTGAGAGCTTTGTTTCTTCTTTTCCAATCTGGATTCCTTTATTTATTTTTCTTCTCTGATTGCTGTAGTTAGGACTTCCAGAACTATGTTGATTAATAGCGGTGAAAGTGAATACCTTTGTCTTGTTCCTGACCCTTTCAGCTTTTCACCATTGAGAATAATGTTTGCGGTAGGCTTATCATATATGGCCTTTACTATGTTGAGGTAGGTTATTCTATGCCAATTTTTTGAAGAATTTTAATCATAAATAAGTGATGAATTGTGTCAAAGGCTTTTTCTGCATCTATTGAGAAAAGGAAAGAAATTAAGAGAAAAAAGAAAGAAAGAAAGAATAGATATGCAAAATTAAATAGACATAGATGAAAAAGATTTATATACATTAAAGATTAACTGCAAGGGGAAAAGAACAGTAGGAAAAGAAAAGAAAGAAAGAAATATAGAAAAAATAATAATAGGTTTAAAAGAATTAAAAATTTTTAAAAAAGAAGAACCAAAAAAGAAAGAAAAAAAGAAAGAAAGAAAGGAAAAATCCACAGAACTGAAAAAACCCAATGTAGAGGCAGAGGTTTATAACAATAAAAAATGTGACTGAGGAAAAAAAAAAAGCTCAAAAACTTAATTAAGTTTCATAGTACCAATAAAATTAACATCTACATCAGAAGGGAGAAAAAGGAAAAAAAAATCCAAAAGAATCTACAGGACAAGTCAAAACATGAAAATAATAAGTGTTTTTCTTGAGTCACTGCTGTCAGAGGCCTTTCTGTCGCTGAGAGTCACAGTCTACCTTACCTCCGTAGGATGCCCTCCAACACTGAACTGGTCTCTGGATCTGCTGTGGGGACAACTCAGATTCTAGTCTGGTTCTATTTCCATGTATTCTTGCCTCCAATGTCCATTGCTATCAGAAGTAGTGTATTTTCTTCTATGGAAACTCTCAATGGCCTTTTATATATTCCATAAACACAGACTGCCTAGTTGATTGTGTGGATTTAATTTGTAAATTGTACAGCTTGTGGGAAGGTTTTGAGTCTTCTTCCTTAGTCACACTATCTCTGGGTTTCAATTGTGGCTTTATTTCCACATCTACATTCCACCTCCAGCCTCAGGGTTTGCTCCTGAGTCTGCCCTGGAGGACTTGGGTTTGCCCAGTGAGGGCCAGGTGTGGAGGTGGTGCAGCTGCTTGGGTCTCAGGGGTTCTGGCATCACCAGGTACTCAAGGGAGTTGGAAACTAGAGCAGCAGGAAGTATAGTGCTCGAGAAGGGGATGGAAACCAGTATTAGCCAATACTCTCCAGTATTCGTGCCTGGAGAACCCCCGACAGTGAAGCTCAGCAGGCCACAGTCCACATGGTTGTGATCAGCTGGACACAATCAAAGTGATCCTGGGCACATAGGCACAAGACTTTTTGCCTGTGGCAGCTCTGCCCCAGTAAGGGTTGAGCATGAAGGTGGTGCAGCTGCTTGGCTTGTGGAGACCCTGGAGGCATCACTTGTGCAGGGGCACCAACTGCCTCCATCACAGGAGTTATGGCCCTATCAGGGTCTTTTCTCAAGCCTCTTACAGGCAATCAGAAGGCATCTCTGGCCAGTCCTCTTTGTAGCTCCACCCATTCAGGCACTTAAAAGGCTCTCTTGCCTGGGGTCCTTCTCTGTTGTTAGTTGCATCAGGCACATAAAGGGGCCTCCTGGCTGGGGTCATACTCTGTAGATCAGTCCATCATGCACTCTAAGGGGCACCCTGAGTGGGGTCCTTCTCTGTTGTTCAGGGCATCAGTCACTTAAAGGGGCCTCCTGGCTGAGGTCCCGCTCTGTAGTTCAGTGCATCAGGCGCTTAATGGGCCAGCCTCTCTATTGTTCAGCTGTGGATGCTGGTGTGTGGGGAGAGAGAGGCTATGGTCATGGCTCTACCCCCTACACGTGACTCAGCAGTATCGCCTTGCTTCCATGGTGCCTGGCTTCCCTCCACAGGCATTTCCCACCAAAATCTCTTCCCTCACATCCCCTCAATCCATCTCTCTGCAGTCAGTAGCAGCCCTCGCCCTGGGATTGCTCCACAATCCCTAAACTCCAGCTCCCAGCCGCTGTGCCTTCCAGGGACCTGCATCCTTGTCTGGGATACACATGGCTGCAGCAAGGACTGTCTGATTCTCATTCCATTTAGGCTGCCACAGATCGATCAGCTGTTTCACTCTCAGCCTTAAAGGTTTCTCTTCTGACTCAAACAATTGCCCTAATGTGGGGATCAGACCCTTGCTCAGTCCCCCCACCTGCTAAGGGCAGGTCCAGTCCTACTAACACTTCTGTTTTCCCCTCTAATTCCTTCATCTTACTGAGTTTTGTGTGGTTCTACATATTCATTCCGCTGGTCAGTTCCTCCTGTCTGCTCTCAGCTGGTGTTGTGCATGCATTTCTGTCCTGATATATCCATGGAGAGAGGTATGCTCCACATCCACCTACTCTGCCATCTTGTTCTGTAGCCATTTTCTTGGCTTTTGATACTGTTTCTGGTCATTATTCATGGTTCTTGCACAACTCACAATTAATTCATCCAAACTGACTTGCATCCTCTGGCACAAAACAGGAAAGTCTGGACCTACTTATGGCTGCAGGATATGGTATAAGCTGTATATTTTGAGGGAACAGGAAAATTATGATTTGAGTATTGTAAAATCCTGCAAACCCTTGAGGACAATATACATCATGTAAGGAATAATGATAAAAAGATAACAAAAGATTTCTACACATATCCACCAAAGCAAGTTCAGAGACATAATAACATTATAGAAAATATATACCACCATATAACTGGATATTATATATACAGCTTATATAAATAACTGAATTAAGTTTTAGGATTTAGTGAAAATTAATGTACTAAGTATGACTTACTAAAATAAATTTCCTGCTGACTCAGCAACAGAAAGATTACTTGTTTGACAGAGAGTACAAGAAATATAGTACTGGGTATAGAAATTATTATTTTTTTCTTTTTAAAAATACAGTTGTATTTATAATCAGAAGCTTTATGAACTCTATATATTTTGCAGCTGCTAAACACTAGAATGATTGCTTAAGGTACAATATTTTTAAGTGTAAATTAGGTTTTTAATGTCAAAAGTTGTATTAGTACTTTTGGATACACATGGACAAATTTTCATTCTTGGAAAAAATATACCCACTAGTTATTAAATTCAATATTAAAACAAAACGAAACAAACAAACAAAAACTATGATATTCACATTCAGTCGCATCACTTCATGGCAAATAGGAGGAGAAAAAGTGGAATCAGCAACAGATTTTATTTTCCTGGGCTCTAAAGATCACTACAGATGTTGACTGCAGCCATGAAATTAAAAGACATTTGCTACTTGAAAGGGAAGCTTTCATAAACATAGACAACAATAAATAAACAACAATAAAGCAGAGACTTCATTTTGCCAACAAAATTCCAAAGAATCAAAGCTATGGTTTTTCCAGTAGTCATGTGTGCATGTAAATTGTACCATAAAGAGTTGTACCATAAAGAAGGCTACGTGCTGAAGAACTGATGATTTTGAATTGTCTTGCTGGAGAAGACTAATGAGAGTCCCTTGGACAGCAAAGAGACCAACCCTAAATATTCACTGGAAGTACTGTTGCTGAAGCTGAAGCTCCAAAACTTTGGCCACCTGATGCAAAGAGCTGACTCAAAAGACTTTGATGGTAGGAAAGATTGGAGGGAAAAAGAGAAGGGGGTGAAATACGATGAGATGGCTAAATAGAATCACTGACTCAATGCACATGAATTTTAGAAAACTCTGGGAGATAGTGAAGGACAGAGGAGCCTGACATGCTGCAGTCTATGGGGTCGCAAAGAGTCAGACACGACTTAGTGACTAAACAACTTAGCATATACAAATATGAAAAAATAGTTTTCAACTTCACATCATGACAAGAAGGAAATGATAGTGGGTGTTATTGCTTAAGTAAAGACATGTAAAATGGATTTACATCAGCTTATTGAATTTATTTTTTTTTTCTGGAGCTATCAACGTTTTTATCACACTCTGCCACACTAATATTTGAGCATTTAGAAGATAATTTTGGAAAATTGAATTAACTTACCTATTAAAAAGTAAAGTTTTTTTTAAATTTTAGAATTATCTATTTTTGAAATATTATAGCACATCTCAACAAACTGCTGTCCACTGAAAAATAGCATTCAGATAATGTGAAATTATCGCTGGACTGGAAGAAACACA
This sequence comes from Neotragus moschatus, assembly GCA_006410615.1. Classification (NCBI taxonomy): domain Eukaryota; kingdom Metazoa; phylum Chordata; class Mammalia; order Artiodactyla; family Bovidae; genus Neotragus; species Neotragus moschatus. Next base: position 567,342 of record SJYA01003146.1, on the reverse strand, counting down.
AGCTGGAATCATGATTGCCGGGAGAAATATCAATAACCTCAGATATGCNTTACTTTGCCAACAAAGGTCCATCTATTCAAGGCTACGGTTTTTCCAGTGGTCATGTATGGATGTGAAAGTTGGACTGTGAAGAAAGCTGAGCACCAAAGAATTGATGCTTTTGAACTATGGTGTTGGAGAAGACTCTTGAGAGTTCCTTGGACTGCAAGGAGATCCAATCAGTTCATTGTAAAGGAGATCAATCCTGGGTATTCATTGGAAGGACTGATGTTAAAGCTGAAACTCCAGTACTTTGGCCACCTAATGTGAGGAGTTGACTCATTGGAAAAGACTAATGCTGGGAGGGACTGGAGGGCAGGGGAAGAAGGGGACAACAGAGAATGAGATGGCTGGATGGCATCACTGACTTGATGGACGTGAGTTTGAGTGAACTCTGGGAGTTGGTGACGGACAGGGAGGCCTGGGGTGCTGCAATTCATGGGGTCTTAAAGAGTTGGACACGACTGAGAGACTGAACTGAACTGAATGATGCAATAAAAAGAGGCAAAGAAGGAGGGAGCTGAGAGGGACTTATGTGACTGTCATCAGCAAATGGAAATACCACTGAGGTGAAAACTTGTGAAATCTGCAGGCAACCCACTGCAGATATGTTGACTCAGATTCTCCTGCAGCAAAATTTGCTGGGTTGGCTGCTTAGTAGTTCACTGTGGCGCCGATCGCTCCCACTTTGGATGCTGTTGGTAGCACTAGTTTTTCTCCTTATTCACAGCTATCTCTATATGTTTCAGTTCTGCTGGTCTAGTGGGTGAGACCAAAGCAAGACCTTCTTTTGGATCCCCCAAAAGCTGGGGAAGCCATTGCTCACCCCACTTTTCCTAGAGAGGATAACTCTAACTGGGAGGTTCCCTCTTGGCACTGTGTATAGTTAGTTTGAGGGATGTGATGATTACAAGCAAAATGACGCTCTTCCTTCTTTTCTTCTGTTTCACTGTGTTACTAAACTTTCTTAAGTGGAATCTGGAGCTATTCCAGTTTTTTAATGAACAATTTTTATTCATGGATAGATGTCTAATACACTTTGTGACAGGCTGGAGGCAGGTCATCATTTTAGTGACTTAACTCCAGAAATCTCATATACATACACACACACACACGTGCTTCTTATTGGTTCTGTTTCAGTGAAGAACAATGATGAGTACAGGTGCCATATTTTTATTTTGTTTTCTTTTTCACATTAGATAAAAGGAGAAAATCTCCCAGTCCTTGCAACTGTGGCAGCTCTCATTATCGACAGGTATGTGAGATCAAATACAATTCCTGGAGAGACAAAACGGGCTGATCATGAAGGGTGCACATGTTGCTCTTCCTATGACAGTTATATTTCTCATGGTGAATTACTCATTTGCCATTCTGAATTTATAAGTGTCTTAAGAGGTTGCTTAATATGTGTCTACCTCTGAGATATTAATGTTTTCTTGGTGTGTTGATAAAAACAGTGTGCTGAGCCAGCAAAACAAAGGGCACTATCTGAAGCTTAGAAAATTCATCAAGATAATGAGTTTAACCTCCAGAGGAGTCTTGGCAGAATTATTGTGTGTATTCAGCAGGCAGATGATGCAGAGGAATCATCTAATCATGGAAATGAAACATTTCTTTTTCTTTTGAAACATATATAAACAATGTAGAATGCAAAGGAAAAGAGAAAATAAGAAACAGGTGTTTCAATAGTTTGAGTAATTTCATTTATCCTTTACTTAATTAAAAATTAAGTTTAAATAATCCATGAAGACTGATCTGTGTAATTATGCAGTTCATAAAAGCATAATTAGAACTAGAATGTAGTATTCTCAAGGGAATAATTGTAAAAAATGCAATTTTGTATCCCTGAAGCAAATCACAGTATCTACCACATGGTAGATGCTTAAGAAAAATTTTTAAAGAGATGAATAGTTTAATTATAATTAACTATTACAAGATTGGGTGTGTGCATCCTCAGTCACTTCAGTTGTGTCCAATACATTGTGAACCTATAGACTGTAGCCCACCAGGCATCTCTGTCCATGGGATTCTCTAGGTAAGACTATTGGTAAACAAATTGCTTAACTGATAAACCATATTTATTTATGACCTATTTTTGACATTGTCCCCCACTATTATCCTTCCCTTTGCCCCTAGTAATGAAATATCTGGACTTCAGCTGTCTACGTTGTCATCAAGAATAAAAGTCTCACTTTCATAGTTTTCCATAGTTTCCAGGTAACAATATACTAACCAATGGCATAAAGTAGAAGTGTTCTATAACAAGTTCAGGAAACTGTTTATTACTACTTTTTTCCTTTGGCCCTTTTCTATTCATATGTTTAAATACATATATGTTGATGATAACTCTAACTCTTAGTCTTGCCTATGAGGAGGAGACTACATCTTGGTATCCAGAGAAATGAAATTCAAGGAGACTGAATCTCTGAGTACTTAATGCTTTGGGATTGCCAGATGAGAAGCAAAATTCTTAGCTCCAAACTTTTCTATTTGAAAGAAATAAACCTTTCTAGAGTCATTTTCAGTTCAATTCCATTCAGTTTAATAGCACCTAAATATGTAAAGCAAATATTAACAAATCTAAAGTAGCAAATAGACAGCAACACACTAGGGAATTTTAATACCCATTTACATCAATGAATAGAATATTCAGACAGAAAATCAATAAGAAGTGGTCTTAAATGACACATTGAAGCAGATGGACTTAATAGATATGTAGACAATATTCCATCCAAAGGCAGAACAATACATATTCTTCTGAAGGGCACATTGGGCATTTCCCAGCATAGACATATATTAGACCATAAAACAAGTCTTAATACATTTAGGAACATTGAAATCAGATCAAGCATCATTTCTGATGACAATTTCATGAAACTAGAAATCAATTTTTAAGAGAAAACTGGAAAATTCAAATACATGGAAATTAAGCAACATGCTACTGACCAAACAATGGATTAATTAATTAATTAAGGAAGGAATAAAGAATATCTTGAGACAAATGAAAAATGGACAATATACCCAATATTATGACTTTCAGGAAAAGAATAAGATACAGTTTTAAGAAGTAAGGGCATACCAATAAATATCTACCTCAAAAAAATTTAAAAAAAGTCTCAAATATAAAACCTAACACTACACCTCAAGGAATTATAAAAAGAAAAACAAGTGAATCTCAAAGTTAATAGAAGGAAGGAAATAGAAAAAAGCAGAGTATAAATAAACGAAATCATGACAAAAAAGACAATAAAAAGATTAATCAAACTTAGAGCTGGCTCTTTGAAAAAACTGAATTGACATTTAATTAGACTCACAAGAAAAACAAGGCTCAAATAAATAAGATCAAAAGTGAGATGAGACCTTTCAACTGACACTACAAATATATAAAGCATCATTAGAGACTTATAAACAAATATACACCAATAAATTGGACAGTCTAGGAGAAATGGAAAAATGCCTAGACATGCAATCTTTCAAAGATGAATTATGAAGAAATATAAAACTTAAATAGACTAATTAATAGTAAGAAATGGAATCAATGATCAAAATCTTTCAACAAACAAAAGTCCAGGACAAGTGACTTCCCTGGTGAATTCTACCAAATATTCAAAGAAGAATTAATAACAATCCTCTTCAAACTCTTTCATAACATAGGAGAGGAGAGACTACTTTTCAACTCATTTTACCAGGTCAGTATTATCCTGATACCATAACCAGAAAATGACACCACAAAAAATAATATTATAAGCCAACATTCCTGATGAACATGCATGCAAAATTCCTCAACAAAATATTTGCAAGCTGAATTTAGCAAAGCATAAAAAGGATAGTGACCTTGGATAATTTGGCCTTGGAGTAGGGAATGAAGCAAGGCGAAGGCTAATAGAGTTTTGCCAAGAGAAAGTACTGGTCATAGCAAACACCCTCTTCCAACAACACAAGAGAAGACTCTACACATGGACATCACCATATGGCCAACACTGAAATTAGATTGATTATATTCTTTGCAGCCAAAGATGGAGAAGCACTATACAGTCAGCAAAAAAAGAGAGACCAGGATCTGACTTTGGCTCAGATTATGAACTCTTTATTGCCAAATTCAGACTTAAATTGAAGAAAGTAGGGAAAACCAGTTATGACCTAAATCAAATCACTTATGGTTATATAGTGGAAGTGAAAAATAGATTTAAGGGCCTAGATCTGATAGACAGAGTGCCTAATGAACTATGGATGGAGGTTCATGGCATTGTACAGGATTAAAACCATCCTCTTGGGAAAGAAATGCAAAAAAGCAAAATGGCTGTCTAAGGAGGCCTTACAAATAGCTGTGAAAAGAAGAGAAGTGAAAAGCAAAGGAGAAAAGGAAAGATATAAGCATCTGAATGCAGAGCTCCAAAGAATAGCAAGAAGAGATAAGAAAGCTTTCCTCAGCAATCAATGCAAAGAAATAGAGGAAAACAACAGAATGGGAAAGACTAGAGATCTCTTCAAAAAAATTAGAGATATCAAAGGAATATTTCATTCAAAGATGGACTTAATAAAGGACAGAAATGGTATGGACCTAACAGAGGCAAAGATCTTAAGAAGAGGTTGCAAGAATACACAGAAGAACTGTACAAAATATATCTTCATGACCCAGATAATCATGATGGTGTGATCACTCACCTAGAGCCAGATATCCTGGAATGTGAAGTCAAGTGGGTCCTAGAAAGCATCACTATGAACAAAGCTAGTGGAAGTGATAGAATTCCAGTTGAGCTATTTTAAACCCTGAAAGATGATTTATGAAAGTGCTGCACTCAATATGCCAGCAAATTTGGAAAACTCAGCAGTGGCCACAGGACTGGAAAAGGCCAATTTTCATTCCAATCCCAAAGAAAGGCAATGCCAAAGAATGCTTAGACTAACACACAATTGCACTCAGCTCACACACTAGTAAATTAATGCTCAAAATTCTCCAAGCCAGGCTTCAGCAATACATGAATCATGAACTTCCTGATGTTCAAGCTAGTTTTAGAAAAGGCAGAGGAACCAGAGATCAAATCGCCAACATCCGCTGGATCTTCGAAAAAGTAAGAGAGTTTCAGAAAAACATCTATTTCTGCTTTATTGACTATGCCAAAGCCTGTGACTGTGTGGATCACAATAAACTGTGGAAAATTCTGAAAGAGATGGGAATATCAGACCACCTGACCTGCCTCTTGAGAAATCTGTACACAGACCAGGAAGCAACAGTCAGAACTGGACAGGGAACAACAGACTGGTTCCAAATAGGAAAAGGAGTATGTCAAGGCTGTATATTGTCATCCTGCTTATTTAACTTATATGCAGAGTATATCATGAGAAATGCTGGGCTGGAAGAAGCACAAGCTGGAATCAAGGTTGCTGGGAGAAATATCAATAGCTTCTGATATGCAGATGACACCACCCTTATGGCAGAAAGTGAAGAGGAACTAGAAAGACTATTGATTAAAGTGTAAGAGGAGAGTGAAAAAGTTGGCTTAAAGCTCAACATTCAGAAAACTAAGATCCCATCACTAAGATCTCATTCCATCACTTCATGGAAAATAGATTGGAAAACAGTGGAAACAATGTCAGGCATTATTTTTCGGGTTCCAAAATCACTGCAGATGGTGATTGCAGGCATCAAATTAAAAGACACTTATTCCTTGAAAGGAAAGTTATGACCAACCTAGATGGCATTTTAAAAAGCAGAGATATTACTTTGCCAACAAAGGTCCATCTAGTCAAGGCTATTTTTCCAGTGGTCATATATGGATGTTAGAGTTGGACTGTGGAGAAAGCTGAGCACTGAAGAATTGATGCTTTTGAACTGTGGTGTTGGAGAAGCCTCTTGAGAATCCCTTGAACTGCAAGGATATCCAACCAGTCCATCCTAAAGGAGATCAGTCCTGGGTGTTCTTTGGAAGGACTGATGCTAAAGCTGAAACTCCAATACTTTGGCCACCTTATGTTAAGAGCTGACCCATTGGAAAAGACCCTGATGCTGGGAGGAATTGGGGGCAGGAGCAGAAGGGGATGACAGAGGATGAGAAGGCTGGATGGCATCAGCAACTCGATGGACATAAATTTGAGTGATCTTCGGGAGTTGGTGATGGACAGGGAGGCCTGACATGCTGTGATTCATGGGGTTGCAAAGAGTTGGACACGACTGGGTGACTGAACTGTACTGAAAAAGGATAGTACACTATAATCACTTGGGATTTATTTTCAGGGATGTAAGGATGGTCAGCATCTATAAATCAATCAATATACCACAGTGACAAAACTGGCAGAAAAAATCACACTATTATCTCAATAGGACAGAAAAAGCATTTGAAAAAACTCTACAGCCGTTTATGATAAAACTTTCAACAAAGTAGGCATACAAAGAATATACCTCAAAACAATAATGGCCATCTGTAACAAGCCCGCACGTGCCCATGTGTGCTTAGTCATGTCTGACTCTTTGCCACCATGTGTTCTCTGCCCACCAGGCTCCTCTGTTAATAAGATTCACCAGGCAACAATACTGGAGTGAGTTGCCATTTCCTCCTCCAAGGGATCTTCATGACCCAGAGACTGAACCCACATCTCCTGTGACAGACTGAACCCTCCTCCTTCTCCATTGTCAGGCAGATTCTTTACCACTGAGTCACACAGGAAACCCAACAAGCCTGAAACTAATACCATAATCAGTGGTGAAAAGATGAAAACTTTCCCTCTCATATCAGGAACAAGTTAGGTATATACACTCTCACCATTTTTATTCAACATAATGTTGGAAGTACTAGCAAGAACAGTTAACCAAGAAAAATAAATAAAAGGCGTCTAAAGTGGAAGGAAAAAAAGTAAAATGGTCATCATTTGTAGGTAACATGGTACCATAATAGAAAATACAAAAAAATGTATTCAATACAATACTGAATAGAATTTGTAAGAATGGGGATCTCAAACTCCTTTCTGATGTAAAGAGGAAAGCAGTCAGTGTTTCTTCATTTAATATAGTATTACCTATAGATTTTTTTTTATAGAAAATGTTTCCTATTAAAAAGGAATAGTTTGCTTCTGTTCCTAATTTGAGTGTTTTTATTATAGTATGTTTTCTCAACTTAGTGATAATACCAGTAACTCCAAAAAGTATACTTGTTCACATCTACTTTGCAATATATACATACTATGTAACATGCATATGTTATGCATATTATGTATATATGTACACAGATAAACAAATAGGTGTGTGAGTATACACGCACACAGATATTTAAGTTACTGCACTGCTATGGAAATAATCAATCAGGCAGCTAGAATAAGTTGACTTGTAACAACAGTGAGCCACATAAGTTCATTTGAGGAAACCATTACGGTCTCCAAGCACAGATCAGAATCTGAAAGTGAATAATAACCTTCAATACGAATATCAAAGTAGAGTTTTCTCAACACAAAGCCTTCTATCCCAGCCACAATCACAACAGCACAATGATTATCTTCTAATATTAAAGGGAAAAGAAAAAGTTTAGATCTTCATTTTATATCTTAAAAGTCATACATTTAAATTAAGCAACATAACCCTAGATAAATTTGCATCATCAACTGGTCGTTAACATGAATAAATCCTATGTTTTAATCATTAATGAAAATATTATATGACACTTAAATAATTCATGTATCTTATTTATTTACATAGCATATTTTATCCAAGTTCAGAGCTCTTCAGAGCCATAAACTGAAGTAGACAGAAAATGATGAACATCAGCATTAGTTGCTGGAATAGAGCTCTGATTAGATCTTTGGGTAACATTACATTTTCTAAAATTACTTGCAGCATACATCATTTAGGGACAAAATAAATAAATAAATAAATTTCATGACCAATCAAAAAAATAAAAATAAAAAATAAAAAACCACAATATCAGACCAAATTTTCTTATCCAGAAAAGCAATCTTTTTAGTTTATTTCAAAGCCAGTTTATTTCATCAAATCCAATCCCTTATTTAAGGAACTATTTTTGAAGAGCTGGATTGTTGCTCATAAAAAAAAAATCTGTAAAAGTATCCATGGAAAGCTATTCTGAAGTCTTTTGATACACCATCCTAGTATTGTATAATCCTGTGGTTGAAAAATTTGCATTGCTATTTTATATAGCCTCATATTCTACATTTGCAGCACAAATCTTTCTTTTCTGTCCTTTCAGATACTGGAACATATTTTATTATTGAGTCCCACATAGACTCTGATATCTCAAAATAATTGATTGCATAGTTTCCATCTTTTTTTCTAATATCTATTTACTTCCATTTTGTTTTTTGGACAACATAGAAGAAAAGACCCAAGGTTCACAGGGAGACAGTAAATAAGAAAAGAGTAGGTGATCTCAGCAACAACTGTGGCCTTTATCCTATGTTATCTTTATAATTCTTATTATCTTAGTTTGACCTTACTTTCAGGTCAGCTACTTTTACCTGCTTGGGAATAACAAGTGCTAAGCTTTGAGATCTTTCTAGTACCTCTGCCACTGCCTGTTCCCTTCTACCTTCACTGCTTAAACTGTGAGGCTCTTGGAACAATGTGGTATGTGAAGAAAAATAGCTCATATCAAAGAAGACAGTAATCAAGGGGGAAACCCAGGAAACATATGTTGCTCTGCTGAAATATGCATGCATGTGTGTGTGTATGTGTGTGTGTGTACATTTTTAATGAGGCTATCCTCACGATATATCCTCTTCACTGCTTTGCATTGGGGGCATTCCTCTGTGAACAAATCTCTCTCTCACACTTATTTTAAAATGCTTTTTAATCAAATCAAAATTTTCACTGCTATTCTTTTTTCAAACTTTTGCTGTGGATGCTTTACCCATAACACTTTAATTCTTTTTGAATCTTTCACAAATCAGGAAATTTCTAGCATATAAAGAAGACCTACAAACCTACAAAACTCATTCATTTTCACTTAACCAATAATTAATGAGAAATTTGCTAGGTTCTGGGGAAACACTGCTGAGAAATCAGATATAGTACCCCATTCTACTTTATTTTACTGAAGTCTAGCTCAATGACCCTAACATGATTTCATTTCCAGTTATTGGATTAACTTTTTTTTTAAGATTTCCAAGGCATTTTTCCTTTGTTATTTATTTTTGGTTGTGCTGGGTCTTCATTTCTGCTCACAGACTTTCTCTAGTTGAAGTGAGCAGAGACCACTCTCGGTTGCAGCGTGGGGGCTCACTATGGTGGCTTCTCCTGTTGTGGAGCGCAGGCTCTAGGTATATGGGCTTCAGTCATTGCAGCACATGGGCTCAGTAGCTGTGACACCTGGGCTTAGATGCACATGGCATGTGGAATCTTCCTGCACCAGGGATCAAACCCATATCCCCTGCATTGGCAGGTGGATTCTTATCCACTGCACCACCAGAGAAATCCTGGATTTGCATTTTGACTTGTATTGCTGTGTTTGAACATTGAATTTTCCAATACAAAGTGACTTTGGTATTTCTGTGGCATTCCATACTCTGAGTAGTCTCTGGAAATAAGTCTATACTCCAGCTCTTTCCCCATTGTCAGCATTCTACCTTAATCAGGTTTGATTCTTCCCAACACACATCCAATAACTCTTTTGAAACAGTCCTCCCATTACAGGCATTTTGCAACCTAGAATGGTTTGACTTAATGATTTTTCAACTTTATGATATTGCAAAAAGGGATACACATTCAGTAGAAATCATACTTTGAATTTTGATCGTTTCCCTAGCTAGTGATAAGCAGTAGGGTACTCTCGGATGCTGGGCAGCCACAGTGAGGCTCAGCTTTTTGTTAGCGAGCTCCTTGTTAGCTCCTCGCTAACTTCACACAGTCACGACAGTAAGCAATACACCTACACCAACTCTGTACCCATACTCCATTCTGTTTTTCACTTTTTGGACAGTATTAAATAAAACACGAGAGATATCCAGCAATTTGCTATAAAGTAGGCTTTGTGTTAGATGACTTTTGCCCAAGTATAGTCTAATGTAAGTGTTGTGAGCCCATTTGAGATATACTAAGCTGTAAGTGAGGTGAGAACAATGAGAATCGAAAATAACTAAAATGTCTTCCAAATTTTTATAATTGTTGTATGGCAACCTATGGGTCTTCTCCAGAGATACTCCTGCCCCTGCAAAACAGTGTCAGCTCTCTTTATTCACTATGAATTGCTGCTCATAGAAATGAGAGTTGTAATCCTCATGCCCCTCATCCTTTCTATTTTTACTGGAATTATACTTTCATAGGTGACATCTTCCTGAGATGGTGCTGAATAACAAGGCAAAAAAAAAAAAAAGATAATTATTATATAATACAAGCCTTAATCATGCAGTTAAGTGCAAAAAGATGTTTAAAAATATGTTTCTTTGCTATTACGCATAACCCTATGCTTTGGGTAAAAAAAAGAAGGAAAAAAAAAAAAGCCTCCCTGAGGTTTTTGCTGCATCTATCTTATAAATGATTCTCTTTGATCAAAATCTAGTGCAAGCTCTCCTTTTTTTTTTCAAGTCATAGAGGCAGTGATTTCATATCACAGTATTTCAAATCTTGACAGCTCAGTGGGAGGGAGGAAAAGGAGGAGAGGGTTTATCTAAAGGAGAGGAAAAATGGGGGAGAAGAATTCAAAGTCAGGCCAAAGATGACAGGCAAAGCATGGGAGCAGCTGCTTAAACTGTTGCTTGATCTTTTCCAGATATGGGTGTGCTGAGGTGAATGACAACTTCTAATTAAAATGGTAGCTGATTATCATGAAAGAAGTGACACAATTTATCTAAGACCTGCAACAGAATATGAATCACTTTTATTTGTAGAAAATTCTAATTTAAAAATATGCTTTTTTAGATGAACATCTGTGGTGTGTTTTTGATGGGAGATATCGTAATTAAATCCTTTTTTATTTTGTTGTTGAAATGTTCATATTGTATTTTTGTCATGTATCAAATTTTATATTACCATAAACAGGACTAAAGCAAGTCCTAAAAACTCACACACAAGTTTACAACTTTATACAGTTTAGAATTTTTGAGAGGTATTATTTGATGCCTAGATCATGATTATATGTTCATATCTCACCATGAAATCCACTTGAATACTAATTTTCAAAGCTAAATGATCTCTCTAGTAGATATATCTATTAAAACTGATTCATAGAACTCTTGAGGGGCAAGTGTACATGACTGTCCTCAGATTACTTGCTGCTAAGGGTTTTATAATTTTTTGAGAGCTAGAAAAAAGATAGCTTTAATTTTATTCTTTTTAGTGAATATTTCATAGTTAAGAGAAGCATTTGCAAATCATACATGTGAAGAATATGATTTTACTGTTCTAAAAGAAAGACATGCCACTATGATCTCAAATAGCGGCCTGCAGATTAGTAGAACTTGTCTGGTTATATTAAAGAATGCCATATATGCCATTTCAATTAAAATGAACAAAGCCAAATAAGCAGACACGAAATTATAATATAAAATAATATATAGTATATATGACATTCTATATACTATCTATGAGTACATAAAATATTTTCTATATTAGATACATTTGTAACATTCACACTCCTAAAAGATGATGCTGTGAAAGTGCTGCACTCAATATGCTAGCAAATTCAGAAAACTCAGCTGTGGCCTCAGGACTGGAAAAAGTCAGTTTTCATTCCAATTCCAAAGAAAGGCAATGCCAAAGAATGCTCAAACTACTGCAAAATTGCACTCATCTCACACTCTAGTAAAGTAATGCTCAAAATTCTCCAAGCCAGGTTTCAAAAGTATGTGAACTGAGAAATTCCAGATATTCAAGCTGGATTTTAAAAAGGCAGAGGAACCAGAGATCAAATTGCCAACACCTGTTGGACCATCAAAAAAGCAAGAGAGTTCCAGAAAAACATCCATTTCTGCTTTATTGACTATGCCAAAGCCTTGAAAAAGGTCTTTCTAAATGAGTCAGTTCTTCGCATCAGGTGGCCAAAGTATTGGAGTTTCAGCTTCCGTATCAGTCCTTCCAATGAACATTCAGGACTGATTTCCTTTAGGATGGACTGGTTGTATACCCTTGCATTCCAAGGGACCTTCAAGAGTCTTCTCCAACACCACAGTTCAAATGCATCAATTCTTCGGCACTCAGCTTTCTATATAGTCCAACTCACATCCATACATGACTACTGGAAAAACCATAGTTTTGACTAGACAGACTTTTGTTGGAAAAATAATGCCTCTGCTTCTTAATATGCTGTTTAGGTTAATCATAACTTTTCTTCCAAGGAGTAAGTGTCTTAATTTCATGGCAACAGTCACCATTTGCAGTGATTTTGGACACCCCTCTCCTAATAACGTCTGTCACTGTTTCCATTGTTTCCCCCTCTATTTGCCATGAAGTAATGGGATCTGCAAGGAGATCCAGCCAGTCCATTCTGAAGATCAGCCCTGGGTGTTCTTCGGAAGGAATGGTGCTAAAGCTGAAACTCCAGTACTTTGGCCACCTCATGCAAAGAGTTGACTCCTTGGAAAAGACTCTGATGCTGGGAGGGATTGGGGGCAGGAGGAGAAGGGGACGACAGAGGATGAGATGGCTGGATGGCATCACTGACTCGATGGACGTGAGTCTGAGTGAACTCCGGGAGTTGGTGATGGACAGGGAGGCCTGGCGTGCTGCGATTCATGTGGTTGCAAATATTCGGACATGACTGAGCAACTGAACTGAACGTATATTAATTATTTACATAAGTATAATAATATACCATGTATATATATGTCCACTATATATGTGTGAACCTATAACATTTGAATGTATAATTATATATCTATGTGCATGTGTCAGTCAGTCAGTAAGTTCAGNATGTGGTTGCAAATATTCGGACATGACTGAGCAACTGAACTGAACGTATATTAATTATTTACATAAGTATAATAATATACCATGTATATATATGTCCACTATATATGTGTGAACCTATAACATTTGAATGTATAATTATATATCTATGTGCATGTGTCAGTCAGTCAGTAAGTTCAGTCGCTCAGTCGTGTCCAACTCTTTCCAACCACTTGGACTGCAACACGCCAGTCATCCCTGTTTGTCACCAACTCCTTGGGGTTTACTCAAACTCAAGTCCACTGAGTCAGTGATGCCATCCAAGCATCTCATCCTCTGTCACTGCCTTCTCCTCCTGCTTTTAATCTTTCCCAGCATATACCATAGCCTTGACTAGACAGACCTTAGTCGACAAAGTAATGTCTCTGCTTTTGAATATCCTATCCAGTTTGGTCATAACTTTTCTTCCAAGGAGTAAGCGTCTTTTAATTTCATGGCTGCAGTCACTGTTTGCAGTGGTTTTGGAGCCAAAAAAAATAAAGTTTGACACTGTTTCCACTGTTTCTCCATCTATTTCCCATGAAGTGATGGGACTGGATACCATGATCTTCATNGGAAAATCCCAGGGATGGTGGAGCCTGGTGGGCTGCTGTCTACGGGGTCACACAGAGTCAGACACAAGTGAAGCGACTTAGCAGCAGCAGCAGCACCCAAACTTGGAAGCAACCAAGAGGTTTTTTAGTAATTGGATAGATAGATATCAGGCTTCCTGGTAGCTCACTTGGTAAAGAATCTGCCTGCAGTGCTGGAGACCCCGGTTCAATTCAAGGGTTGGGAAGTTCTCCTGGAGAAGGGATAGGCTACCCACTACAGGATTCTTAGACTTCCTTGGTAGCTCAGATGGTAAAGAATCCACCNTTTTTTAGTAATTGGATAGATAGATATCAGGCTTCCTGGTAGCTCACTTGGTAAAGAATCTGCCTGCAGTGCTGGAGACCCCGGTTCAATTCAAGGGTTGGGAAGTTCTCCTGGAGAAGGGATAGGCTACCCACTACAGGATTCTTAGACCTCCTTGGTAGCTCAGATGGTAAAGAATCCACCTGCAATGTGGGAGATGTGGGTTTGATCCCTGGGTTGGGCCCTAGAGGAGGGCATGGTACCCATTCCAGTATTCTTGCCTAGGGAATCTCCATGGACAGAGGAGCCTGGTGGGCTACAGTCCATGGGGTCACAAAGAGTCAGACACAATGGAGCGACTAAGCACACAGATAAATATCATGTGGTGCAGACAGGAATATGGTTCAGCACTGAAAAGAAATGAACCATCAAGCCATGAAAAGACCTGGGAGGAAATTTAAATGCATATCGCTAAGTGAAAGACGTCAATCTGAAAAGGCAATGTACTGTATTATTCCTACTGTATGACATTCTGCAAAAGGCAGAACTATGGAGATAGGAAAAAAGATTAGAGGTTGCCATGGGTTGGGAGACAAGGAAGAATGAACAGGCAGGGCACAGATGAAGTTTCAGGGCAGTGAGTATACTCTGCAAGTTGCTGCTGTGCTGTGCTCAGCAGTGTCCCACTCTGCGGGCCCATGGACCGTAACCCGCCAGGCTCCTCTGTCCATGGGATTTCCCAAATAAGAACACTGGAGTGGGTTACCATTTCCTTTTCCAGTCTAGACCATCTTTTCATAGAAGACAATAACTCTTGAGGTTATGAAACTAAATGCTCCATGGGATTTACCTTTTTTCCTATGACCTGCTTAAGACCCACGCCCTGGTCTTCCAAAGTAAGAGATTGTTCATTGGCTATTTAAGGGTTTTGTTTCGCTCACTTTTAGGCAATCTATATCCTGCTTGAGATGTAGAGAGGTCTATGCATTAGTTCTTACATCACCCCTCGGAACGATCCCCATGTCTCTGTACACATCAAACAGTCTTCATGTTCCCTGGTCGTGTCGAAGCCAAGTTTCATCAAAGATGAAGCTTTGCTCTCTGTTTTTCTTCTTGTTGGAACTTGTGCGAAACCCTGGGAAAGGGAGTCAAGTAAACATAACTTTGTTCTGTCATCTTCTAACAGACGTCTCAGGGGGAATTACAGTCTTAGTATTTTTCTTTATTGTAGTCTTAAAAATTCTGGTTCTGATATTTTGTTTTTACTTTCTTTTCTGTACCTTTGCTAGATTAGCAGAACTCCCCGGCACTAATCCGCCTTTCTGCCTGATAGTATCATGTTACCTAGAAATGACTTCTTCCTTCAAACGGCCTGAGTCTTGCCTTGTGTGTCACCGACCCCCCGAGGTCAATAATGAATGGAGTGGCCACGAAGAAGTGATAACCTCTATTTCCCGTTCACTTTCTCACAGGCGGTTAAGCTTTAAATGTGTGCTCTAAAATCTCTTCAACCAACAAGCCCAACCATTTATCACTATAGTCTTAACTACCTCTGCATTTTTGGATATCTTAACTCCCCAAAGGACTGTCAATTTAACCATAACTACCTAACAACTGCCAAGCCTTACTTTATGAGCTGCTGTTGAGAGTTTAGCTATTTAAGGCTGATTTTTAAAAATTTTTATTGGTGCCTCATGGTGTTTGCTTGATTTACTGTGTTGTAAATAACCACAAATTAGGAACATTTCTTTAAGGTGTAGGCAAAGATTAAAATGGATATCAAATTGTCTTTCCTCCATCTTTATTAACTCCTTGGTGGGTTGCTCTTCCAAGTCTGACCAGTTCTTAAAGGTCATATGTGGTCAGTCTTGCTGGAGCCCTCTTTGGGTTCCTAAGGCAGAACTCTTTTCTTCCTTAGCCTGATCCGTAAGCAGCTGCTACTCCACCAGCCTTGGTGTCTTTTCTTAAAGCAAAGCCTTTGATGACATACGTGACTTCACACATCTTATCGAGGACCTTGTGGTTTTGCAAAGGTATGCAAAGTGGGGGAAATGCAATGGTTAAAAAAAAGAGAGACTTTGAACATTCAGTTCAGTTCAGTCGCTCAGTCATGTCCGACTTTTTGCCCATGAACTGCAGCACGCCAAGCCTCTCTATCCATTGCTGACTGCCGGAGTCTACCTAAACCCATGTCCATTGAGTTGGTGATGCCATCCAACCATCTCATCCTCTGTTGTCCCCTTCTCCTCCTGCGCTCAATCTTTCCCAGCATCAGGGTCTTCTCGAATGAGTCAGCTCTCTGCATCAGACGGCCAAAGTATTGGAGTTTCAGCTTCAAAATCAGTCCTTCCAATGAACACCCCGGACTGACCTCCTTTAGGATGGACTGGTTGGATCTCCTTGCAGTCCAAAGGACTCTCAAGAGTCTTCTCCAACACCACAGTTCAAAAGCACCAATTCTTCAGCACTCAGCTTTCTTTATAGTCCAACTCTCACATCCATACATGACTACTGGAAAATCATAGCCTTGACTAGACAGACCTTTGTTGACAAAGTAATGTCTCTGCTTTTTAATATGCTCTCTAGGTTGATCATAACTTTCCTTCCAAGGAGCAAGTGTCTTTTAATTTCATGGCTGCAATCACCATCTGCAGTGATTTGGGAGCCCCCAAAAATAAAGTCTGACACTGTTTCCCCTGTTTCCCCATCTATTTGCCATCAAGTGATGGGACCAGATGCCATGATCTTCATTTTCTGAATGTTGAGCTTTAAGCCAACTTTTTCACTCTCCTCTTTCACTTTCATCAAGAGGCTCTTTAGTTCCTCTTCACTTTCTGCCATAAGGGTGGTGTCATCCGCATATCTGAGGTTATTGATATTTCTCCCAGCAATCTTGATTCCAGCTTGTACTTCTTCCAGCCCACTGTTTCTCATGATGTATTCTGCATATAAGTTAAATAAGCAGGGTGACAATATACAGCCTTGACGTTTAGCCACAGAAAGAAGTGAAATTTCCGACACATGCTACAATATGGATGAACTTTGAAGACACTGAGTAACATGAGCCAGACACTAAAGGACAAATGTTGTATGACTGCCCTTGAGGTACCTAGAATAAGTGAATTCATAGAGACAGAAAGTGGATTTTATAGATTAACCAGCAAGCTCCAGGAGTTGGTGATGGACAGGGAAGCCTGGCATACTTCAGACTATGGGGTTGAAAAGAGTCTGACACTACTGAGTGACTGAACTGAACGGAACTGAGGGGCTGCAGAGAAAGGGGGCAAAGGGGATTTACTGCCTCTTTGGGGGGCAATGAAGTTTTGGAAATAGCTAGTCGTGATAGTTGTTGTACAATTTAACTGTGCACTTTAAAACACTTTCCATGGTTCGTAAAAAGACTTACCTAAAACTGAAATGTCAGGATGTCATTTTAGGACTTCCACTTCCGCCACCCCTTCTGAGGGAACCGTGGAGGTCCTGCCCGGGACCCCTTCTCCTCACTCAGAAAGAAAGGCCCTTGAACTACATCTTAGTGGCTCTCTCACCGTCACCCTCCCCACCCTCTCCATTCCTGATTCTCCCTCCTGGAGGGGCCCCACTTGACTCCTCTCTCCCGCTCTTGCCCACCACAAAGTCCCTCTGCTCACTTCTGAAGCTGAGTAACACTCCCTGCAGGAGTCCCTCCCCCTGCCCACCCCCNATTTGCTATTATCTTATCCCATTCTGAAGGCTGTCTTTTCACCTTGCTTAGAGTTTCCTTTGTTGTGCAGAAGCTTTTAAGTTTAATTAGGTCCCATTTGTTTATTTTTGCTTTTATTTCCAGTATTCTGGGAGGTGGGTCATAGAGGATCCTGCTGTGATTTATGTTGCAGAGCATTTTGCCTATGTTCTTCTCTAAAATTATGTATCTAGTGGTGTGACTATGTGAGTGATTTTTTAGTTGAGTGAGTGATTTTTTTAGTTTTAGTGAGTGATTTTTAGTTTTGAGTGTAATAATAAGAAAACTTTTGAAATTTCCCAATAACTACTTTTCATAGATTTTTAAGGCCCCTGTACAAATAAAAAGTCACCTGAAGGACTTATGTATGCTTATTGATGACAGTTACTCAATGGTCACCTTTAAAGTTTCAGGTCATCAGGAAATATATGTAGAGCAAATTGGCTGGGGAAAATGTTTTCTCTAATATCCTTAAAACAGTAGAGACCACTGAGATATAATGATGAACTTAAAAATGCTGCTTGAATTATCTACCATGTAGTTGGGAAAGTCTAGTCCAATGACTGCCAGATACAGGAGAGCTGGGATCATGTCTGTATTACACATATTATGTATGACCAGTGCTTAATGGAATCTGGACCATAATGGAGTTTATAAATGTATTGAATGAAAGGAAAACCACTTTCAGTTTAGCATGTCTTGTTATGTTTCCCTGACACCTTTGGACTTTTGCTTCTATTCTAATGTTGGTATTTTCCCTTCTTAAGAAGCCTTTTTTTCCCCACTACCATTATACATACACTTTAACTTTTCTGTTGAAGGATGGGAACATTAAATGTGTCAGGATTGTGTGGAGGGAGTCAATAAACTTCATCCACCCAGGGACGACGTAGTAACAAATCAGGCAGAGAACTAAGGCAAGTGGTACAGGAAACAGACTGTAAAAAAGAAGGTGGAGATGAGAATAAACTATGTTTACACTTACCTGAAGGAACTGCACTAGGTATTTGACAGAAATGGTCTCATTTAAGCTTCAATAGGATGCTATCTATGATTTTTCATTATAATTTCTATTTTAGAAAATTCTAAGATCAGGAAAATTGTTTTAAGTTTTACATGTCATGAAATGATATAGAGGGGAAACATAATTCAAATCCATATCATTTTATTTTCAAATACCTTTGTGCAAAGATATTTTGTAACAAAAGGTATATTGTAACAAAATGCTTAGTTGCTCAGTCATGTCTGACTCTTCGTGACCCCATGGACTGTAGCCCGCCAGGTTCCTCTGTCCATGGGATTCTCCAGGCAAGAATACTGGAGTGAGTAGCCATTCATTTCTCCAGGGGATCTTTCTGACCCAGGAATCAAACCAGGGTGTCCTGTATTGCAGGTGGGTTTTTTACCAGCTGAGCCCCAAATACCTTTGTACATTTCCATAATGACATAAGTAAATAAATAAATAAAATTTTGATATATTTAAAATCTCTTCTTCAACATTTATGCTTGCTTTTATAATAGAAATTCATTTTGTGGATTCTTGGATTGGTAATGGAAAAGGATGTATCAAGGTGTATTTTTTTCTTATAAATTAAGTATTAGCAAAGAAGTTGAACCCCTAACTTCAATCGTATATAATAATTAACTCAGACTCAATCAAAAATGTGTAAGATCTAAAACTATAAAACTCTCAGAAGAAAACATGGGGATATATTTTCATAATAATAAATTTGGCAATAGTTTCTTAGGTATGACAATAGAATTACACACAATAAGGAGAAAGAATAGCTGACTAATAGTTTCATAACATTGAAAGCTTTTGTGTTTTAAAGTACTCTGTCCAGAAAGCTAAAAGAAAATCCAAAGGGTAGGATAAAATACTTGCAGATTATATATGTAAAAAGGATTTGATCTAGGTTATATAAAGATTTCTTACAAAGTAAAACTTAAAAGACAGTAACAATAAAAGGACAAACTCAATGATAGCAACAAAATGATTTGAACAGACATATCCCCAAAGAGGACATACAAATGACCAATAAGGACATAAAAATTCCAAATATCATTAGTCATCAAGGAAATACAAATCAAAATCTCAAGGAGATACCACTAAACTGGTAAGAGGGGTATTGAATTACCCACACTTCCTTGGGGATATGTTGCCCACGGTTCCCAGCTCATGACATCAGTCAAGAATCATTTGTGCTACTCCCTTCTCATCTCTCTGCCCTCTTTCTATCAGTCATTATTTTCACTGCTCCCCAGATAATGCCTTGACTATGCACTTATTCTTAGTCTGCCTCACACAGTGAAGCAAAGTTGATCCAGAACAGTGACAACCGCAACTCTACTGGAGCCAGGCTCTACTTCTACTATCATTATAGCTCCCATAAATTACAGTTGTGAATTAAGACCTAAAATAAATGTCATAAGCAAATAATTTACAATGAACAAAATGAAATTTTCCCAAAGAATAATGAGTTATTTTGCTGTGCAGTTCTTTAAAACTGATTTGTTTTAGAATTGGCCAACTTAACCTTAACAATTACATTGGCCTGTTAGTTTTCTCCTTATCAATAGTTTTCCCCTGGATTAGCATTTTCATTCAGCAAATTCTTTTTTTTGAGAGCCTACTGAATTCTAGCAACAACTACAAATATGAATAAGATATAATCTCTACTCTTCAAGAGCACCTAGTTTAAAGGCTATGAGAATCAAGTAAAAATATAACTACAGACAAAGAGACAAAAGCCAAATTAAGGGACAGGAAATTGCCTAGGATGTCAGTCTCCATTGGGAAATAAAGTATCTGGAGTATTAAAGCATCTCTAAGAATATAAGAACAAAAGTATTTCATTCATCAGTACATTGAATAAGAGTCACTATTAAAGGTAGCTGGAAGAATGCTTTGATGTAAGTCACTGAGAGTGGGAAGGTAACACCTCTGAGAGGAGTGTTACTTAGGCTGAACTGCTTCAGAACTGGATGAACGCTGGTACTCCTGTCTGAGCAGAGCACACGAAGCAGGTGCTGGATCACTGCAGATGAGGGAGGGGAGACCGTGAGCCTCACAGCATTCTCCATCATGCGCTCACTCTGACAGGCGGGCCCTCTCCTGGACATATCACTACTCTAGTATTAATCTGATGTTTGGTTTCATGTTGCCTTTTCTTCTCAAAACAGCCATAGCCTCACTTACGTATGATGCAGGCATGTGTGCTCACTCACCCAGGCATGTCCAATTATTTGTGGTCCCATGGACTGTAGCCAGTCAGGCTCCTATGTTCCATGGAATTTCCCAGGCAAGAACACTGGAGTGGGTAGCCATTTCCTACTCCAGGGGATCTTCCCAACCCAGGGATTGAACCCTCATCTCTTGCATGTCCTGCATTGGCAGGTGGATTCTTTACCACTGTGCCACCTGGAAAGCCCTTACATTTGGTGTAAACTAATAAAATTGCTTCATACTTGACTGACAATATATTAACAGAAGCAAAGAGAACACGATTCTATTGTATTCTGATAGATAAGTCTATAAACCAGCCTGGATCTGAATATTTTTCTAAGTTTGTTCTGGTCCAATATGGACATATACCTGCTCCTGCAAAACCCATGTCTCTGCCTTTGCTCTAAATCTCATCCCCTTCACCTTCTTTAAATCCATATCTTTGATTTACTTGTATTTTATCTCTCTTTATCCTTCTCTTTTTTCTCTCACTACCTCCGTTTTTCTATTCTGGATTTTTCTCTTAGAATAAAAACAAACAAACAAAACTCCCTAGGTTGGACAGCAAAACACTCTAAAACTTGACCCTTAACCTCCCTTCCAAAATGATCTCAAATATGTCTCAAATATGTTCACTGAATTACAACCATTCTTTGATTCTTGGATGCTAAGTTCTGTCTCCTCCAGGGACATTTACACTTGTTTAACTCTCTGCTTGCAGGAATTATTCTTCATAGCTACTATACAGTTTGGATTTTTAAAAACATTTTTAAGCATAAATGCCTTGGGCCTCTATTCTCATGGTTGGTGGGTGGTTACCTCTGTAGCTATTTAAACTCCATTTAGGCAAATCTATGAGATTCTGGCCATGGAACAACAGACTATCCAAATAGGAAAAGGAGTACATCAAGGCTGTATATTGTCACCCTGCTGATTTAACTTATATGCAGAGTACATCATGAGAAACACTGTGCTGGAGGAAGCACAAGCTGCAATCAAGATTGCTGGGAGAAATATCAATAACCTCAGATATGCAAATGACACCACCTTTATGGCAGAAAGTGAAGAGGAACTAAAAAGCTTCTTGATGAAAGTGAAAGAGGAGAGTGAAAAAGTTGGTTTAAAGCTCAACATTCAGAAAACTAAGATCATGACATCTGATCCCATCACTTCATAGCAATTAAATGGGGAAACAATGGAAACAGTGGCAGACTTTATTTTTTTGTGCTCTGGTAACTGCAGCCATGAAATTGAAAGACTTTTACTCCTTGGAAGAAAAGTTATGACAAAACGAGATAGCGTATTAAAAAGCAGTGACATTACTTTGTCAACAAAGGTCCATCTAGTTAAGGCTATGGTTTTTCCAGTAGTCATGTATGGACGTGAGAGTTGGACTACAAACAAAGGTGAGTGCTAAAGAATTGATGCTTTTGAACTGTGGTGTTGGAGAAGACTCTTGAGAGTCCCTTGGATTGCACGGAGATCCAACCAGTCCATCCTAAAGAAGATCAGTCTTGGATGTTCACTGGAAGGACTGATGTTGAAGCTGAAACTCCAATACTTTGGCCACCTGATGCAAAGAGCTGACTCAAAAAGACTCTGATGTTCGGAAAGATTGAAAGCAGGAGGAGAAAGGGATGACAGAGGATGAGATGGTTAGGTGGCAACACTGACTCATTGGACATGAGTTTGGGTGGACTCTGGGAAATGGTGATGGACATGGAGGCCTGGCATGCTGTGGTTCATGGGATCACAAAGAGTCAGGTACAAGTGAGCGACTGAACTGAACTGATGAGATGGTTGGATGGCATCACCAATTCAATGGACATGACTTTGAGTAAACTCCAGTAGCTGGTGATTGACCAGGAGGCGTGGGGTATTACATTTCATAGGGTAGCAGAGCCAGACATGACTGACCAACTGAACTGAACTGAACTAGCCAAATCTTTTTCCCATTGCCAGATGTTTTGCTAACAATTTAGAAAGTTGCTTTACTGGTAAAATTAATGATGGCCAGGAAATGTGGATTAGATAGAATATTTTAGAGACTGTATAATTTAAATGAAAAGGGTATGTTAGTCTAATAATGCCTCCACACTATCTTTTAGAAAGATACTCAACAGTTGATTCTAAAATGACAATGTTCAACCATAATTTAAGAAGTTTTTGTCTGATGATTATAAAGTTAATGGAATCCTTACAATGGTTTGAAACTTATGTCCATTTTAGATTTTCTATTTACTCAAGATGGTAATAGGGCACCTAAAAAGGCAGAGAACTGAAGCACTATAGATCAAATAAAGCCACTGTAGGAACTTGTTGCTTTTGTTCCTGTTTACTAGTATATTTGACCTGTAAATCACTGTATCGGGACCTCCACACATCTTATTGTTTACATAAGTGTAGTATTAGTTGCTCAGTCATATCCCACTCTTTGTGACCCCATGGATTCTAGCCTGCCAGTCTCCTCTGTCCGTGGGATTCTCCAGGCAAGAATACTGGAGTGGGTTGCCATTCCCTTCTCCAGGGATCTTCCCAACCCAGGGATCAAACCCAGGTCTCCTGCATTGGAGGAAGATTTTTTAAACCATCTGAGTTATAGGAAACTGCTCTGTTGGGACCTCCACACATCTTACTGTTTATTCTTGGAAGCTCTTGTCCAGGCAAGTAATTTTATTGTTTATTATAGGAGCTTCTCAAAGAACCACTGACACTTCAGTAGAAAGTCTCAAAAGATAGGTTATGCCTTAAGGTTCATTGAATCCCTAAACTCAAAATCCTTGCTTTGTTATTTCCATGAATTCTAAACCAATATATCCATAATAAATGCCAAATCTTAATCAAGTCCTTGCATTGAAAAGTTCACCATAAACCAAACTTCAAATTCTCAATAGAATACAACTTTGCCATTCTTCATTAGAGATACTACCAAAAATAGGTTGAATTAGTGTTCTCCCTTACTGAGATAAAAGATGAATTCAGCTATCTCCTATTAGTTCATTGTGTTAGAGATAGTCAAATGTATGCAGTGAAATATAGTCAAAGGCTAGTTTTTACTTTAATCAGGTAGAACATTTGAGAGAGAAGTCTTCGACTTTGTGGATCACCACAAACTGTGGAAAATTCTGAAAGAGATAAGAATACCAGAGCACCTGACCTGCCTCCTAGAAATCTGTATGCAGGTCAGGAAGCAACAGTTAGAACGGGACATAGAACAACAGACTGGTTCCAAATAGGAAAATTAGTACATCAAGGCTGTATGTTGTCACTCTGCTTATTTAACTTATGCACAGAGTGTATCATGAGAAACGCTGTATCGGATGATGGAATCAAGATTGCCAGAAGAAATACCAATAACCTCAGATATGCAGATGACACCACCCTTATGGCAGAAAGTGAAAAAGAACTAAAGAGATTCTTGATGAAAGTGAAACAGGAGAGTGAAAAAGTTGGCTTAAAACTCAACATCCAGAAAACTAAGATCATGGCATCCAGTCCCATCACTTCATGGCAAATAGATGGGGAAACAGTGGAAACAGTGGCAGAGTTTATTTTGGGGGGCTCCAAAATCACTGAAGATGATGACTGTAGCCAAGAAATTAAAAGGTGCTTGCTCCTTGGAAAAAAAGTTATGACCAATCTAGACAATATATTAAAAAGCAGAGACATTACTTTACCAACAAAGGTCCGTCTAGTCAAGGCTATGGTTTTTCCAGTGGTCATGTATGGATGTGAGATTTGAACTATAAAGAAAACTGAGCACTGAAGAATTGGTGCTTTTGAACTGTGGTGTTGGAGAAGACTCTTGAGAGTCCCTTGGACAGCAAGAAGATCCAACCAGTCCATCCTAAAGGAAATCAGTCTTGAATATTCACTGGAAGGACTGATGTTGAAGCTGAAACTCCAATACTTTGGCCACCTGGTGCAAAGAACTGATTCACTGAAAAAGACCTGATGCTGGGAAAGATTGAAGGTGGGAGAAGAAGGGGATGGATGACAGAGGATAAGATTGTTGAATGGTTGGATGGCATTATCAACTCAATGGACATGAGTTTGAGTAAACTCTGGGAGTTGGTGATGGACAGGGAGTCGTGGCGTGCTGCAGTCCATGGGGTCACAAAGAGTCGGAGACAACTGAGTGACTGAACTGATATATTCAAATGCCATACTTCAAGATAACCTTTTCTATCTCAGGATCCAAAGTTGCCTACCCATTTAGTCACCATTTTTATATCATATGTTTGTTTTTGCTTCACATCTTTTATTACAATCAGACAACATAAATGTTGAGGCTTCCCTAGTGGCTCAGTGGTAAAGAATCTGCCTGCTGATGCAGGAGATGCGAGTTCAATCCCTGGGTGGGGAATATCGCCTAGAGAAGGAAAAGGCAACTCACTCCAATATTCTTGCCTGGGAAATCCCAGGGACAGAGGATCCTAGTGGGCTACAGTCCATGAGGTCCCAAAAGAGTCAGACTTGACTTAATGACTAAACAACAGCAACATAAATTTTGTGTTTAGGGGGTAATTTTTTTTTGTTTGTTTGTTTATGGGCTTATTATTTTCTTTCTCATTTATTTAGTCATTTCACACTTATATGGCCTACTAAATGCCAGGTGGTTCTCTACGCAATGAAGATACAGCATGTTTGCACCCACTTAAAAATAGGTATAATTTTGCTTATTTTCTTTGCATTCACATCTTGGTTGCCAGAACCAAAGACTTGTATTGGTATGTATTAGTCTCTTGTCAAAAATATTTTGAATGCATGAGTAAAATGAGTAAATGCATGAATTAACCTCGACTCAAATGAATGCAAGAATTTAGCCTGTAAATGTGCATCAGTGTTTTTTTTTGTGCCCAGTCCATATCCCTAGGCCTTCTTCTATGTGTTCCAGCCTATTCCCTTCTTTTACTTAAATTTTCTTTTTAAAAGAAAACAATAGAAAAAAAGTTTTTAAATTAATTTCTATTGGAATATTGTTGATTTACAGTATTGTATTAGTTTCTGCTGTACAGAAAAGTGAATCAGTTATTTATATATATCCACTCTTTTGTAGATTTCCTTCCCATATTTGTCATTACAGAATATTGAGTGGAGTTCCCTCTGGTATATATTAGGTCCTTATTATCTATTATATATATATATGATATATATAGTATAATATAATGTATTATATAATTATAATAATATTTAACACATAATTATAATAAAATGTATATTATCTATTATATATATATATATGAATCCTAATTTCCCACTTTATCTCCCCCAACCCTGACACCCAGCCAAGTCCCTTCTGATGATAAAGCCATTTCTGTGCTGGAGGGATTTCTCCAAAGTAGGCCAGAAATCAGAAATGCTTTTACCCGTGAAAAGCCCGCAGCCAGTAACTGAGAGGATGAGGATATAGCATCCTGTAGTGATGGCCATGCTTGTGCTAGAACTTTTACCATGTCAGCTTTCTAAGGCTTTTCCCCACAGGATTCAGTTCCAGTCACTTAAAGGCAACACTGTCAGTTGCCTTTACAATGTGCCCTGCATTACTGGCTTCCTTCCCCTGCTTATCTCACCTCATTACTCTAATACCAAAATCTCCTTCATATACTAAGTAATTACTAGAACTAGTATCCTGTTATGATCTGCTCCTGCAGTATCTAAACTAAAGTACCTAGTTCCCCCAAATCATTCTCCAACTGTGGAAAGATGCCTGAACTTGCTAAGTTAACACCTAGAAGAGATATTTGGAAGATTCTAATGTACCAAGTGACTATTGAGCTGAGTCTTGAAAGAGGCCCTCAGTTTATTTCGCAGGCTTTCCTCTCACATATAATCTCCCCCTTTCAAACACACAACATGAATTTTACTGTACTACATACATGAGTAAAATGAAAATCATAATTAAGTGATTATAATCATTATCTATTATGATCAAGTTGTAATGATTAACTTCCTGGTCATAGCATTACACAAAGCAAATCATCTCTCCTTGGCACTTAGTCCTCAAAATATGAGATATTAATGCACATAAACATTTAAAACAGCATGATTATATAGATTATAATTATGGCCTTGCTGTTAAATAAATACTGGCCCATCTTTCAATAAGCAAAATGAAAACTAACATTCAAATTTTGAAAACATATGTCTTATTAGGGCTTCCCTGTTGATTCAGTTGAAGAATCCACCTGCAATGCAGGAGCTCTGTGTTAGATCCTGGTTATGAAAGATCCCCTGGAGAAGGAAATAGCACCCCGTTCCACTATTTTGTGAACTTAGAAGTCATACGACATCATTACTCTATTGGTTATCAGCCACAAATCACCTGATTTAATGAGATGGACCATAAACTCCAACTCTTGTAGGGAAGACAGTCAAACAATTTGAAGGTCATGTTTTAGAATCACCAGAGTGATACTATTGGAACTTATAAATTTATTTTGCTTCTTTCCATTTCTTCTGTATTCCAGGAATACAATATTTATCTAAATAGGAAATCGATATTCTTAATTACTCTCATTCAAGTAAATGAAAAATATTTCATCCAACTAGCTAAACATCATTCTTTTAAAACATGATAATAGTTTGAAATCCAATCTTCATCAAAATGTGAAAAAAAGGAAACTTTCCCAAGTTTTCTGATTGCAAATATTATTTAAAATTTTCTTAAACCCTTCATTCCTATGTAGTAATCAAGTGAAGTTCAGAATCATCATGCATAAAAAATCTGATTGACTTAAAATATCCACAAAATTAGGAATGAGTTAATAATCTATCCTTGAATTACTGGGATACTTTTTTCTAATTATTGATTGATTTTGCCCATTTTCTTTTTGGAAATGCATGTAGGTAATATAGATACTTCGTTTGATTTTTATGTTCTGTAATTGAAGACATAACAGGTAAGTGTGGCTCTGAAAAGCTATGTATTTAATGTTTTATATGAAAAGTATTAATTGTACTAATAAACTAATTGTTTTAAAAAGTTCTAACTCAAATTTCAAATGGCCAGTGATTCTGGATAAAGGATTCTTGATGACTATGCAAGGTAATGTAGTCTGTACAGCTAATGTGTGCATGCACGTCTCCAGTTTTAATGGTTGCTTAGGCATGGCTGGATAATATTCCATTGCAATATACCATATTTTTAGCCATTCAGCCACTGATGGTCACTTAGGTTGTTTCTATACCTTGGCTATTATGAATAATACTGACTAATACATCCGATACTAAGAACATTTGACTGCAAATATGTCTTTCAAGACCTGTTTTGTGTGTGTGTGTGTGTGTGTGTATGTTTGCCTTTGGATATAGACCCAGAAGTGGGATTGTTGGTTTATATAGTAAACTTAAAAAAAAAAAAAAAAGCGTGCATGCTCAGTCGTGTCCAACTCTTTGCCAGCCTCTGGACTGTAGTCTGCCAGGCTCCTCTGTCCATGGAATTGTCCAGGCAACTGGAGTGGGTTGCCATTTCCTACTCTAGGGGATCTTCCTGACCTAGGGATCGAACCAACATCTCTTGTGTCTCTTGCATTAGCAAGATAATTCTTTTCCACTAGCGTCACCTGGGATTATATAGTAGTTTTATTTATTTATTTTTTTTTCCGAGGAACTTTTAAATTGTTTTCTGTAGTGGCTGCAACAGTTTACATTCCCACTGTCAGTGCAGAAGCATTTCCTTTTCTCCATTTTGTTGCTAAAACTTGTTTTCTTCTTAATGCTAGTCATTCTAAGAGATGTGAGGTACTATTTCATGGTTTCAGTTCACATTTCCCTGAAATTAGTGATGCTGAATACTTTGCTATTTATGTGTTGGCCATAGTTATATCTTCTCTGGAAAAAGTGTCTATTCTATTCCTCTGCCTATTTTTAAATTGGATTAATTTGAAATTTTGCTATTATATTGTATTAGTTCTTTATATATTTTAGATATTAACCCCTTTATTGACCATATGGTTTGTGAATATTTTTTCTTCTATCATAGGCTGCCTTTTCATTATGTTGATAATTTCATTTGATTTACAGAAACATTTTAGTTTAACATAGTACCACTTTATTTTTGTGGTAAAAATATTACCACAAAATTTATTTTTGTTTCTGTTGCTTGGACCTTTGGTATTAAATCTAAATAATCATTCATTGCTAAGACTGATGTCAAAGAGGTTATCCTTTTGTTTTCTTCTAGAGTTTTTATGTTTCCAACCTTTCCTTGAAGTCTTTAATCCATTTTGATTTGACAGTTATTGTATATGGGGAAGATTAGGGTATGATTTCATTCTTCTCTATGAGGCTGTCCAGTTTTCCCAGGACAATATAGTGAAGAGACCATTCTTCATCCATTGTATATTTTTGGCTCCTGTGACATAAATTAATTGACCACATATACAGGGGTTTATTTCTGAGATCTCTCTTTTGTCCTGTGCATCTGTCTTTTTTCAGGCCAATATCATACTGTTTTGATTACTATAGTTTTGTAATATAGTTTGAAATCAGGGTGAATGATAGCCAGCTTTGTTCTTCTTTCTCAAGACTGCTTGAAAGAATTAATATTTTGAAAATGTCCATGCTGCCCAAAGTGACTTATAGATTCTGTGTGATCCCTATTAAAATTCCAAGTAATTTTTTAATAGAAAAAAATTCCTAAAATTTGTATAGAATAGTAAAAGTCCCCAAAGAGCCAAAATTTTATATTCTTTAAAGTGCATATTTTCAATTCAAAATTCATTTTTGTTTGTAACATTTTTCTCCTAATTTAAAGATAATTGCTACTCTTTTAGGAGGTTCAAGAGGGAAGGGACATATGTACACCTTTGACTAATTCATGTTGATGTATTGCAGAAATCAAACCAATACTGTAAGCCAATAATCAATTGAAATAAATTAAATAAATATAATTTTAAAAAGATAATTGCAGAATGCAATAATCTCAAAATTTTGTTAAAGGAATTAGGATACATAAAGAAATAATTTATATGGAAATGATTGTACAAAGAAGGAGGACAAAACAGAGTTATACTGGAATTTTTGTATATTATTAAAATTAATTGATATTATTTGAATTAAATAACTTTAAGTTAAATATAAATTGTAATATCCAGGGAAACAATTGAGAAAATATACTAAATGTATAGTAAAAATAAAAAATAATTAATATGTTCTTTTTTACTTAAAATGAGGAACCAAAGGAGAAATAGAGGAACAACAACAAAAATAAATGAATAGCAGAATGGCAGATATGAATTCTTAGTAACTTGATCTTAGGAAACTCCCATAGGTACAGCTGGAAGAGAAAAGCTAATATAGCAGGAGCAATCTAATGTAATTAACCTGTTAAGAGGTAACCCTGGAAATGGTGCCATATTGGAAGCTCAGTGGAGGTCTCTATGGGCAGATTGGGCAGGTCACATTGGTAAGTGGTTCCCTGGTTCATGTTGCTAAGNAGGAACAACAACAAAAATAAATGAATAGCAGAATGGCAGATATGAATTCTTAGTAACTTGATCTTAGGAAACTCCCATAGGTACAGCTGGAAGAGAAAAGCTAATATAGCAGGAGCAATCTAATGTAATTAACCTGTTAAGAGGTAACCCTGGAAATGGTGCCATATTGGAAGCTCAGTGGAGGTCTCTATGGGCAGATTGGGCAGGTCACATTGGTAAGTGGTTCCCTGGTTCATGTTGCTAAGCTCATATGTCACCTCCATTTATGCCACTATATGCACTTTGTTCTGAATTCATTCAGCTCAGTTCAGTTCAGTCACTCAGTCGTGTCTGACTCTGTGACCCCATGAACCACAGCATGCCAGGCCTCCCTGTCACTCACCAACACCTGGAGGTACCCAAATTCATATCCATTGAGTCAGTGATGCCAATCAACCGTCTCATCCTCTGTTGTCCCCTTCTTCTCCTGCCCTCAATCTTTCCCAGCATCACGGTCTTTTCCAATGAGTCAACTCTTCATATGAGGTGGCCAAAGTATTGGAGTTTCAGCTTTAGCATCAGTCTTTCCAATGAATACTCAGGACTGATGTCCCTTAGGATGGACTGGTTGAATCTCCTTGCAGTCCAAGGGACTCTCAAGAGTCTTCTCCAACATCACAGTTCAAAAGTATCAATTCTTCGGCACTCAGCTTTCTTTATAGTCCAACTCTCACATCCATACCTGACCACTGGAAAAAAACATAGCCTTGATTAGATGGACCTTTGTTGACAAAGTAATGTCACTGCTTTTTAATATGCTACCTAGGTTGGTCATAACTTTCCTTCCAAGGAGTAAGCATCTTTCAATTTTATGGCTGCAGTCACCATCTGCAGTCATTTTGGAACCCAGAAAAATAAAATCAGCCACTGTTTCCACTGTTTCCCCACCTATTTGCCATGAAGTAATGGGACTGGATGCCAGGATCTTAGTTTTCTGAATGCATTGGACAATGACAAAAATGTCTAAGGGAAAAAGGTGACTGGTTTGTATAAATAGGCCATCCTATACACTTGATTATTAAAATATTTTTCTGCCAAGGTTAACATTTTGCTTAACATTCACATGGGACACAAATATCTTCACAATTTTGCCTATTCAGATGGGTCTATCTATATATATCTTCCCCAGACCTTCATATTATCAATTTTCTAATCATTTCCCTGTAAGTCCTTAATTATTGAACCAATTCATAGACCATAGTGTGTAAATCCAATATACATTCATACACTTGGCTGCTTCTTCCAAGAAAAATAAACAGCTGGGTGCATTGTTCAAGAGTCTACCAACTGGGAGGAATTTCCTTCACCACTGTACTTTGAGGATGCTTTAGAAAGGGATTGTAGTACTATAGTTGTTCATTTTTGGATGATAATTATTTGTCATAAAGAACCTTCTGTAAGATCTGTAATCCAAGCCAAAAGTTTTTCTTTCTTAGTAACCTGATCTTAGGAAACTACCATAGGTACAGGCTGGAAGAGAGAAGCTAATATAGCAGGAGTGAGGACTATTGACATTTACGCTACTTCTACATGTAGGTTATTTGTGCCTTCAGGGCCTTCTTGAGTTTAATCTTGCATGTACCACTTCCAATGTCTTGATTCTCAACACACCCAAAGGTATGACTCAGTGGATCATACAGCACTCAATTCATAATAGATGTTCCAGATTGCATGGTAATTTGGTGATGCATGGTTGAGGATGCAGGATCTACTAAGGCCCAGGAGCAAGAAAAAAGGTGTTTCTTAAAAAGAAACCAATTATCCACAGAGGATGTCAGAGCTCAGCTCAAAAATCCTAAAAGTTTGCATTGTAGTTTATCTATATAAGACTGCTGATTCTGGGAGACAGTGGAGGACAGAGGAGTCGCGCATGCTACAGTTCACAGGGTTGCAAATCAGACAGGACCTGGTCACTGAATAACAAATTGTGACAGTTACTTTATGGTTCTCAAAGCCTAAAATTTCTGACTGTGTAATCCTTTACAGTTAATATTTGCTCACCCCAGCTGGGTCTAGAGTCCAGTGTCTTCTTCCCCCACCAGATGACTGAATTGAAAGAATCAGCTCTCATTATTTTTCATATAATATAATGTTATCATACAAAAATATTAAATTCTCATCCAAGCTTTGGACTTAATGACTGCCTTTAAAAAAGCAGTTCTAAGTTATTAGTACAACAGTTCTCATAATGCATTTTGCTAATTCCATTTTTAATTCATTTATCCATGCATCAAATATTTTTCAAATGGCTTATATATGGCATCGAATATATTATTATCCGTGATCTAAAAGAGTTTATATTCCAATGAAAGAGACAGAAGAGTAAAACAAAGTAATGTGTGTCATGGCAAATGTACTCAATAGAGCAAATATAGGATTGTAGGAGAAGACTGTATAAATTGATTCCAGACAAGGGTTAGAAGCAAAGAAGATCTCTTAGAGACACAAGAATGAGATGAAATTTGAAAGATGACTAGAAATTATAATAAAGTAAATGTCTATGTTGAATTGCAAGTGAGGCTGTACTGGAGGCGGAGAATGTGATGGCGAGACAAATTAGGAAACTACAGCTAGAGTTCAAGTTTAAGGAATATCAGAGATAATGGGAGTGTTGGGTTAGGTGAAAAAATATAGACAGAGGTAAAATTAGATAATACATGATGATGATTATAAATTGGAAATAGTGAGGGAAGAAGGTATTTATGATAGCTCAAATTCTGGCTTTGACAATCTGGGATGT
Organism: Neotragus moschatus; assembly: GCA_006410615.1. Taxonomy (NCBI): domain Eukaryota; kingdom Metazoa; phylum Chordata; class Mammalia; order Artiodactyla; family Bovidae; genus Neotragus; species Neotragus moschatus. The sequence continues at coordinate 534,414 of SJYA01003146.1, read as the reverse complement.
AGGTAGTAACTTGGTTCACATAGAAATGCAAAGTGAAAAACAAGTTTGCAGAAGTTGGGAAGAGGTTGGTTCAAAGGTGCAAACTTGATGTTAGAAGACAAATTCTGTAAAGATGATGCACAGAATTGTGATTACAGTTGCAATACTGTATTTTTTTTAAAGACAGAAAAACAGTTGGTATAAAAAGAACTCAGTTTCTTTCCCTTCTTACAGAAAAACTGAATAAACTTTTAAGTGAAACTGATGTCTTATACTTTGAGTCACTCATTTGTTTAAAACATACAGTGTGCCTGTCATACACTATCAAGTCTTGGAGCAAATAAATAAAATGACAACACAAAGACCATTTTGGCAGAGAAGCCAGCTAAGAAATTACAATAAATTATGATAAATCTTTTACTGTTATGTTAAAAAAAAAGACAAACACACAGTCCGTATTGGTACTGGTAAATGTCCAGAGATCATAGTGTCTTCTTCCTATTCAGCATTTTTACTTGTCAAGTTTTTCAGAACCTTTGATCCCTAGACAGAGCTGAAAAACCTCAGTTTCTTGTCACTTAATACGGGGAGACTTCCAAGTGTCTGCCCATAAGAACAATAGTTATTGTTTTAACAGAAGAGTTTTCACAGCTTCCAAGGCCACCCAAACTCTACCTGGAAATGAAGAGCTTTGGAAAAATCACAGAAAAATTGTTTACCTTACGATGTTTTGAGGCATAAATCAAATATGTTCATTCTCAAGCTGCTAGACCTAAATAAGACCGGCCCTGAAACCTTGATTTCAAAATTTAGTAAATACTTTAACAAGGTCTAATGGATTATTCATGCTTGCTGGTAATAACCATTATTGCTGGACTATTGCTGGACTGAAATAATATTTCCTATTATTTCTATAAATACTCTCATGTTACAACTTCTGTATCTATCAAGGGCTATAAATAGTGACTTTGACAGGGCAGTAACAATGGACTCTGCAATTAATATAGCTAAAACATGAAGTATCATTTACTGTATTCAAATATATATAGGCTTATGGACAAAGGCAGATTGGTGTGTTAGAAGGAAACAGATGTTACAGAACTTTCATTCTCCATCTTTTAATTGAAGACTATTTAAAAGACTTCTGTCAACTAAAGTTGTTAAGATATGTGTATAAACAGGTCTCAGAGTGNGGGCAGTAACAATGGACTCTGCAATTAATACAGCTAAAACATGAAGTATCATTTACTGTATTCAAATATATATAGGCTTATGGACAAAGGCAGATTGGTGTGTTAGAAGGAAACAGATGTTACAGAACTTTCATTCTCCATCTTTTAATTGAAGACTATTTAAAAGACTTCTGTCAACTAAAGTTGTTAAGATATGTGTATAAACAGGTCTCAGAGTGACCTTGGGCTATTTGGTCTATCATTTTCAAAGAATGCCAAGGTTTTACAGTTGCTATGGATGAAGGCAATACCCTGCACTTAATATGTTCATTTTTTGGAGAAGAGTTTTCTACATTCTGTTGATATTTCTCTGAAAAAAATGGGAAGGGGAACAGAAGCTAGCTGAAGATGAAAATTCTAGACTGATGCGTCCTCTGGCAGTTAGTTATAGACTTCCTACCAAGCTTTGATGTTGAGATGGAAATAAATTAGATAATCAGTAAACCTATGGTTAGCCCAAGACAACATGAATTTCAAGCTGCCTTAGTTAATGTATACATATCCAAAATCTCCTGGAAGTCTTAGTTTATAACCTTGCATCAAGAAGAGAACTATCCTGGGCTCTATAGAGGCCATCTAAGTTCATTTCAATTTATTAATTTTTTAATAATGATCAAACCACTATCTGCTGCAGTGAATAGCCTCAATAACTCTGTAGAAGACATAGGAACACTTCAGAGGGTACCAACTGAGAAAGCACAATTACATTTGTAACATGAATCTTAGTATTCATGGAGAAAAGTAGCAACAACAAAAAAAATGCGGAACACAACAAGACAATACTATCATACGGGGTGAGTTGGCAGAAGAAAGGAAAGTTTCTCAATAACCTTAACCCTTTGCCATCTGACCTTACAGGTAGTTTTAAACACATCTATTTATAGATGTATAACAAATGCATCTAATTTAAATACTACCTGTAAGGTCATGCTAGCTCCCAAAATTTTAGGTAGTGAAGTCTGGGAAAACAGATCATAGCATGACTTTTTTGTTTTTAGTTTTGTCTTTTTAGAGAAATATACTTGGTAGAATAACAATCATGGGTACAGAAGTGCTTTGTTCCCCTGGTGAGCAGAAGTAGAAGGGGGGCAGGCTAATTGGGGAAATGTGGACCTCGTGACCACTTGTAGGGAGAAGGGACATCTTGAGGCTTCTCATTTTTCAGAACATGCTTGCAGAACTGATCTGTATCAGCAAAGCCCTTTGATTNAGAAATATACTTGGTAGAATAACAATCATGGGTACAGAAGTGCTTTGTTCCCCTGGTGAGCAGAAGTAGAAGGGGGGCAGGCTAATTGGGGAAATGTGGACCTCGTGACCACTTGTAGGGAGAAGGGACATCTTGAGGCTTCTCATTTTTCAGAACATGCTTGCAGAACTGATCTGTATCAGCAAAGCCCTTTGATTTCTTGGCACTATGCAAATATAATGTCCCTTGTTCAGTCAGAGTCTTCTCTAGAAATCAAAGAGCCAAGGTAAAAATAGAAGGGAGTAAAATTTAGGAAAGAGAATTAACATTCCCACTGCAATGTAAATAATGCTAATGTTGTTACCATAACAACTGTTTATTTTGTAGGTTTTCTCTATACCTCTACTTTTGATGACTATTGTTAATAAATACAAAAAGTGTAACTATATTATGATTCATATATATGTGATGAGTTCAATCTCTGTATTAATAATTGCTGTTCTGTATATATTATATGAAACATTGTTATCAAAGTAATTATTAATCATTCTTTCAATCAAAAATATTAAGGCTCTGTTATAATTCATAGCATGTTCATGTGGCATTGAGTTAAAGTCATAATTTGAGTGCTCTTAGTTAAACGCAAATACCTGTTTGCAAAGTTAATATTAGCTTTGCAGAAGTTAATATCAGCTTTATTTATAATTGTGCACACCTGTTGTTGTTCAGTCACCCAGTCATGTTCAACTGTTTGCAACCCCACGGGCTGCAGCATGCCAGGCCTCCTCCTCCCTCACCATCTCCTGGGGTTGCCCAAGTTCATGTCCACTGGATCCGTGATACCATGCAGCCATCTCATCCTGATTCGCTCTTCTCCTTCTGACCTCAGTCTTTCCCAGCATCAGGGTCTTTTTCAATGAGTTGGCTGTTTGCATCTGGAGACGGGAATATTGGAGATTCAGCTTCAGCATCTGTCCTTCCAATGAGCATTTAGGGTTGATTTCCTTTAAGATTAACTGGTTTGATCTCCTTGCTGTACACGGGACTCTCAAGAGTTTTCTCCAGCACCACAGTGTGAAGGCATCAGTTCTTCAGTCCTTTGCCTTCTTTACAATTCAGCTCTCACAACCATACGTCACTACTGGAAAAACCACAGCCTTGACTATACAGACCTTTGTCAGCAAAGTGATGTCTTTGCTTTTCAATACACTATCTAGGTTTGTCNACAGAACTTTTTTTTTTTTTTTCCATTTGGAAGCCCCACTATATTATTTATTAGGTCCCACTAGATTATATTTAGGGCTTCCCAGGTGAGTCTAGTGGTAAAGAACCTGCCTCCTAATGCAGGAGACGGAAGAGACACAGCTTTGACCCTGGGTCTAGAAGATTCCTTGCAGTAGGAAATGGGAACCCGCTCCAGTATTCTTGCTTGGGAAATTGCATGGACAGAGGAGTTTGGCAAGCTATAGTCCATAGGATCACAAAGAGTTGGACATAACTGAAGCAACTTAGCTTGCATATCCAGGTTATATTTACTGATACATGCACTTTGAACTTTTATCAGTTAAATGCTATGATATTATCTCTATTCATGATGGTGATGGTGAAGTGATTGCATACGTTCATCTGTGGTTGCTGCCCATAAAGTACACCTGGTAGTATTGTTTACTGAACTGAAATTTATAAAATTTGAAATTTCAGAAAAAAGCGATGAAGTCTGACAAAATAGAACATGGGAGTAGATGGTATTTGGAAGAAGCTACACCATTAGGAGAAAGTATTTAGATTTTGAGAAGTGAGAAGGACAGTTAAATCTATGGGCTAAAGAAGGCTCTTTCAAAATCCTAGAACAAAAACAGGTTAAGATAGATATTGTCATATCTTAAAAATGCAAAAAATTAAACAACATGGATTTACTGTAAAACACAGGGAAATATACTCAATATCTTGTAATAAATCATAATGGATAAGAATAGTAAAAAATAATATAGATACATTCATATGTATATGTTTAACCAAATTACTTTCCCGTATAACTGAAACTAACACAGTATGGTAAATCAACCATACTTCAATTTTAAAATGCAAAAAACAAGACCTAGAACAGTCAAGGAGTATGTCAAAGGTCTCAGAATGTACAGATGTTTCTCTAAAGAAGGGTGACTTTTAAATCTATTCATGAATAACAACATACCTTCAAATGTTGTTTTCAATGAATTGACTAGAAGTAATACAAAGGAAATTAAAACATCAAGGAGACAGAACTGCATCCAGATGCACAAGAACTTACCTGTTCACTTTACAAATATGCACAGAATGCCCGCTGTGTATAAGATGCCCCATTTACCTGGGTTGTAGTCTTTAGTTCAGTTGGTCAGTTGTGTCCAACTCCTTGTGACCCCATNTTTTCAATGAATTGACTAGAAGTAATACAAAGGAAATTAAAACATCAAGGAGACAGAACTGCATCCAGATGCACAAGAACTTACCTGTTCACTTTACAAATATGCACAGAATGCCCGCTGTGTATAAGATGCCCCATTTACCTGGGTTGTAGTCTTTAGTTCAGTTGGTCAGTTGTGTCCAACTCCTTGTGACCCCATGGACTATAGCACATCAGGCATCCCTGTCCACCACCAACTCTAGGAGCTTACTAAAACTCATGTCCATCCAGTTGGTGATGCCATCCAACCATCTCATTTGTCATCCCCTTCTCCTCTTGCCTTCAATCTTTCCCAGCATCAGGATGTTTTCCAATGAGTCAGCTCTTCGCATCAGGTGGCCAAAGTATTGGAGCTTCAGCATCAATCTNACCAACTCTAGGAGCTTACTAAAACTCATGTCCATCCAGTTGGTGATGCCATCCAACCATCTCATTTGTCATCCCCTTCTCCTCTTGCCTTCAATCTTTCCCAGCATCAGGATGTTTTCCAATGAGTCAGCTCTTCGCATCAGGTGGCCAAAGTATTGGAGCTTCAGCATCAATCTTTCCAATGAATATTCAGGACTGATTTCCTTAGAATTGACTGGTTGGATCTCCTTGCATTCCAAGGAACTCTCAAGAGTCTTCTCCAACAACACAGTTCAAAAGCATCACTTCTTCAGTGCTCAGCTTTCTTTATGATCCAACTCTCACATCCATACATACTGGAAAAAACACAGTTTTCACTAGACAGGACTTTGTTGTCAAAGTAATGTCTCTGCTTTTTAATATGTTGTCTAGTTGTTCATAGCTTTTCTTCCAATGAGCAAGCATATTTTTGTTTCATGGGTGCAAATTTTGGAGCCCCCAAAATAAAGTCTGTCACTGTTTCCATTGTTTCTCCATCTAGTACCCATGAAGTGAAGGCACTAGATGCCATGATCTTATGTTTTTGAATGTTAAGTTTAAGCTTTTTCATTCTTCTCAAGAGGCTCCTCAGTTCCTCTTCACTTTCTGCCATAAGGGTGGTGTCATCTACATATCTGAGGTTATTGATATTTCTCCNCTGTTTCCATTGTTTCTCCATCTAGTACCCATGAAGTGAAGGCACTAGATGCCATGATCTTATGTTTTTGAATGTTAAGTTTAAGATTTTTCATTCTTCTCAAGAGGCTCCTCAGTTCCTCTTCACTTTCTGCCATAAGGGTGGTGTCATCTACATATCTGAGGTTATTGATATTTCTCCCAGCAATATTGATTTAAGCTTGTGATTCATCCAGCCCATCATTTTGCATGATTTTCTCTGCATAGAAGTTAAATAAGCAGGGTGACAATATACAACATTGATGTACTCTTTTCCCAGTGGAGCCAGTCCAGTGTTCCATGTCTGGTTCTAACTATTGTTTCTTGACCTGCATACAGATTTCTGAGGAAGCAGGTAAGGTGGTCTGGTATTTTCATCTCTAAGAATTTTCCACAGTTTGCTGTGATGAACACAGTCAAAGACTTTGGCATAGTCAATAAAGCAGAAGTAGATGTTTTTCTGGAACTCTCTTGTTTCTTCAATGATGCAGTGGATGTTGGCAATTGGATCTCTGGTTCCTTTGCCTTTTCTAAATCCAGCTTGAACATCTGCAAGTTCGCAGTTTATGTACCATTGAAGCCTGACTTGGGAGCTATTTCAAATCCTGAAAGATGATGCTGTGAAAGTACTGCACTCAATATGCCAGCAAATTTGGAAAACTCAGCAGTGGCCACAGGACTGGAAAAGGTCAGTTTTCATTCCAATCCCAAAGAAAGGCAATGCCAAAGAATGCTCAAACTACTGCACAATTGCACTCATCTCACACACTAGTAAATTAATGCTCAAACTTCTCCAAGCCAGGCTTCAACGATATGTGAACCATGAAATTCTAGATGTTCAAGCTGGTTTTAGAAAAGGCAAAGGAACCAGAGATCAAATTGCCAACATCTGCTGGATCATGGAAAAAGCAAGAGAGTTCCAGAAAAACATCT
>SJYA01003146.1:513661-527375 GCA_006410615.1 Neotragus moschatus | reverse complement strand
TCACAATAAACTGTGGAAAATTCTGAGAGAGACAGGAATACCAGACCACCTGACCTGCCTCTTTGGAAACCTGTATGCAGGTTAGGAAGCAACAGTTAGAACTGGACATGGAACAACAGACTGGTTCCAAACAGGTAAATGAGTACGTCAAGGCTGTGTATTGTCACCCTGCTTTTTTAACTTCTATGCAGAGTACATCATGTGAAACACTGGGCTGGAGGAAGTACAAGCTGGAATCAAGATTGACAGGAGAAATATCAATAACCTCAGATATGCAGATGACACCACCCTTATGCAGAAAGTGAAGAAGAACTAAAGAGTCTCTTGATGAAAGTGAAAGAGAGAGTGAAAAAGTTGCCTTAAAGCTCAATATTCAGAAATCTAAGATGATGGCATCCGGTCCTATCACTGCATGGCAAATAGATGGGGAAACAGTGTCAGACTTTATTTTCCTGGACTCCAAAATCACTGCAGATGGTGATTGCAGCCATGAAATTAAAAGACACTTACTCCTTGGAAGGAAAGTTATGGTCAACCTAGAGAGCATATTGAAAAGCAGAGAGATTACTTTGCCAACAAAGGTCCATCTAGTCAAGGCTATGGTTTTTCCATTAGTCATGTATGGAGGTGAGAGCTGGACTATAAAGAAAACTGAGCACCAAAGAATGATGCTTTTGAACTGTAGTGTAGGAGAATATTCTTGAGAGTCCCTTGGACTGCTAGGAGATCCAACCAGTCCATCCTAAAGGAGATCAGTCCTGGATGTTCTTTGGAAGGAATGATGCTAAAGCTGAAACTCCAGTACTTTGGCCACCTCATGCGAAGAGTTGACTCATTTGAAAAGACCCTGATGCTGGGAAAGACTGAGGGCAGGAGGAGAAGGAGATGACAGAGGATGAGATGATTGTATGGCATCATGGACTCAATGGACATGAGTCTGAGTGAACTCTGGGAGTTGATGAAGGACAGGGAGGCCTGGCGTGCTGCAATTCATGGGGCTGGAAAGAGTCGGACATGACTGAGTGACTGAACTGAACTGAAGGCTTATTTGACTTCAGAGTCCTGGATGTCTGGCTCTAGGTGAGTGATCACAGCTTCATGGTTATCAGGATCATTAAGATCTTTTCTGTAGAGTTCTTCCATGTATTCTTTCCACCTATTCTTAATACCTTCTGCTTCTATTAGGTCCATACTGTTTCTGTCCTTTATTGCATCTAGTTTGCATGAAATGTTCCCTTGGTATGTCTAATTTTCCTGAAGAGATCTTTAATCTTTCCCATTCTATTTTTTTCTCCTGTTTCCTTCCTTTGTTCACTTAGAAAGGCTGTCTTACTTGTCCTTGCTATTCTTTGGTACCCTGAATTTAGGTGGATATAGCTTTCTGTTTCTTCTTTGGCTTTAGATTTTTGAAACAACTGAATATTTTGGTGAACTGGTAGATAGAATGATAAAATGTTTCAAATTCCTTGACTCCATCTCTTACTTAGTTTAAAACCAATGCCTTTTATAGCACAATGCCATTTGAAACAAGACTCCTGATGTTCACCAGGGCTCCACTGAATCAGGAGGCCCCAGAGACGGAGCTGGGGATTTAAAACATTTCACAAGTCTCTCTACCCGGCCGCCAACACATTCAGTCGATTAAAAATAAAGACAGAGACATTCACACTTAATAAGAGCTAACACGTTTATGGTTGATCGTCACTGACTTACACATTTGAAGGTAAATGCAAGTCTGGAAAAATGTTAAGACATATGTGGTAAAAATAATTTATAAAAAAGATAAAACTGTTCTAAGCAAGTGCTTCAGGCTCTTTGCCACCTACTTTTCATTAACTGAACAGTAGCATGATATATGCCAACTACTTTTAGCCTTTGGTCTCTTTTATTTAGCCACAATAGCCTCAATCTTTTAAACCTTGCCATTTTGACCTATGTGCATGCATGGTCAGTCACCCAGTAACAGACAAAGTGTCTGTCACTTTGTGACCCCATGAACTGTAGCCCTCCACACTCTTTCTGTCCATGGGATTTCCCAGGCAACAATACTGGAGTGGGTTGACATTTCCTACTCCAGGGGATCTTCCCAAACTAGGGATTGAATCCAAGTCTCTTGCATTGGGAGGCAGATTCTTTACCACCAAGCCACCTGGGAATTCTCATTTTGACCTATATATCTACTTATTTGACAGTAAGTCCAGACCACCTACTTTTTTGTAGAAGCCATCAAAAGCCTTAGCAAATTGACCTAAAGGGAGATTAAAATCAGTGATCTTAGGATAAATAACACTATTCTTTTACATAAAATACCGAAGTTGTAAGCCCTCAGCATTTTTACTTTCTGTTATTTAAAGGACATGCTGATATATACCAGCTGAAAACTTTTAAAAGCTCTTTCTTTTAGTCTTATGCTCTGAAAATGATTTCCAAATTCCATACCACGTTTATGTTGGCCTTGTAAATACCAAAGTGTTTCTTAGAGATACAATCATCTGGCACTGAAATTTTGCAGATATTTCCTTGGAAGAAACTTAAACAAGATATTTATCTGAACATGTTTAAAATTACCTTTTTAGGAATTTTGTTCCATGCAGGAGACAGAGTTCTACTTTGAGGGGTTCTGTTCTTTTTTAATGATGTGAGAATTTGAAAAAAAAAAAAAAAAAGGGAAATAAATAGAAATTGATAGATCTAAACTCTCATTCTAGAACATATAAATGTACAAATAACGAAGTACTAGTGAATGGTACTATGTAGTCTATTATCCCAAACAAAAACACCAAATCACTTAACTCATACAAGATTTAGACAGAATAGGCTGTATAATTCTGATATTATAACAGAGACAATAAAGATAAAAAAAACAACATAAAATTTCAGTGGTTTAAAAATAATAGGCATTAATTGTTCATATACCCTAGCTGTCCAATGAAGGTCTCAAGCAGGCCCTGCCTTCATAGCCACTCAGGGATCCAGAGCGATCGGGCTTCCAGACTGATGAAAGAAGCAGAAAGTAGAGAATGCATATTTTGCAATGGTTCTTAAAACTCCTAAAAACAGGACACATATCTCTTTTTCTCATGTTTAATTGGCCCAAGCACATTGCATGGTCATGTCTAACTTTAAAGAGAGTGAAGAAAGGCCTTTCTTCCATGTGCTTGAAGATGGTGAACAGGAAATATGTACTGAAGCTTGAGACCATCACAGACCTGAGACTGTACTTCTCAAGAATTTGGAGAATGACATCTCGGGATTATGGCACAGAGAAATGATAAGTGACACAACCACCTGGTGAAGTTCTGAACCACAGTAGAGAAGCCCACGCAACTTCTAAATCATCTGTGGAAGGGAGACGAGGCTGAGAGGTGACCTTGTGTGCAAAGCTGATAGATTAAGTATGGAGGGGCAGAGAGTGAAAGTTTCAAAACAGAGAATGGAAAGCAAGATTTGGAGAATTTTTTCTGCTAATCCATCATCAAATATAGAGCATTGTTTGGATTTCTTAGAGGATAAATAAATACATAAGGCACCAATACACTGAAACAAGGCAGACAATGACTAAATATGAATTCTTTCTGTCCTTTTTCTTATTTTTTCCTATGTAAGAACTCTTACTGGATGGACACGACTTTGGGCAAGCTCTGGGAGTTGGTGATGGACAGGGAAGCCTGGAGTGCTGCAGTCCATGGGGTCACAAATAGACATGACTGAAAGACTTAAATTAACTGAAGAACTTTACTGGTGATATGGCCAAATATGAGCAAGTCACAATTAGAAATGGGCCTCAAAGAAAAGTGGTGTGAGATATATATATTTTTCCCCTTCCTTTTGTAACCAAGTAGGATGCCATGGGGCCTTCCTGGAGACACTTTGCCCACATTCTCTGCTTTAGCTCCTTTCTGATGTACCTAGATAATAGTATTCAATACACATTTCCTGAGTTGCTTTGCAGGTGTGAAAACCCCCACCAAATGGAAGATGTTAATTACTTTTTGACCATGAGCACATAGCCCCAGGCCTATGTAGCTTCAGAAGTGCTGATGTTAACCCCCGTGGCACCACCCTGTTACCCCCGGAACAGTCATTCAGGGAACTGTGTGCAAGCTAACCGCATACCTTTCAACACACGCTCCCTCACCTGGCTTTTAGAAGTGATTAAAAAAAAAAAAAAAAAAAGTGATTGCGAAGATCTTTCAGGGAGTTCAGGGTTTTTTGAGACAACTATCTCCTTGCATAGCTCCGCAATAAAACCTTTCTCTGCTCTAAACTCTGAGGTTCCAATTTGTCTGGCCTCACTGTCTCTCAGGCACACAAACTTGCACTAACCCTTTGGCACCTAGCCAGCAGGAAAGGATATTGCCCTATGACATCAAAGTTGAAAATTAGACAAGTTGAATTAGATTAACTATCACAATTTTCACATTTTATAAATGTCGGGGGGGAAAGCATTCTACTTTCTCATCTGTATTAAAGAACTAATTAAACTACAGATATTTTCTGAATCCACTCCAGGTTAAGGAAGCCTACTGACTGATGTGGATGAAACTAAAGGATTCTATAGAGTACTGAACCCTGAAGTATGAAAGTCAGGAACCTGATTCAGACTAGAGGTTCACAGTGACGCAGGCTCTCCTCACCAGGGCTCAGAGAAAATGAGAGATACCCTAATGAGTCTACTGGCCCCTACTGAGATCAAAGGCAGTAACTTGGCCAGATTTTCTTCTGTCTTTCCCAGTCCTCTTGCCCTTCAGATGATTCATCTGAACCCATAATCAAGGATTCTTGGGGCCTGAGTGCACTCTGTTATAGCTCCAAAAAGAAGAAAAAAAAATCCTCTGCTTGAAGGAAAAATAGTTATTCTCAAAAGGACATTCAATATTCACATTCTATTAGTAGCCTTGCTCAGGTTCTATATATTCTGAAATCCAGTAATGTATCTACTTGACATTTATAAAAGACATCTATGCTGTATCATGTTCTTTCCTCTGGGAAGCATTTATAAAATTGCAAAACTGTCTCCCTCCCTCATCTCTAAGAGAATGTTAGAAATTGCAGGTAGAAATACATTACTGTATTATTTAGTTATTCTCTGTGTGGAAAAAAAAAATCAACCCATTTAAAAAAAAATCTCATCTCCCTATCTTACAGCAGTAGCTTCATTTGAATGAGTTGGTATTCCACCAACGGTACTGTTGCTATACTCCAAAATCTTCCCCTTGCTCAATTTTCTTCTCTAAATTGAAGTCAGCATTTCAAGCCCTGCAGAAAGCAAATACGTCTGGTCTCCAAGGTTTCCTCGCTTTACAGACAGAAGATACATGGGTTATTTAATTCCCATTTCTATGCCTACAAAAATACACTACCATCTTCTACTTGCTCCACAGTGGGAATATACCTGATTTATCTTTTGCTATTTACACTAAACAAGACAACTTTAAGCCAAGTCTTTCATTCTGAAAACTCTTTATATTTTGTTGGAGGAGAGCTCTTTGTTAATGTTATTCTAAAACCCTCACTCCTTGAATCCTGGCTGAACTGCAGATCAGGTTGAGTAATAATATAAAGTGGTTACCATGGTGGTTAGTGGCTTAATGAAAAAGAATCGGTGGGTTGCATCTGAGATCAGCAAATCAGGTCAAAAAGAAAATAAAAGAAATAACCTTTCCTTTCTGTAGGCTTCAGTCATTTTATTTAGTCCTTTCTAAAACTTGATATCATTCTAAAAGATTAAATTGTCAAACATGAAAGAATCTATCCTTTGCTTTCTCCTATAAGACTCTTTTATAGACTCACAGAATCTCAGTGAAGCAAGAGTGTTCAGCAGTTTATTATGTCTGCTTTCTTTGACTCCAACAAAATATATATTGAAACCTAAATGGTTAACTTTTGTCCCCCCAAAGAGTTTATGGTGTAATTCATTTCAGATAGCTAGCTCACTTTGCTTGGTGCTAATGAATCAAGGTTTATAAGTTCAGACTTCAAGTAAGTCCATAAGTTTGCTTGCCCCTAGAGTTCCAGACAGTGTGCATTGATGAGAATGGAAATAAACCATCACTAGTGGACAAATCACCAAAAATACATACTTTTCTCATGGAACCTCTAACAGTTTGTACATCGTTCAACACTTTTAAAGCAAGGTATTTTATTTTCTTTAATTTTAGAGCTGAAACTCATTTTAAGAGGTCTTTATTTATTTATTTATTTTGACAATTTCACTTTCTTTTTTTTATTAATTTTTATTTCTTAGTTTGTTTTGCTTTACAATACTGTATTCATTTTGCTATACATTGACATGAATCANCTGAACCTGAAGCTCCAGTACTTTGGCCACCTCATGAGAAGAGTTGACTCATTGGAAAAGACTCTGATGCTGGGAGGGATTGGGGGCATGAGGAGAAGGTGACGACAGAGGATGAGATGACTGGATGACATCACTGACTCAATGGATGTGAGTTTGAGTGAACTCCGGGAGTTGGTAATGGACAGGGAGACATGGCGTGCTGCAATTCATGGGGTCACAAAGAGTCAGACATGACTGAGCTACTGAACTGAACTGAATATATAAAAATCATTTTTGTTGTTCACTCAATAATGTCTCACTCTTTGCAACCCCACGGACTGCAGCATGCCAGGCTTCCCTGTCCTTCAATATCTTCGATAGTTTGCTCAAACTCGTATCCACTGAGTCAATGATGCCATCCAACCATCTCATCCTCCATCATCCCCTTCTCCTCCTGCCCTAAATCTTTCCCAGCATCAGAGTATTTTCCAATGAGTTGGCTCATCACATCAGGTGGCCAAATACTGGAGTTTCAGCTTCAGCATCAGTCCAGCCAATGAAAACCCAGGACTGATCTCCTTTAGGATGGACTGGTTGGATCTCCTTGCAATCCAAGGGACTCTCAACAGTCTTCTCTAATACCACAGTTCAAAAGTATGAATTCTTTAGTGCTCAGCTTTCTTTATGGTCCAACTCTCACATCCATATATGACTACTGGAAAAATCATAGCCTTGTCTAGATGGACCTTTGTTGGCAAAGTCAAGTCTCTGCTTTTTAATATGCAGTTTTGGTTCAAGCCAGTATCATTTAAGATTCACAGCACATCGTCCACTTTCTTTGTGTAATGCATCACGTCCAATCAGGGCTAACAATTCTTCTGAAAGTCTGAAAGTCAGTGCACAGCAGCCGCTGTACGATGCCATGCCCAAGACCAAAGGAAAGAGCTGCTGTCATGACTTTGTTGCAGATAAAGAGCCTTATTAAAAGCAGCCTTTATCATTGTGCCAAATATATGAATTGAATCAGACTCATTCTCTCATGAGGTAGGACACTGATAGAAAATTGCTCAGATATGACAAAAAGTGATCAAGATAGAGGTTAATTAAATTATTCCAAACTTAAGACTCACTGTTTCTCACATAGATTATAAAGTCGTCTTCCTAAATTTCCTTCCGGTCTTCAGTCTTGCCCCCCACAAATCTAACAGTAGTGTGATAGCACTTTCAACAGAGTAAGTTAGGGGAAAAACATTAAAAAGGGCATCAGAAAAGGTATCTTTGAAGTAGTGACATCACTTTGCTGAACTTGGCATGATTAAAATACTGATGGCAGAGGAAACAGCAATAAGATGCGCTAACAGGAAAGGGCTTGACTGTATTTGGGGATCACGAAAATGAACATGTTGAACGAGGTGGGAGAGCGGGACAGCATATATGGAAATGGTCTGTAGAGACTAGATCACTAGTACTTCTTTCTATTATCAGGTCATGATACATGATGAAGGATCTATACCATGCTGATTTTCTATGTAAAGCCTTTCAAACCCTCCCCATTACATAAATAATAAAACCCAACCCCTTTAATATTATTTACAAAGTCCTCCATACTCAGGCATCTTTCTATTTAGTTTCCTTTTCAGTAATTCCCAATCGCTTCTCTAACAGTCCTCAAACAGAGATCTCCTTGTGATTCTTTGGATACAATATGCTTTTCTTCTTGTTGTTCAGTCACTAAGTTGTGTTTTTCTTTTGCAACCCCATGGACTGTAGCACATGAGGCTCCTCTGTCCTCCACTATCACCCAGAGTTTGCTCAGATTCATGTCCATTGAGTCAGTGATGCTTTTCTTATACTTAGCTACATTCCATGGCTTCTGTGTCCTCTTCTTCAATGGGAAACATTACTCTGCTTATATCTTTGAAAATTAAAGTATACATATATACATAAATGCATATATGGACTTAGTGAATGAATATCATTTCATTTGATTCTCAAAAAGTTCAATAATTGAGGAAATAGAAACTCATAGGGCAAAAGTAACTTGCCTAGAGGTAGATCCCACAACTAAAGTGTAGTTGAGCTAAGATTCAAATCCGAGGTCTCTAAAGAAAAATCTGCTCCTCTTTCTCATGCATGAAATAGTTTCCCTTCTATTTCTCATGATAAATGAATAAAATCCTTGCTAAGCACATAATTATGCTCTATAAATTTATCAGATTGACTAACTGAAGAACCAGGGATCACAAATTTTAATTCTGGAAAAGATTCCAAACTTACAGCTTCAATTTTCTGCATGTTCAAAAGCATTAATTTGCTCAGACCATCATAGTTTTTGAGATCCAATTGAGTTCTAATGCTTAATTTGCAATGCTAATTTAACTTTTTCATAATCTGATAGTTAGATTCTGAAATAGGCCAAAAGTTACAAGAAATTCACACTGTGAGCTAATATCCTAAAGCAAAGTTCCCATTAGAAGATAGAGAGTGCATTTAGGAATTTTTCTTTAAGGATATAAAAGGGTGTAAAACTTCTGATTTCACTTTCAACAGATGGAGTAACAACTAGGCAGATGATTGCCGCTTATTCATTATGTTTACATTGAATTTCAAAAGTTTGGGTGCTATATTATTTTAAAAACTACAAGTTATAATGATATCTTATCCTTTAAAAGAGTTTCATAGTTTAGAAAATATTTTCTTTTGTATTATTTTATCTTCCTGACAATCCTGTGTACTTGGGGGGGAAGGGATATTATTATCACACATGTGATAACTTTACTCATGCTGAGACAAACTGAAGTGGGCCTAAAAATCACACAAGGCCACACAACAGATGACTATTCTGAGTCCCATTATGGAATCTGAAATCCATTCAAGTTTGTAGCCTATTGTATGTAGAGAGGGAATATTTTCAATGACAAACTCTGACAGTACAGAATTTGAGAGTTGTTGCACTGTTCAGTGAAGAGAGAAAGAAACCATGTATTGCTCTGTAATTCCAGTTTCAAACTGTTTTTACCCTTGAGATAGTCAAGGATGATAATAAGACAAGATATTAAGGGCTTCTCTAGAATATAAAAGTTGAATATATTAATAACTAACCTGATAATACTTGGCCACGTGATACAAAGAACTGACTCATTGGAAAAGACCCTGATGCTGGATAAGATTGAAAGCAGAAGGAGAAGGGGATGACAGAGAATGCGATGGTTGGATGGCATCATGGACTCAATGGACATGAGTTTGAGTAAGTTCTGGGAGTTAGTGATGGACAGGGAGACCTGGCATGCTGCAGTCCATGGGGTTGCAAAGAGTTGGACATGACTGAGCGACTGAACTGAACTGAACCTGAAAATAATTCAAAAACCATAGCATAACCCATTTGTGCAATATAAAAATAGACTGAAACTTTTTAACTATTAAAATAATTTTTTTTGAGAAATGATAGTCAATGATGAAGACTTTCACATAATTCTCTAGCTTATAATTTTGGTGTCCTCTCACAGATACAGATATTTCCTTAAAACAAAATAAAATATTTATTTCTTGGTTGGTTCAAGAAATGTATTCAATATTATAGATATAAAAACATAAATAAGATACCATCTGACTCACCGTAAGAACTTAAAAACTATCACAGGACTCATTTATACACAAATAATTCAGTAACTCTCTATAAATGGCAATGTACCTAGGAAAAAAGCCAAAACTTTTTAGAATTTAGTTTTTTACTGGGAACAGATCATACATATTTGAAGTTGAATTCT
The DNA here is from genome assembly GCA_006410615.1 of Neotragus moschatus. Lineage (NCBI taxonomy): Eukaryota > Metazoa > Chordata > Mammalia > Artiodactyla > Bovidae > Neotragus > Neotragus moschatus. Next base: position 517,328 of record SJYA01003146.1, on the reverse strand, counting down.
GAGACCCTTGGGGAAGTAGATACTCCCTACTGAAGGCAGACTGTCCACAGGATGAAGGGGCTTCCCTGGTGGCTCAGACAGTAAAGAATCTGCCTGCAATGCAGGAGACCCAGGTTCGATACTTGGGTCAGGAGGATCCCCTGGAGAAGGGAACAGAAACCCACTCCAGTATTCTTGCCTGGGGAATCCCACGGACAGCGGAGCCTGGAGGACTACAGGCCATGGGATCGTAGAGTCAGACACCACTAAGTGACTAACATATGACCCTTTAAGTATAAACTTGTATCCTCGACTGATGATTCTGTAAATCTGGCTTAAAGAGAAGGAAAAGGACAAATATTTCAATCATGGAGCCTACTTCTCTCAGCTGTGTAGTGGTGTGGGAGCATTAAGAAGTGTATCCTGCAGAGGAAAAAAAAAAAAAAAAAAGGAATATCTACAAATACAGCCTAAGAAACTGCAGTCAAGGAAATAAAGACTATGAAGCATACTAGGCCCTTCAACATCAGTAACTCAGAGAGAAAAAAGAGGTGAAAAGAACCCATAAAAGTCTTCAGAGCTTGGGGTTGTGATGCATGGAGGCAAAGACTGTGTACTTCCCTGCGATTGCCAGGGGCTGAGGGCGGCAAATGCTACCGGTGGGGATGCTGGTGATCACTTTAGCAAAAATCTTATTAATAGCCTCTGCCAGAATTGGTTGAAAGCCAAAAGGAAAAAAAAAAAAAAGAGTTTTTATTGTGCTTGTCATCAGGTGAGACCGTACAAGGGCTAACAGAAAGTAAAAACAAATGCGTGATCTATACGGAAGGGTGTTCTCTCTCACCTGTTGTTTGTGTGAGTAAAGTAAGTGAGGCAACTCACTGTACACTTTGATTTGTGAGTGTCATACAGCTGCTGCTGCTGCAGATAAGTCGCTTCAGTCGTGTCCAGTTCTGTGCAACCCCATAGACGGCAGCCCACCAGGCTCCCCCGTTCCTGGGATTCTCCAGGCAAGAACACTGGAGTGGGTTGCCATTTCCTTCTCCAGTGCGTGAAAGTGAACTTGCTCAGTCGTGTCCGACTGTTAGCGACCCCATGGACTGCAGCCTACCAGGCTCCTCTGTCCATGGGATTTTCCAGGCAAGAGTACTGGAGTGGATTGCCATTGCCTTCTCCGTGATACAGCTAGTGCACTGGAATAAGAAACCCGTAAAACTTGCAGACCACAGATGATCCCCAAGTGTCTTGGAAATATAGAATCTTGCGATCAGTGACATTCAGTGGGATATGGAGTCTCAACTAAGGAAAATAACAAGCTCGAATCCAGACTAGAAATGGCAGATCTTTCAATAACTCCATTTTCCTAGGAAGTGCTTAGAAAAGAGATTTGCCCAGGCTTTCATTGACCATCAAATCTTGCCCTATTAGCAGACAAGGCCTCTCTGGAAACATGACACTCATCCTAACACAGCTATCTTTTGTAGAACACTTACTATATAAAAGTCAGTATAATAAATACTATGTATAAAAGTGAAAAACGTGTTAGTCGCCCAGTCATGTCCAACTCTTTGTGATCCCGTGGACTGTAGCCCTCTAAGTTCCTCTGTCCAAGCAATTTTCCAGGCAAGAATACTAGAGGGGGTAGCCATTCCCTCTTCAGGGGATCTTCCTGACTCAGGGGTTGACTCAGGGGTTAAACTAGAGTCTCTTGCATTGCAAGACATATTCTTTACTGTCTGAGCCAACAGGGAAGCCTAGCACTGTGTATATCTTGCCATTTTAATTCTAGCTAGCTGTGATAACTTCTCTATAAGGTCTTATACAATCCTCATTTTGAGGTCTAAAGGTTTAGGAATAGTAACATGTTGGTGTAGCTAATTAATAGCCAAAGTAAGATTCAAGATCCGTTCTTCCTGGTCCCAAAGTTTATACTGTCAACTACTATTCTAGGCTGACTTCACAAAGTCCATATAAATATAATTCATGTTTCCCTCATGCTGAATCACAGGTAAATTATTTACTATTTGTATATTTCTTATACACTTCCACTACCAACCATCAGTAAATAAGAACCCAGACAGTTAAAGGGAGGAAGGTAGAAAAGCAGAGACCAGAGGACCAAATGGAGAGAGAGGACCGTGGAGGGCAGTGTGGGATGGGTTCACGGATACGGTTGCTGTGACATCAGTGCTGCCATAGGGGTCAGCTGGGCAGAGTGTCTAACCCAGTACTCTCCAGGAAAGACTAGACTTCTTTCTCCCATTATTTCAGATACCCTGGACCCTCAGAGATAATTCACTATGATAGAAAAGAAAAAGAGAGAGAGAAAGGCACATGGGGCAAGGAGGAAGAAAAAGAGCAAACAGGAATGAGATGTTTTTCGATTAATTAATATCATGACATATATCCAAGCTATTGGTTTTGATACAGTCACTAGAAATACCATACCACGTAGTATACATTTATAAGTGAATCTTTACTGTTAGATTTAAACTAAAGTAGTAGCAAATCCTAATACAAAATATCCAAATTAACTCTCCCTATAGTCAAATAAGAAAAAAAAGCTTAAAGAAAACATGAGTATTTATTTTTCTGATTTGCCTCACTTGCCTAAGCTTTTACAGAAAGCTCTTAAATGTTCTACTTCATGGATATGATTGAAATGACAAGAAGCCTACAAAGATATATTGAACTGAGACTAATGCCTTAATCAATGGGTTGGAAGGAAACAGAGCAAAAGTACAACTTGCAAGTTCCCTTGGTGGTAGATAATTTTGCCTTGCTGGGTTTATCTGAAACAAAAAATCTATATGGTTGTTTGGACTATTCCGTTCACGGAATTTTGGCATCAGCTTATAAAACCAGATTTTATAGCCACAGAACATGAAGAAAAGTAAAATTTGATAATCACTTTCCAAATTTGGCCACTGTGGTTGTGTGTATACAAAGCTAAACTCTATGCTGGGAAGGAAAGGTCACAAACCACAGAAAGAAGCAGAGTGAAGTCATTAGTGAATAGAGAACTGATTTTACAGTCACGGATTCTAGATCAATTCCCTTTTATGACTGGCTATGTAACATAGAGTGAGTTACTCGGTTGTTCTTCTTGAATGTACAGCAGAAATAAAACTAACATGTATAAATATCATGAGTTAAAGTTGTATCAAAGCTGATATTCAATCAATGATAGCTTGTTTTAGCATTGCTATTATGATGTTAGACATTCATATGTATATTTAATTGAAAATTATATGAAGATATTGCTTTATGTAGATATCACAGGATTTTTTTTATTGTTATAGAGTTAAGCTAAATATATAATAATGACAGACTTGTTAAACTCTGGGGAGTTAATTTAAAATGAGTTTCAGAGATATATCTATTCAAATTTTTGAAACTCTATATACACTATCGAAAACAGTGTGGAGATTCCTTAAAAAATTGCAAATAGAACTGCCATATGACCCAGCAATCCCGCTGCTGGGCATACACACCGAGGAAACCAGAATTGAAAGAGACATGTGTATCCCAATGTACATCGCAGCACTGTTTATAATAGCCAGGACGTGGAAACAACCTAGATGTCCATCAACAGATGAGTGGATAAGAAAGCTGTGGTACATATACACAATGGAGTATTACTCAGCCATTAAAAAGAATACATTTGAATCCGTTCTAATGAGATGGA
>SJYA01003146.1:410481-513617 GCA_006410615.1 Neotragus moschatus | reverse complement strand
TGGATAAGAAAGCTGTGGTACATATACACAATGGAGTATTACTCAGCCATTAAAAAGAATACATTTGAATCAGTTCTAATGAGATGGATGAAACTGGAGCCAATTATACAGAGTGAAGTAAGCCAGAAAGAAAAGCACCAATACAGTATACTAACTCATATATATGGAATCTAGAAACATGGTGATGATAACCCTGTATACGAGACAGCAAAAGAGACACAGATGCATGGAATGGACTTTTGGACTTTGAGGGAGAGGGAGGCGGGGGAAGGTTTGGGAGAATGGCACTGAAACATGTGTGCTGTCGTGTGCAGAACGAATCGTTGGTCTATATTCGGTTCAGGATGCAGGATGCTTGGGACTGGTGCACGGGGATGATCTAGAGAGTTGATGTGGAGTGGGAGGTGGGGGGGAGTTCAAGATTGGGAACTCATGTACACCTGAGATGAAAAAAAAAATAAAAATAAAAAATAAATAAAAAATAAAAAATGAAGCTCTATATAAGAATCTTTTCATAGTGACTATTACATGAAAGTGAAAGTGAAAATGTTCAGTCCTGTCCGACTCTTTGCAACCCGTGGACTATAGCCTACAATGCTCTTACATCCATGGGATTTTCCAGGCAAGAATACTGCAGTGGGTTGCCATTTCCTTCTTCTTATTACACGAGAGAAAACTAAAAATGACAGTGATAAGTTGGGCACTATTACTTTTCATCTTAAAACTCTGACTTTTTTTGAAGTTTTCATGTTGAACACTACATAAATATATATGCATGTGTACAGAGTATATAACTGAACAAATGTTATGATTGTTAATTTCTTGTGTGGTACTACAACTGTTTGCCTGTATTTTCTGTAAAGCTTGATATTTATATTTAGGAGTAGAAATTGTGGAATTAGAATTCTTTTTCTCCTTTCTTAGCTCCATGATCTTAGACTTACTGTAAACCTTTCTGATTGTTGCTCATTTCTAAAATGGCTAGTAATAATTTCTGTCTAATAGATGATGCCAATCAAATGAGGTGATGTGGAGGAGGTACCAAGCAATGTTTGTTGCTGGTACATAATTAATCTTGAATAATAGTGGATATTATTAATTTTGTAATGGTTACTTATTAATTTTATGAGATGAATAAACAATAGAAACACTTTATTTTGAAATAATAAACAACTGTCACCATCCATTAATATTAATACTTACTCAGAATGATATACTACTCATTGACTCACCCACCCTGCATGAAATAATTCTTTTTTTGAAGAACAACACCTTATTTGAGATGCTCACATTTGGTCTTGGGTTTTAGTTATTTTTGTATATTATTTTACTTTCCCCCTTCAACTCCCCCATCCAGTTCTTGGAAAGCTACCAGAGGATATGCTGCTGCTGCTAAGTCACTTCAGTCATGTCCGACTCTGTGTGACCCCATAGATGGCAGGCCACCAGGCTCCCCCCATCCCTGGGATTCTCCAGGCAAGAACACTGGAGTGGGTTGCCATTTCCTTCTCCATTGCATGAAAGTGAAAAGTGAGAGGGAAGTTGCTCAGTCGTGTCTGACTCTTCGTGACCCCATGGACCGTAGTCTACCAGGTTCCTCTGTTCATGGGATTGTCCAGGCAAGAGTACTGGAGTGGTGTGCCATTGCCTTCTCCGACCAGATATGGTGAAGAACAATTTATTGATTTCTTTTGACCCATGAATAGATTGACTCCAGAGAACTATGTTTATGCATTCAGGATTTTCTAACCATTATGTGCCAGAATCTGGACTAAAATACAGGTTTTCTAAAGCTAAACTGAGTCAATTATGAATATTTCAGAATGTCTGTATATACAAGTCCTCCTTAGTCTGATATCTCATAATGGCCTTTATAACTCTTTCTTGGCTCTTACTTTGCATTTCAAATACTTTAATAGAGGTGTTATAGAATTTCACTACTTTCATTTACAGTGGCTGTTTAACTAATTTTCTGGGTAAATCTCTGGTATTTATGTTCAGGCTGTAAACAGAGCAAGAATAGTCAGCAGAGCAGACAGGAGAAATAAGGAAAGGGATAACATTGCTTTACAAATCAGCAATTGGTCATTCACTCATTTTGGGAACCACAAGATTTTTTTAAAAATTTGAGGAAAAGAGTCCTTCAGTTCAGTTCAGTTCAGTTCAGTTGCTCAGTCGTGTCTGACTCTTTGCGACCCCACGAATCGCAGCACGCCAGGCCTCCCTGTCCACCACCAACTCCCGCAGTTCACTCAAACTCACGTCCATTGAGTCAGTGATGCCATCCAGCCATCTCATCCTCTGTTGTCCCCTTCTCCTCCTGCCCCCAGTCCCTCCCAGCATCACAGTCTTTTCCAATGAGTCAACTCTTCACATGAGGTGGCCAAAGTACTGGAGTTTCAGCTTTAGCATCATTCCTTCCGAAGAAATTCCAGGGCTGATCTCCTTCAGAACGGACTAGTTGGATCTCCTTGCAGTCCAAGGGACTCTCAAGAGTCTTCTCCAACACCACAGTTCAAAGATTATTTAATCTAAACTTCTAATTTTACTTTTGAATCAATTGATACTCAAAAGTTAAATGATATGAAAAATTCACATACTAATTTTAAAAAATTGGACAAGAATGAGTCTGTCAGGCTAGACTATAAGCCTACTGGTTTTAGTGATTTTTTTTTTAATAAGCATAGGTCATAGAAAATACAGTTAACAATAGGGAACCAATTATGAAAATATAGGCCTGATCAATATTTTAAATATTATCCCTTCATACTTGTTTCAGATTGAAAATACAAAAGCTGAATAACTGAAATACCTTTAAAATATATTACTGAGACTCAGCATGAAATGCCTGTCTTCATAAAAGGATAACATGATGGGACGGAAAAACCACTGATCAGCTCCAAGTTCCACTTTGACTCTGTACTTTCAAACTCTCAATTCTGCCAATCAAATAAAATTTTCATAGTCTCAGTTTCCTTTTCTTTAATATACTTCTCAAGTATGTGAGACAATTTATCATTTAAAAATAGTAAACAGAGTCACATCAGTTCATACCTATTTGCATCCAAGAGATACCATGAAATATTAGGAAGTGGATACCATTTTATACGAGGCACCAGGGAGTCTTACTTTTGAACTGAGGTCTGAAGGAAACACAGGAAAATATTTGAGGTTGACTGTTGCACAACTAGAGTTAGAAGACACTTTATCTGGCTGTAATCCCTACTAAACTACTTAGATAATGATAGGAATCAGATACATTCCATGTATTTTCTTAAACATCTAAATGTCAATTCTTTCTCTAAATTTTAGTTTAAAAATTATTTATTTGTGGATAAGCAGTGAAAAGTGGTAAGCTGTTGCAATATCAGAATATCTATACTGTCCGAATTGCGTGGGACCATAAATTAATTGTGAATATATTAAATATTAAAATCCTTCCATACTCAAAAAAAACCCACAGGGTTAAATTTAATAGGTGTCATTGAAATGAACAGAGAATATTCACCCTTTCTTTAAAAACTCTAGTGTCTTATTATTATTCTTTTTAGAAACAAATTTACTAAGTAGAAGGCAATCTTTATGAGTCACCAATATATACACCCCTTGCTTCAAAATTTCCAGTGATCTTCTGTAGGCCTTAAAGTGAAGTTGAGCTTCCTTTCAATGACATAGGCACCTAACCAGAATAAATCAAACATTATAACCAATTATGTAGGTTCTCCAAAGTACTTTCCAATGAACCATATATATTATCTAAGAAAAGAATCCTGTAAATACACCTCTTTGACCTTTTGGAAATGTAATTAATTTCTCCCAATTACAACTATAAGTGTGTTTTATTTTTCTCATGTATATTTTTGAAAAGTCATGTTTTTAAATTTTTTTATTTTCTATTTTTAATGAAAGACCATTGATTTACAATGTTGCGCCAATTCCCACTCTACAGCAGTGATTTGGTTATATGCGTATACGCATCCCTCTTTACATTGTTTTCCACTGTGGTTTATCATAGAATGCTGCACATAGCTCCTTGTGCTATACTTTAGGACATTCTCATCTGTCTATTCTAAAGTTAAGAGTTTGCCTCTACTAACCCGCAGCCCCCAGGTCACCCCTCCCTCCCCACTCTTTGGCAACCACAATTCTGTTCTCTGTGTCTATGAGTCTATTTCTGTTTTGTAGATATGCCCATTTGAGCCCTATTTTAGATTCCACATGCAAGTAGGAACGTATGGTATTTGCCTTTCTCTTTCTGACATCATGTAGTATGATCATCTTTAGCTGCATCCTAAAATTTTAGTTTTACTCATTCTTTCATAAAGCTAGGCAAATATTTCCTAGCAGGGTCACCCTAAATCTGAATTTAGACTTTATATTTAGCCATATGTGGCTATATACATGTAAGTTTAAATTAAATTATAAACTCAGTTCTGTAGTCACACGTGTCAAATTTTATTACCTCAAGGGGTGCACGTGGATAGTGACTACCACATTGGGCATCCAGGACAAGTGTCTGGTAGTAAGGAGAGTGAAATCTTGGCTTTTAGGGAAGATATATAGAAGAGAAGATCTGAAATTTAGAAAATAATGGAGTCAAATGGGAGCATTAGCCAGTTTCTTATAATTGAGTCTTTTGAAATAAATATTTAACTTGATCTCTGTTTACCCAAAGTTCAAAACGTAACAAATTAAAACTATTAAGAAAATGGATTGAGCTTCATATTAAAAACAATTTGCTCTCAAACCATAAAAAGTATTCTTCTTCTTCAGGAGCATTNGAGAAAAATCTTTTTCCTTTCCATCTTCAAAACTAACAGAGCCACCATTCCAATTAAATATAATCAAGGATATATTGTCCCTTTGTATTTAGTTTTATTAGTGGATTTGGCTCAGGTTGTGACTGGTCAATATATCCCCTTCAGAGATAAGGATAGAGTAACTTCTTTCTTTCTTTCTTTTTTTTCACTTTTTTTTGTGAACTTGATATTTGCCATTTAGGAGAATGTTTAAATGAAGAGACAACATAATGAGGACTAGGGTAATTTTATATTTAGAAAAAAGGGAAATTTTAACTTAAGTCTTCTTATAAGTGTAAACATGTATTACAATTTTTTTTTTCCTACAAGAATTGGGCTGCAAATTCTAAAAAGAAAAAGAGGTAGAAAATATGTGATGTGAACATGCTTATTTGAAAAATCTCAATGAAATTATTATTTTCACAAAGGAAAAGAAATGAACATTACTGTAATATAGTACCAAAAATTGGAGACAGAAACTTTGCTGTTTAAAAAAAAAAAACATTTAAAATGTTTTTCAAAATCATTTAGTATTTGGAGGAAGCTGTTGAAATATCTAAGGAAATTATATAACTATATATTTTTGTTCATAGAATGGCAAAAGAAGTAGAGGGTCATTTTTGATATGCTTACAGTAAAGAGTCTATTTATAAGCAAGCATTTACTTACTAAAGACCCAAGTCAAAGGTCAACTACTATATGAAATCTTTTAGTCTCAGTTCTCCTTTGCCTAAAGCATTCCTCAGCCTAAAGCAGAATGAACCACTCTCCTCTAGGATTTCTATGTTTTTGGCATTGAAAACATTTGACTTTCAACCATGTGTTCAGGAAATATGCCCTTTGTGTGAGGACTACCATTTCCCATGTACACTGTTATGCAGAGACAATGCAAAGCTAAGAAAATCATAGATGGCTATACTCACAAAGCTCATATCATTATCTCAATTCCTTTTTTCCCCTGAGAACATTACTTTCTTTGATTGGAAAATGTAGAAAATAATATCATGCCATAGAATTATTATAAAAATTTATAGAAATGAATATGAATGGCACTTAGTCTAGCCCGTACGAGGAGCTCAGCAATGTTTGCTTTGCACATAGTCTGGAAACATGCATTTCATGTACCAAAATCCTTGTTATATTATGATGTATCTATTTCCAAACATTTATTCCTTTTCATTTTGCTTGTATGAGCTAACTCAAGATTAGCAGAAACGCAATACCTATGACTGAAAGTATAAGGAAGCTTAAATAGGAAGTAAGGTAGGCAATGAGAGAAGGAAAGATATATAAAAGTATGACCACTGCAGAGGAAAGTAAAAGTACTTCAGGGAGGTAAAGTGTTTCCCAGAGAAAATGCAACAAGCATCAGTGTACAAAATGTGCGTGAGTGCATGCTAAGTCACATCGGTTGTGTCTGACTCTTCGTGACGCTGTGGACCGTAGCCCATCAGAATTCTCCAGGCAAGAATACTGGAGTGAACTGCCATGCCCTCCTCTAGAAGACTTTCCCAGCCCAGGATTAAACTCCCATCTCTCCTCTCTTGCAGGCAGTTTGTTTACCACTAGCATCACCTGGGAAATCATTGAAACAGGAGTCACAAACATACAACTGCTTCACTAGCTTTGCTCTTCCAGGGTTACTAAGGTGATGATTTCTGTTTCTGCCTTTTTTTTTTTTTTTGCTTTAAAAAGCCAGGTAAATGCTTTTACTCTTTAGATCTTACCTATTTTTCTTCTATTTAGGTTTGCCAGTTGGGTCTAAAATAGTTTTGTTCTTGTTCATTCAGAGACCAGAGGAACTTACATAAACCCTGGTCATTTTCATTTGGTCACTGAGAATTTTTGCAACATGCTTTGAAAAAGAGAACACAAAAATGACTCAAGGATGAAAATAAAAGAAGTCAGAAAGAGTTGCCAAAAAGGAAAATTCGGTGCTATTTTTGAATAATACAGTAAGAAAGATCGAGCAATTCTTCTTTTTTTTTCCTTTTTGATAAACTTTAAGCATTTATGAGGGATACCCACAGGGAAGTATCTGTATGATGCTAGGCACTGAAGTAGAACCTTTACATGTACACTATTTATGTCATTTACTTTTTATGACAAATCTTTGAGGTATACTTTAAATTCCACATTTTTATAAACAACCCACTCCAGTAATCTTGCCTGGAAAATTCCATGGATTGAGGAGCCTGGTGGGCTATAGTCCATGGGGTCGCAAAGAATCGGACACGACTGAGCAACTTCACACAACAACAAAACCCTAAGGAGGTCATATAACTAAAGATTACAGTTCAATGATTATTAACATAAAATTTATCTGCATTATTCTTAATTCTTATTCTTGATGAGTTACCTTTACTTACTTTGTTGTCCTTTGCATCTCTTCTGAGATTTCTTACTAGCAATGAAGAAAATCCAACCCTAGTATTTAATAAGAATTAAATTTTAAATCAGACCATGCCTCTCTTCAACTTTAAAGAAGTTCCATATCTTTTGACAAAAGTCTAAACTCATTGACCTTTAAAAAGATGTTTGTCACGATTGGCTCCAGCTTTCTATTTAGCTTTATCTCTAATCACTTCACAATTTTTACTTTGCATTCGAGAGGTGCTGAAATGTTACTGAAATCTCAAAGCATACCTTTTTACATGAGATCCCCTCTGTATGGAATGCCTTCTCCAAATGTGTCTGCTTATTCAATAATTCAGGCACACTCTGAATTTAAAAATCCTACATCCTACATGATACCTGTCTTAACATTACTAGGCAGCCTGAAGAAACCATGCTTTCTTTGCAGCCCAAAGCATGATTTCTTCTGCACTCACGCTGTTCTGTCAACACCTCCATAAAAGCAATCATATTATCAATTGACAGTAACCTTAATTCACAAAACTAGCTAGATTTAGTTGAGTCCTGACTTGGAACTTTTCTTAAATTGCATCAGTTAATCTTCACAGCAGTCCAGCATGCAAGGCATTACTTTCACAATATCACCCAGTCAGTAAGTGGTAAACTGGGAATAAAAGCCCAGGTGTTTTTTTTTTTTTTTTTATGATTTTTTTTAATGATATTCAAAACCTTTGGTGCTTGTTTCTCACTATGAAGAAGACATTTTAATACATGAAAATGGCATTATTCTTAATATCTTAATGATTCAGCAAGTCTATAGCATAAATATACACATATGTACATATGTGTAAAGGTTTCCAAGGTGGCTCAGTGGTAAAGAATCTGCCTGTCAACCCAAGAGACACAAGAGATTGAGGTTCAATCCCTGGGTAAGGAAGATCCCCTGAAGGAGGAAATTACAACCCACTCCAGTACTCTTGCCTAGAAAAATCCCATGGGCGGAGGAGTCTAGAGAACTACATGGGGTCACAAGGAGTTGGATACGACTGAGCAGCTAAGCATGTACATACATGCATTCATACATACATTTAGTATTTTAGAGGTAGACAAATGCCACAGCTTGTGGATGAAGTAATATTTTAAAGTGTGACTGTTTTAATCATTGTTTAAGGGAGAAAAAATATTTAAATAAAAAATAATGATAGGGGACTTCTGGTTGCTACTTCAACAGTAAAAAGGGCTAAGAAGTCTTTGCTCTCATCTTTACAATAAGAAGAAAAAACAAAACAAAACTAAAACTGTTAACTTTTTGTGGACCTAGCAGAGAATTAAGCTTGCAGGGCAAACTTCTCACTAATATTAGGAGAGTTGGCCATGTGCAGAGGATCAAACCAAGACCTGCTTACTTGTAGCAGAAGCCTCCAGAGCCATAAATAAGTATAAGCAGTTCAATGATAAATTTGACAAATTCCCGAGGCTAATGAAGACAAGTATGAGTGAGAAACTCTTAGGGACTGCAGTTAGGAGGACTTCCAATATTATTGACCATTGGTACCAGAACCTCAATAGGTTTCAATGTTAAAGAAGAAGGAAAAAAAATACCCTCATGATGCTAGGAAGTAGAGTGGAGAAGTAATCACTATGAAATATGCCCTGAGCATATAGTATAGCCAGTATACTCTGATATTGTCTTATCCACAGGAGGAAGAGCATTCTTCCCACTCTTTTCTCCTCTAGAGTTTTATCTCAGAGAGGAAAAAAAACAGTCATTAAAATTCAGGTATCTTTAAGGAAATAAGTTCGGAATTCTGTAGTTAACAAGGGAGCTAGGAGAATGGGGTGAGGGTGAGGGGAATACTACGCCACTAGTGAAACACTTGTGAGGATCATAGCCCTGAAATGCATCCGCAAGAAGACAGACTTAATCGCAAGATTACAAAAAGCTCCTCTCACCCACATATTACTGCCACAACAACTAGGTTTCTATACAATGATTAGGAATCACAACTGAAAGAGTTCTTTTTATGAATATCAGCACATTGATTTGAAAGTTTGCATGGGAAGCAAGAGACACAGAATAACCCACACAATACTGAAGGAGGACTGATAATACTGGGTATCTAGACTTAGTGAAGAAGTCTTAGTCACTCAGTCATGTCCAATTCTTTGCGACCTCATGGACTGTGCCAGGCTTCCCTATCCATGGAATTCTCCAGGCAAGAGTGGGCTGCCATTCCCTTTTCCAGGGAATCTTCCCAATCTGGGGATCGAACCCAGGTCTCCCATATTGCAGGCAGATTCTTTACTGTCTGAGCCACCAGGGAAGCCCAGACTTGGTATAAATCGACATAATCAAGGTAGCATGCTATTGGCAAAAGAACAGACAAATGGATCAGTGAATCTAATAAATAGTCCAGAAATGCTACTGCTGCTAAGTCGCTTCAGTCGTGTCCGACTCTGTGAGACCCCATAGACGATAGCCCACCAGGCTCCCCTGTCCGTGAGATTCTCCAGGAAAGAACCCTGGAGTGGGTTGCCATTTCAATAAAGAATCCAGAAATAGACCTCCATAAATATAGTAAACCAACCTCTGACAAAGGAGTACAGGCAATACAACAGAACAAACATAGTGTCTTGAACAAATAATACTAGAACAACTGAACATTCACATGCAAAAGAAGTAAGGAAGTAAGTTAATAAATAAATAAATTTAGATATAGACCTTGCATCCTTTATATAAATTTACTCAAGCTGGATTATAGACCTAAATATAATATGCAAATAATAAAATTCATAGAAGCTAATATAGGAGAAAACCAAGATTACCTTGGGAAATGTGATGTCTTTTCAGATATAATACAAAAAATATTATTAATGAAAGAAATAATTGATAAGCTGGACTTCATTAAAATTAAAACAATTATGCTTTACAAAGGTAATATCAAGAGAATTAGACAAGCCAGAGACTGGAAAATAATATTTGCAAAGTGCACAATTAATAAAGGACTGTTATGTAAAATATACAAAGAATAATCAAAATTCCATGATAAAAAAATCAACCTGATTAAAATGTGGGCCAAAGGCCTTAACAAAAACCTTACCAAATACAATCTACAGATGACTAATATCATAAAAAAATGTTCCACATCATACATAATTAATAAAATGCAAATTAAAGCAACAATGAAATGTTATTTCTCACCTAATGGAATGACCAAAATCCATAACACTGACAACATCAAATGCTGGCAAGCATGTGTAGCAACAGGAACTTTCATTTACTGATGATGGTGGTAGCAAAGAATTCTACTGCCAACTTTGGATGATGGTTGGAAGGTTTAGTAACACAAAACTAAGCACACTTTTATCATATGATCCAGCAATGGTGCTCCTTGGTATTTACCCAAAGAAACTGGAACTTATGTCCACATAAAAACCTTCACATAGATGGTTATAGCTGCTTGGTTCCTGATTGCCAAAACCTGGACGCAAACAAGATGTGCTTTAGTAGTTGAATGGGTAAGTAATCTGTGCTACATCTGGGCAATAGAATATTATTTTATAACAGGGATTATTAGACATGGAAATAGTCTAGAGAATGTAGACAAAATGTCATAAACCATATTTTTATTTTTATGCTTGCCACCCAATTTTGACAAGGCTGAAAAATTAAAAAAAAAAAAAAAAGCTTGACAAAATATCACCAGAAAGGCATGAGCAAGTTGTAACTATGAAAATACAGTCTCTGAAACCACTTTGGAAGAATGGAAATAAAAATAAAACCATAACCAAAGACCACTGCAATAAAGTTATGCTAATTGATGTTTGCTTTAACCCTCTAATTTAAGATAACTTACAAAAATATATTTTAAATAAGTATTTTAAAGGACTCAACACAGGGAAATTTTTTTTAAATAAGAGGATTAAAATGAAACCAAGATATAGTTACCTTTACAAAATGCATGCTCTAGAGTCAGACATTATGTAGGGGCTTGCTTGCTAACATTTAGTAACTGAATCTCCAAAACAAGTATATGTGTGTGTGTGCGTGTGTGTGTGTGTGTGTGTGTGTATATATATATAATATATGTGTGTGTATATACACATATACACATATGTGTGTATATACATATACACACACACATATATACATATATAAATGCATATATGTACATACACACATATGTGTATATGTATATATATGCATTTATATGTGTGTATATATGTATATATATGTATGTGTGTATTATACTTTCTTACAAAAGTATTGTAATAAAATATACAATATTATTTAATGTAAACTCCATATATATAAACAATTTATTCTCACAGAATGCTTTTATTGGTTTTAGTCAAAATTAAATATTCCTATATCTAGCCATTGTTTGTCTAAAACTCAAGCATGAATGGACAAATCAAGTTGTATCACAGCTTATTCTTTTCCAATAAGTACATTGTGATCTACTGTTAAAATTTTCTGCACAATCATAATAATTATGTTCATTAAACTGAAAACTTTCAGTTTAACATTAATTGTAATGTTGTACAGTGTAATTTTTTAAATGGCTATATTTAACAGCCAGCGAGCACAATTTAAAAAAACTATAATTGGTTTTTGTCAGTCTATATGAGCCTAGATTAGTTGAGAATGAGTGACAGACTTCTTTGGGAGTCAACTCAAACAGGCACCACCACTTAATGTTTCCCAATGACTAACCAAAGCTTTGAGACAGGCATGCACTAGTACCTTCAAATACTATTTCACAGAAAGTGATATGCAATGCTTGTTAAATAATACTTGGCTGCAAAGAATAGAAACAGATTTATTATTTTAAAGAAAAATAAATTTTGTGAAAAGCTAGAAGCTTATCATAGGGAGAGCAGCAAAAATTAAATGTAAGCCAGATGGAAAAGTGAGAGTTACCAGCTGATTATTCTATTTCACTTTTGATCATTCCAGGAAATGATCTTTCCTCCATTTTTCCATTGTTTTCCTTTGCATCCTCTAGATTAGTTTTACACATTCATTACCAGGAACATGGTAAAAAAAAAATGGGAATTAATCTTAAACCCATATAACTTAAAATATGAGTGTCTATTACAGGCAGGGTAGCTAAACTTTCCATTAAAGACAATACCTGAGTTATGCCAAAATGAAAGTGAGCTAAATATACTTTAGGATTAGGCTAATGTTTTAAAAATTGCTAAAATCTGGCTATAGATTACTGTCATTAATATTTATTGAGCGTTTCAAAGTTGCATTGTTTTTATCATAATCTAGCCTATTGTTGCCTTAAGAGCTATGATGCAATTTTCCCCGAAATCAGTGGTAATTTCTGAGACATAGAGAATGAGGCTGTGCCCCATTTTTTGTTTCTGAGTTTGCATCAGCTAGCTTTTGCTGTGTAATAAACTACCCCGAAACTTACTGCTTTCAAAAAGCAACCAATTATTGTTCTCTCTGTATGACAGATCTGAGATTATAGACTGAGAGTACCTGGGTGGTTCTTCTAGCATTAGCTGGATTTCCTCCTCCTCTCATATGGGCAAGGTTTTTTTTTTTTTTTTTTTTAATTTTGAACAAGAAAATAAGAAACTTTCACTTTGGGGGGCCTTCACCTGGGACAAAGAGCTTGACTTGGCCCATGTTATTGATTATCTTCAATTACACTAGCATAGGCTTTTTCATAGCTTTAGGTAGGGTTTCAAGCAAGATCTGCAAAACTTTCTGAAGTCTAGATTCAGAACTGACACTGAGATCACATCTGCCACTTTCTTTTGGCCAAACCAAGTCTTGAGGACAGCTGGAGAATGGGGTGGAGCAATATATTCCAGTTCTTAGTGGAAGGAGTTTTAAAATCACATTTCAAAGGATTTCAGTTCTGAAAGGTTGTGGAGAATTTTAGCCGTTCTTATAATCCACCACAGAGTCCTTAATAGATGCAAATTTTCCAGAGTTCCTTCCTGACCAATATTTTAATTTAAATACTAAAGCTAAGTTAGTATTCTGATAATTAGAAAAGACATTCAAAAATGATTTTACTAATTGGTCACTGACAAATATGTTAAACTCTGGTGCATTTCTAATGGCTGGTTGTCACTATATCATGTGTAAATGAATATAAACATCTCTGCCTCCTGAACCACATACATTTGGTGGGTCATATCTGAATTTAAAACCAGTTATTAAGCACAATAGTTTGAAAGAATAGTTATCATACTTTTCTGACTGTAAAAACTGTGTCTTTGGTGGAATATTTGGAAATCTGCAAAAGACATATTTTCATAAAGTTCTGTAGCTCTCATTAAGTACATTAATAAGTTTTTAATTTTAATTCATATAACTATGTAAAGATTTTTATGTATTATATTTCACTGATTATATGAAGATATATTTATTAGGCTTCAATGTTAACAAAATACATCACTCTAGAAGCTATTTTGGAGAAGGAAATGGCAACCCACTCCAGTGTTCTTGCCTGGAGAATCCCAGGGACGGGGGAGCCTGGTGGGCTGCCGTCTAGGGGGTCGCACAGAGTCAGACACGACTGAAGCGCCTTAGCAGCAGCAGCAGCAGAAGAAGAAGCTGTTTAGGTTATTCTTTTTTATGTTCTGTGTTGACAGTTTTTTCAGGCATACCTATTTACTTTGTTTCTATAATTCCAGCTTTTACTATCTCTTTTTCATTCTCTTGTCTAATTGGTTAATACTTTTAAATTAATAATTTTAAGAAGTAATATTTAATAGTGGAGATCTTTCTATTTTCCTGATTTTATTATTATTATTATTGTTTTGCTGCATTGTGAGGCATGTGGGATCTTAATTCACTGACCAAGGATGGAACATATGCCTTCCGCTTTGAAAGCACAGAGTCTTAAATGTTAGAATTTTAGCTTATATTTTGCATATTTTGAAATCTAATTTTTCTCTTTTGGTCCATTAATATTATGATAATATCAAAGTTTTAATGGGAACACACACACACACACACACATTAGAGTAACATCATACATAATAACCTCTATCTTCATATTTCAATTTACCAGTATGTCTTAGTGATCTTTCCATATCAGTATAGGTGAGCAGATTAGGTTTCTTTTATTTACTGATTTTTTCATCATATTTATGTACCAAAATGCATTTAATCAGTCTTACACTGATGCATATCTTTAGGTATTATCGAACAAAATAAAGAGACATGTGAAATTTCATCATTAGCACATAGTGCAAGTTGTACCTTCACATAGAACCTAAATTGTAACCGTAAGCACCATCACACTGAGAAAAGTATAAAAGAAAAGGAGAAAAATAATTCAATACACTAAAATGTAGTCACTACAATTCTTATTTCTTACTTCTGTAGCTGATAGTGGAGCAAAATATTTATACAGATCTAGCTTGTGTTCTGCATATCTGAGGTTACTGATACTTCTCCCAGCAATCTTGATTTCAGCTTGTGTTTCTTCCAGCCCAGCATTTCTCATGATGAACTTTGCATATAAGTTAAATAAGCAGGGTGACAATATACAGCCTTGACATACTCCTTTTCCTATTTGGAACCAGTCTGTTGTTCCATGTCCAGTTCTAACTGTTGCTTCCTGACCTGCATATAGGTTTCTCAACAGGCAGGTTAGGCAGTCAGGTATTCCCATCTCTTTCAGACTTTTCCAAAGTTTATTGTGATCCACACAGTCAAAGGCTTTGGCATGGTCAATAAAGCAGAAATAGATGTTTTTCTGGAACTCTCTTGCTTTTTTGATGATCCAGCAGATGTTGGCAATTTGATCTCTGGTTCCTCTGCCTTTTCTAAATCCAGCTTGAGCATCTGGAAGTTCACAGTTCATGTATTGCTGAAGCCTGGCTTGGAGAATTTTGAGCATTACTAGAGTGTGAGATGAGTGCAGNAGGTGGTCTGGTATTCCCATCTCTCTCAGAATTTTCCACAGTTTATTGTGATCCACACAGTCAAAGGCTTTGGCATAGTCAATAAAGCAGAAATAGATGTTTTTCTGGAACTCTCTTGCTTTTTCCATGATCCAGCAGATGTTGGCAATTTGATCTCTGGTTCCTCTGCCTTTTCTAAATCCAGCTTGAGCATCTGGAAGTTCACAGTTCATGTATTGCTGAAGCCTGGCTTGGAGAATTTTGAGCATTACTAGAGTGTGAGATGAGTGCAATTGTGTGGTAGTTTGAGCATTCTTTGGCATTGCCTTTCTTTGGGGTTGTAATGAAAACTGACAAGCCTCTTGATGAAAGTGAAAGAGGAGAGTGAAAGAGTTGGCTTAAAGCTCAACATTCAGAAAACGAAGATCATGGCATCTAGTCTCATCACTTCATGGAAATAGATGGAGAAACAGTGGAAACAGTGTCAGACTTTATTTTGGGGGGCTCCAAAACCACTGCAGATGGTGATTGCAGGCATGAAATTAAGAAACACTCCTTTGAAGGAAAGTTATGACCAAACTAGATAGCATATTCAAAAGCAGAGACATTACTTTGCCAACAAAGGTCCGTCTAGTCAAGGCTATGGTTTTCCCAGTAGTCATGTATGAATGTGAGAGTTGGACTGTGATGAAAGCTGAGCACTGAAGAATCAATGCTTTTGAACTGTGGTGTTGGAGAAGACTCTTGAGAGTCCCTTGGGCTGCAAGGAGATCCAACCAGTCCATTCTGGAGGAGATCAGCCCTGGGATTTCTTTGGAAGGAATGATGCTAAAGCTGAAATTCCAGTACTTTGGCCACCTCATGCGAAGAGTTGACTCTTTGGAAAAGACTCTGATGCTGGGAGGGATTTGGGGCAGGAGGAGAAGGGGACGAAAGAGGATGAGATGTCTGTATGGCATCACCAACTCAATGGATGTGAGTTTGAATGAACTCCGGGAGCTGGTGATAGACAGGGAGTCCTGGCGTGCTGCGATTCATGGGGTTGGAAAGAGTCGGACACGACTGAGTGACTAAAATGAACTGAGCTTGTGTTCTTACCCTGGGCTGTTACCTCAGGGATTTTTCTTAAATGATGGGAATTCAAATCTTCATCCCTAAAGAATACAAGTATTTAGTGAGGCTGTATTTTTGAGGGTTGCCACAGTTTCCTAATGACTGCTTTTACTGAAAGTTTAAGTGGAAATAAAGAAGAAATCTGGACTTCCCAGATGGCGTTAGTGGTAAAGAATCCGCTTGCCAAAGCAGAAGACACAAGAGACCTGGGTTCAATTCTTGGGTCAGGAAGATACTCTAGAGGAGGAAATGGCAACCCACTCCAGTATTCTTCTCTGGAAAATACCATGGACAGAAGAACTTGGCTGGTACAGGCCATGGGGTTGCAAAAGGTCAGATGAGACTGAGTGTCTAAGCACAGACACAGAGCAGAAATCCAGTGTCCCATCTGACTCCTAGATGTAAGCCTCTATTTCTCCAGTGAAGCTGGGAGCCCACTTCCTATTGACACTCAAAATCAACTACTCTGACCACCTGTCTGCGCAAGTATAGTAACATGAAGAAAAGATAATAAAAAGACAGGGTAGAATCTGCATCTGCTGCATAATTATATTACTCTAAGACACACAAAACAGGCAGCCATATAGGTAAGGCAGTAAATGGGCCACAGCTATACAGTTATATTGACATGAAAATGGCTTTGTTTCTCTGAATCTTTGCAATCTTGCTGCAGGCCTGGTTCTTACCATGTCTGCTTTTAGAGACATGAGATAAATGATTCCTTAAATGTTTGCAAAAAACTGTTGTAATTCTTTACTTGTGACTTGAATTCAGAGGTCAATGCTTAATACCTAATATTCATTGTGTAAATTCTTCACTGCAAGCACAAAATATAGTCCACCCTATAATCACATTGATGACAGTTGCCCTCAGAGTGACTAAATGCTATAGCCAGTTAATCTCCCCTTGCCTTGACTTGTCTTCAACTAGCACTTCATTCAAGTAGGTACTGGTCACAGTTTGTGTAATAGTAATGCTAAGACAAATTTACACAGTGTATCAAAAAGCAGAGACTTCATTTTGTCAACCAAAGTCTATGTAGTCAAAACTACGGTTTCTAGAGTAATCATGTACAAATGAGAGTTGTACCATAAAGAAGGCTGAGTGTCAAAGAATTGATGTTTTTGAACTGTGGTGTTGGAGAAGGCTTTTGACAGCTCCTTGGGCAGCAAGGAGATCAAACCAGTTACTCCCAAAGAAATCAACTCTGAATATTCATCGGGAGGACTGATGATGAAGCTGAAGCTCCAACACTTTGGCCACCTGATGCAAAGAGATGACTCACTGGAAATGATCCTGATGCTGGGAAAGGTTGAGGGCAAGAGAAGAAGGGGGCAACAGAGGATGAGATGATTGGATGATATCACTGACTCGATGGACATGAGTTTGAGCAAACTCAGGGAGATAGTGAAGGATAGGGCATCCTGGTGAACTGCAATTCCTGGGGTTCCTAAAAGCTAGACATGACTTAGCAACTGAACCACAACAAATGACAAACCAAGAATTGCCTGTGGCCCAATTTTCCTTTTCAAAAAGATCATCCATGTGCCTATCAAAATGAGAGTAACTCCATTTTAGAATACTTTGAGGATTTGTTTCCTGAGACCAGTTGAGTTTGAATGACTGTTTTAGATAGGGTACAGGCAGGAAACAGAAAACAAGCATACTTTGAAGAGTTTTTATATGATCTATGATTTTATCTACCTGTATAATTCTTATTTATTATTTATTTCACTGTTACAACTAGATCTAGTAGTGATCACAATAACAGTCCTTATACAAATGAAAATCCTTCGGTGTTTTCACATTTGGCATGATGCTAGGTTTGGGGATAAGACATTGTGTGTGTGTGTTGTGTGTGTGTGTGTGTGTGTGTATGTATCACTAATATACTGTAATCTTAAGAAATGTACCCATTCATTTACACTGAGATATATATTTAATGGTATATTTTATTCAATTGAATACTCTATGTATTTGCTTGATTTTAACAGTTTTGTTTAAATACATGTATTTATTTCTCTGACTTTTACATTGAGAAGTAATGTAAAAGTCACTAGGGCTTCTGTGATGTCTCAGATGGTGAAGAGTCTGCCTTTAATGCGGGAGGCCCGAGTTCGATCCCTGGGTCAGGAAGATCCCCTGGAGAAGGGAATGGCAACCCACTCCAGTATTCTTGCCTGAGAAGTCCCATGGACAGAGGAGCCTGGCAAGCTACAGAAAATGTGCTCATAAAAAATTGGACATGACTGAATGACTAATTTTTTTTCCATGTGATCATACTATATACCATAAATTGACTAATGATACATTATTCTTATTTTCCAAGGACAGTATAGATTTACATTTGCCGTCCTCTTTGACTAAATAGTAAACTGGCACATTTTTTAAGTATAAGTTTGTGTTTGTGTTTGCCTACTTATTCACTAGCTAGTTGATTTCAAGGGTTTTGATTTATTATGAATTTAAACTTTTACTACATCTTTGATCCACAAATTGCCAACATCNGCTTATTTAACTTATATGCAGAATACATCATGAGAAATGCTTGACTGCAAGAAGCACAAGCTGGAATCAAGATTACTGGAAGAAAAATCAGTAGCCTCAGATATGCAGATGACACCACCCTTATGGCAGAAAGTGAAGAGGAGCTAAAAAGCTTCTTGAAGAAAGTGAAGGAGGAGAATGAAAAGGTTGGCTAAAAGCTCAACATTCAGAAAACAAAGATCATAGCATCTGGTCCCATCACTTCATGGGAAATAGGTGGGGAAACAGTGGAAACAGTGTTAGACTTTATTTTGCAGGGCTCAAAATCACTGCAGATGGTGACTGCAGCCATGAAATTAAAAGTTGCTTACTCCTTGGAAGGAAAATTATGACCAACCTAGATAGCTTATTCAAAGGCAGAGACATTACTTTGGCAACAAAGGTCCATCTAGTCAAGGCTATGGTTTTTCCAGTAGTCATGTACGGATTGAGAGTTGGAAGGTGAAGAAAGCTGAGTGCCAAAGAGTTGATGCTTTTCAACTGTGGTGTTGGAGAAGACGCTTGAGATTCCCTTGGGCTGGAAAAATATCCAACCAGTTCATCCTAAAGGATATCAGTCCTGGGTTTACATTGGAATGACTGATGTTCAAGCTGAAACTCCAATACTTTGGCCACCTCATGCGAAGAGGTGACTCATTGGTAAAGACAATAATGCTGGGAAGGACTGAGGGCAGGAGGAGAAGGGGACCGCAGAGGATGAGAAGGCTGGATGGCATCACCGACTCGATGGACATGAGTTTGGGTAGACTCCGGGATTTGGTGATGGACAGGGAGGCCTGGCTTGTTGTGATTCATATGGTCACAAAGAGTCGGACACGACTGAATGAATGAACTGAACCGATAGTTTAAATACTACCCTGGTGACCAATTTCAACTACAAATTTAATGTTGCCAAATACAGAGTTGAGAAGAGGTGTACATATTTTTGTGGGTCAGTTTGAGTGTTTTCTAGAATACTATGTAACAGGAGGTAGTCTTCCAGAAGATGATGTTAGTCTATATCTTGACAGTAGTTTGAGTTTCACAGTGGTAGATATTTCAGAAAAACAGCTACACTTGGTGCATATCAATTTATGCAAATTTACATTAAAAGAAATTTCAAGCAAATCTGGAACTGTAACTAATAATGATTAAGCAAAAACATTTAGTTGGATCTACTGATGTCTGTAATTTTCTTTGAAATAAATCAAATATGAATTGATGGATAGATAGAAGGATGGATATGTGAATAAACACGAGATAAAAGATGTATAATAATATCTATGACAGTATCTAGATTGTGACTGCATGAGTGTTCACTCTAAACTTCATTCAATTCTATCATACATTTGAAAATACTATAGCAAAATAGAAGAAAAATACCTTCCTTCTCTATTTATTTCAAGCTTTATTTTCAGTAGTGATAAATTCTACTAAACATATTATCTTGTGTTACAATGGTTCCACCATTTCATTTGAAGACAAGATGATTTTGTGTGTATAATAATTATTTTTATTTATTCTGGAAATTTTATTTTTCTACATCTTTCTTTGTATTGAGTATTAAAAACAAACATGTAGAATCTCATTTTACCAATAAGTATAAAACTAGTCAACATCACTACCTTATTGAACGGTGTTTATTAACTTTCCATAATCTAATAAATTAATTTTAACCACATAAATGTTACTCAGCTATTAGTTTTTTATTGTTGCTATAACAAATTTCCATGAAGTTAGTTTCCTGACACATCATAAATTTATGGTCTTACAGTTTTGTAGGTCAGACTTTAAAGTGGGTCTCACTGGGTTAAACTCAAGGTATCAGTAGGACTGTGTTCATTTCTGGAAGCTTTAAAGGAATATCTGCTCCATTGCCTTTTCTAAGTTATTTAAGAGGCTGCCTGCATTCCTGGGCTCAAAGTTCTCTTCTTCATCTTCAAAGCCAGGAACACCACATCTCTCCCTTATCCTATCAAGAATTCTTGAGATTTGATTGTACCTGCCCAGATAATCCAGGCTAATCTGTCAATCTCAAGGTACATACTTTTAGTAATATCTGCAAAGTCCTTTTTCCCATTAAGAGACTATGTTGTGGACATCTTTGGGAGCCATTTTTCTGCCTACCCAACCTTCCATGATTAGTTAAAATTATTGCTTCCTTTATCATATTTAACTTTCATATCATTATGTTCCAACTGAATCAGATAATTTGCTAAGCACACCCTGACCAACCCTTTTGGCCCTTTCATTTTCCTTACCTGTTCACAAACCATCTCTGCTAGTAATGTTTACGTCAGTGTATGATGTACTACCTTCAGTGTCAGCAAACTGGAATGTCTTCCCTTTGAGAAAAGACACAAAGGTAATGTTTCATTAATGTTTTTATCAATTTGGATAAGGTAGCTCATTTCTCATATGCCCTGCCTTTCATCTTCTTGTAGCACTAAGGCAACTTTGCACTGGTTACAGAACGATTTTCCTTCCAATATATTTGCAGCTTGATGTTGGTTGTATGATTCTGATGTAAAAATAACATGTTTTTTTCTTATTTGAGTCAACCACAGTAGGCACTCAAAACATGTTAGTTGATTTGAATTAGGTTGAATTAAAAAAATACACATGGAACATATGTTGTGTGCAAGGTTAGATAGAAGGTCTGCAAAGGAAGTTTGAACTATGTCGGCACTGAGCTTATAATGAAATACAGGGGAAAGAGAATTCTAAAAATAATTTAAAATATAAGGTAGCATATGCTTTATTCCAAATGAATGGTATAAACAATAAGTGCTAAAGAGTTATGATAGCCAGGATTTGAAACATCTGTGATTGATTTTTTTATGACTTTGACCTAACTCAACTGGACTGAAAAAATATATATATTCTTTCTAATTCAGAACAGCTGTCCATCTATAGTTAAGTCACATAATAAGAATGTCCTGGACTCAGCAATGAAGCCACATTAAAATAACATTTGCAGGAATTGTTTTCATCATTTTCACAATAAGAAGTAGTTTATGGGGAAGTGTAAAGGAAAGAAGAGAGATACGAGGTAGGTGAAAGAGAAAACATGGAAGAGAGTGATGAAGAGGGAAACCCTAAAGACCAGATGGGTTGTACACTGACATGAAACCTAACATCCTTTAGAAGCTTGATATGATTATAATTCTGTGATAAAATAGCAATCTTGTGTTTTGGAGTACTGTCCCAATTTAAAAACAGTAAGAAACATTTCCTGTTGCTGAAATTAAATGGAAAACCAAAAACAAAAGAAAATGAAAAGCACTTATTTTCAATTTGACCAGAGAATGTAATTAAATATTATACTTTGCTACAAGTTTCTGTTGGGTAATTTCTATATTCACTTAAATGCTGTATATTTCAACATTTAAAAATAAAAATAAAAAAATAGAGGATCTTGCTGTATTTATGTCGGAGAGTGTTTTGCCTATGTTTTCCTCTAGAAGTTTTATAGTTTCTGGTCATACATTTAGATCTTTAATCCATTTTGAGTTTATTTTTGTGTATGGTGTTAGAAAGTGTTCTAGTTTGATTCTTTTACAAGTGGTTGACCAGTTTTCCCAGTACCACTTGTTAAAGAGATTGTCTTTAATCCATTGTATATTCTTGCCTCCTTTGTCGAAGATAAGGTGTCCATAGGTGTGTGGATTTATCTCTGGGCTTTTTATTTTGTTTGGTAACCATAACCCTGTATGCGAGACAGCAAAAGAGACATAGATGTATAGACAGTCTTTTGGACTCTGTGGGAGAGGGAGAGGGTGACATAATTTGGGAGAATGGCATTGAAACATGTATAATATCATATAAGAAACGAATTGCCAGTCTAGAATCTATGCAGGGTACAGGATGCTTGGGGGTGGTGCACTGGGATGACCCAGAGAGATGGTATAAGGAGGGAGAGTGGAGGGGGTGTTCAGGATTGGGAACACGTGTACACCCGTGGTGGCTTCCTGTTGCTGTATGGCAAAACCAATACAGTATCATAAAGTAAAATTTTTAAAAATTTTAAAAATAAATAAAAATTTAAAAAAAGCTAGATTAGAGAATCTTGATGCTTTTCTAGTGAATGATTATAATAATACTGAATATGTAATCTATTCATGGAAAAAAGAATTCAAAATTATTATTTTTTAAATTCTGAAGTTAAAAGAGAGAAGAGATTCCCACATATTTCATGAGTACTATTTTATGTAAAAACAGATGGAAGTTACTAGCTAGAAGCCCATTTTTTCTGGCCTCAAATTTAAATTTTAAATATTGATTGCTTCCAGTTTATCTATCTATCTATCCCATAAGACACAGTATGGGTTTGGATTGTTGACCTCTGCAGCATATAGATCTTGCTAAAAATAATCTATTACTTCTAAGTTTCTTCCCACCTTCATTTATTTTAATATGTTAAATATACACTTGGCAAATGTCATGTGTACTTAATAAAGGCAATTATGAATAACAAAGTTTCAAAGCCTTTTTATTTTTGGCATGAAGTCACAACCCAGTCTCCTCTTCTAAGTTTTCATTTAATTTTCAAATTAACTAAATTTTAAGCTAACATATCAAGAATATGAGAACTGAGGACCAATACAATATTCTCCTAAATAATGTTCACAAAATTGAGCAATTTCTTTATATACTTTCCTGGTGGCTCATAGGGTAAATAATCTGCCTGCAATGCTGCAGATCCAGGTTCATCCCCTACAGAAGGGAATGGCTACTCACTGCAGTACTGTCACCTGGAGAATTCCATGGAGAGAAGAAGCTGATGGGCTACAGTCCATAGGGTGGCAAAGAGTCAGACGTGACTGATTGACTAACATGTTCACTACAAGATGACTATGTTTTGACTTTGTAATAATTTGGTTATCTAAAAATTAACTCCTTACCCTAGATAACTAGAGGGAAAAAATATATATATACATGTGATAGCATGCAATATTATCCCAACCTTGCCAAAGTACCAGAGGAATATTGTTCTTCAAAAAGAAAGGCTTTCTATTTGTCTTTTTTCTGTGTTCTCTGCTTGAATTAACCTCATCAGCAATCTACAACACTAACTGTATCAGATGTGGAAATTAAAGTTTTATTTATTTTTTACTCACCACATGTGAATAACTTTAATACTCAAATTTATTTTAAACTATGAATTGCATTCTTTTTATATCATAAGTTTTATCATTAACAGATATATAAGGACATCTCTGCATTATCAAGCCCTATCAAAAAGTTTTTGTTAAGCATTTACATTTATTGTTTTTAAACANGCCTTGCCGATCTCTCTTCACGCTTTGAATTAACTTTCTTTGTCCTCTGAGTATTATTTCCTTGTTTTATTCCTGCAAAGAATATCCGGGCCAATTCTTTCTGATTTTTACGGTTTTCTTCAGCCCTAAATTTTCTCTCTTCTCACCTGATACGTTTTCCCCTCTCTTCTGGAATCTCTCTGTGATTAAAAACTTTCTCTGCTGCCCTCACTAGGTCTTGCAAGGACTGTTCACCCAACCTCTCTATCTTTTGTAACTTTCTTCTAATATCAGAGGCTGCTTGATTTACAAATGCTAGCATAACTGCTGCTCACGACTCATCGGCTTGGGGGTCCATAGGGGTATACTGTCTGAAAGCTTTCATTATTCTTTTAAGGAATGCTGCCAAGCTCTCATTTAATTCCTGTCTGACTAGATTTACTTTTGCCAAATTTGTTGACTTCCTGGCAGCCGCTCTAATGCCGGCCATGAGAGTCTGGCGGTACACTCGGAGACATTCCCTACCTTTAACGTGTTCAAAATCCCNCTTTCATTATTCTTTTAAGGAATGCTGTCAAGCTCTCATTTAACTCCTGTCTGACTAGATTTACTTTTGCCAAATTTGTTGACTTCCTGGCAGCCGCTCTAATGCCGGCCATGAGAGTCTGGCGGTACACTCGGAGACATTCCCTACCTTTAACGTGTTCAAAATCCCAGCAGGGCTGCACCAAGGGGAACCCTTCATCAATCAGGTTAGGTTGTATAGTGGGCCTCCCATCCACCCCGGGTACATTTTTCCGCGCTTCTGATAAAATTCGTTCTCATTCCTCGGTGGTAAAGAGTACCTGCACCAACTGCTGACAATCATCTCAAGTGGAGTTATGAGTGAAAAGGATAGACTCTAAGAGATCAATGAGACCCTGAGGTTTTTCAGAAAACGAGGAGGTCTGGGTTTTTCAGTTATACAGGTCACTAGTGGAGAAGGGCCAATACTGATATGTCCGTTCTCTGTCCACTTGGGTGGGCCCCACCCGAACCGGAAATGCCTGGATGGTGGAGGAGGGGATCTCCGGGCTGTCTTCTTCCGCTGCCGCGTTGGCAACTCCTTTTGTTTTTCCTCTGGTCCCCTGGGTGTGCCCTCCCTCTCGGGGAGGGGCCGAGGGCCCAACGTCCCTCCCTATTTTTCCCGAGGAGACCTGAGGAACCTGTGGAAGCAAAGGAGATGCAAGTCCGCATAGGGGGATGGGGAAAGCTCGGTCTCCAGGTCCAGTAGATTAGGGTACAGTGAGGATTCCTGGAGCACCGCTTTCACCCAGTTTTTGCTCTTTTCTTCTTCCTCTTCCTTGGTAGTCTCCCTGACTAGCACCTGTGGGCGTGAGGAGGTTTGTGATGGGGAAGAGGGACAAGGGGGATTAGAAGGTGTAAGGACAAAAGGTTTAAGCCAATCTGGCGGGTTTTTCACCAGATCCTGCCAGACCAAGATATACAGAGTTTGGTCTGGATGCCCCAACGGGTTGGGGCTAAGCACTTTTTCTCTAACCACTTGTACAATCGGCAGGCTGAAGGTGCCCTCTGGCGGCCAGTTAACATTAAAAGCCTACCATTCGACAGTGCAGAGAGTCACCAACTTGCTTTTTTTCACCAGCAGGGACAAATTCTGCGCTCTAGACTTGAAATCAGAGAACTGGTCAGTCACAAGAGTCAAAGGAGTAGAAGCCTTTTGTCCCATGTTTGCAAACACAAGATGTTTGCCCAGGGACCTTCTAGGAAAGAACAAAGAACACAGAGATGGTATGGTGCCAGGACTCACACAGACACAATGATTAGACACAGACAGCAAACACAAGATGGCTACCAATAGCTCAACACAAAATCTCTCTGGCTTTCTCTTGTCAGTCTTACCTGCAGGATGTTCACAGAGCCAGATGCCTCCCCAATTCGATACTGGGCCCCGGACTTAGACTGGACGTTTTTCAGCACTCACACCCAGAAGCCTCCCCAGTACGATACTGGGCCCCGGACTTAGACTGGGCTTTTTCAGAGCTAACACTGGTGTTCAGAGTTCTTACCTCTCAGCGAGGTCCCCCAGAGTTGTCCTACCCAGTCAAAGGGAGATCCTGGACGAACCCCCAAATGTTACGCTCTGAGCCCAAGTCTCCGAATAGACCGAGAGAACAAATCCACCACAGTAATGCAAGAGCAAGAAGGGAGTTTATTGCTAACTCGAGTTAGGGCACTCTGCCCCCTCCAACCCAGTGGAGAGAAGTGAGAGAGCCCCGAATCTAGAATTATAGGAGTATTTATAGGTTTTAGACAAAGAGATTTGGCATAAGCTGATTGGTTATACAATATGCATGTGCGGGTTTAGGATTTTGTATCTCTTACAGATTGGTCTGTACCAAGAGTAGGTGGAGTTATTTTCTGATAGGGTCTCCATTATGTCATCCTGGATGGCCCTGAGCCCATGGAGTCCAAATGACTCAGGAATTTTTCCTGGCCTAGTAGCTTTAAATAAGCCAGTCATGGCGGTTGTGAGGCTTTACAACTAAAAATTACTGCAATTCATGGGGTCCCAAAGAGTCGGACATGACTGAGGGACTGAACTGAACAATTAGAAACTAAAGCCTATAAATAACAAAATGAATAAGTGGAAAGTTTAAGCACATCAGCCGACTTTTGCTCAATATTTCAAATACTGTAATAAATATTTATCTGATAAATATTCCACTGAGCTACTGCATTGCATCTTAGAGAATTAATTTCTCTGAAAAAGTGAGGTGTGCTGACTTAACAACTCAGTTTGTAAATTATGTCTGACTCTTTGTAACCCATGGGCTGTAGCCCGCCAGGATCCCATGTCCTTGGGATTTTCCAGGCAAAAACACTGGAATGGGTTGCGATTTCCTCCTCCAGGAGATCTTCCTGACCCAGGGATGAAGCCTGCATCTCAACATCTCCTACATTGGCAGACACAGTCTTTACCACTGAGCCACCTGGGAACTCCGTAAAAAGTGAAATAGCCATTTGGAAACCAAATTTAGTTTGGTCTAGATATTTTTATTTTGGTATTAATACTTGCAAAATTACAATATTAGTGTAATTGTGATCAAACTATTTTTTATTCCAAATAACTTAACAAAAGCTGTGAATTCTTGATTTTAACCCTCAAATTGACTGATTATGTAATGAAGTCAGTAATCCCCATGAGGAAAATCGTGGCGAGCTCCTGACCTTTCCTGTATATCAGACAACTCAGGAACTCTTGATTCTCCAAAATACACTAGAAAAGAAATAATGTAAAGGCTTCACACTCCTGGAGGCAAGATTGCTAATTAAGTTCTCAATTTGAGATAAGTTTACTTCCTACTGGGATGATAAGGTCATTTCCTACTGAGCGAAATCTATAGAATAAACATGTGACTATAACTTGATTCCAAGGAACTTCGGTAACTTGATATTTCTATAGAAAAAGGTTTTTTCAACCCCTATTTAATTGCTATTTCAACTCTATTTTTGTTCAAGAATCTTAAAACACCATCGTCGAAAAGAGAAAAGACTGTCAAAATGCCTGGTTTTCTCAGGATGTGGGATTTGTCATGATATAGCACACACGTGTTTTGCATTAAAGCCCCGACTGTCACTGTGTTACAGCTGGGACAGGTTTTGTGTAGACACAGTTAAGGATTACTGATTTACCTTAAAGTGTATTAAGTTCCTCTTTTCCTCCAGACAAGATTTCTTTTCCAAGATAGGATTCAGAGAAGGTGGGATTATGGTTTGCTAGGCTGTGGAATTAGCAGCTAGAACAAGAAGAAACAGATGATTTTGCACAACATGCAAAATGGAGTTTTCCTGGGGATGGATATACTTGTGGAGAATGGCATGAATATTTGGTGCTGACTTGTTGAGCTCCCAGAAAGATGAATTTACAGTCTTAGCACAGTGCCTATGCTCTGTCTTACTGGATTTCAAAGAAGAAAATAAATATTGAGGCAGGAAGCATTTTAGAAGGTGACTAGATTGTAACATGTATCCGATCTACAATGTGGTAAAAAAAGTTATGGAGTACAAAAAGGGGAAGGAAAGCAGAGCAAACACTTTTTCCCTGGTGACTCATCTATAATCAATGACCAGGTATATGCTAAATTTTTGACACAATTATAAAGCAAAATTTGACAGTGCTTCATATTTGTATTAGGTGCAGAAGTTTGGTATAAGCATTTACTCTAAAAGCTCTTTGCTACATGCATTTTGGGGATGTGATTTTTTATTCCAAACTTTTGATCTGTCAGTGCACTCTAGAATAGTGACCACCTAATAGGGCTGTTATTAAGACTTAAATTAATAACTATAAATGCAATTGGCCTAAACCTGTCTAGTAGACTTCAAAGAAATTCTGTCCCTTCCTCCATTATCTTAATGATGTCTGTAAACACAAATGCAGACAGAAGGATTCTCCGTATGTATAGAAATGTTAGAATCTGAGGGAGAGAGCAATTGGCTAATACTGGTTCTTAAACATTTAATAAACTTTACATATTTAGAGACCCTTAAAATAAAATAAAAATAAAAAAAAACTAAACTAAAATTAAGCTGAATTCCTTCTTGGCTGCTAAGACAATACACAGAAAATACAATAATTTTGAAGAAAGCTGAGTGCCTACTCTCCCTCAACTTCTGCAGGCTATTTTGGAAAGGAAAATCATATTATCTGTGTGAACTACAAATTGGCACCTTCCAAGAGCATTGTCGTGGCTGAACAGCAAAGGCATTTGCCATCTGCCTCTGCAGAGACTGAACCCCATGCTGCTATAGCTGTTGACCTTCAACACCCCCTGAGGGAGTTCAGGGTGGAGTGAGGCACTCTGTGCTCCAGGGAATCTGGTGGGACAAGTCTTTAGATTGTTGGATGTTTTCAGGAACAGATTTTATGGTCTCAATCCTTGTATCTCCTTAATATCTAGAGAAGCACTAAATCCCTTCCTGGTGACAGCAGATCTTCATGACTAACAAAACACCTTTTGTAAAATGAGTGCTTCATGGTATTGAACTCCCCTTCACCAAACTTTATATATTGACTTTCCCCCAGTGCTGCTTTGGAGCAATCTCTCAGAGCTATCTGAAACGCTGTCTCCCAGGTTGTTGCAGTCCTCACTTTGCCCCAAATAAAACTGAGCTCACAACTCTCAAATCGTGTATCTTTTTTTAGTCAACATATGTTTACTAAAAAAAAAAAAAAAAAAAAAAAACCAGAGAGACTTCTGGTTCCACTCCAACAGGTAAAGAGCTTGGATGTTGTCACTCCCATAAGTATGATAAGGAAAAACTGGACACAGTAAAAGTCAACAGATTCTGCTGGAGTCATCAGAAAACTTAAGTTTTACTATTAGTACAAATCTCCCCTTCAAAGTCTAGAGACACAGCTAATAGAGTCAGGACTGAGCTCTTCTTGTTTAAAAGACAAGCTGTGGAAGCCAGGGACTGGTAGCAGTAGTTATAAGGTAATTTGTATGAGTTCCTAGGGACTGATTTTAAACTTATTTGAGGATAAGAAACTTCTGTGGGTTGCAATCTTTGAGGAGGCCAACATTTTCATTGGCTTCATTTCAAAAACACCCACCAGATTCTCATGGACAAAAATCTAGAAAGATCCATTCCTGATTCTAGCAGGGTGAGGAAAAAAGTAACCATTTTGAAATACACCCTGAGCACTGGTCTTTACAAAGGCCTCCATCCAGTGGAAGACTTTATGACAGCCTTTTCCCTGCCTGGGGAAAGTGCATTGTTTCAATTTGATTCTTCTATGTATCTGTCCTGCTGCAACTAAAGAGAAGATGAAGAACTCAACAAACAAAAAGCATCTGTAGATTTCACATCTCAGGATATGCGTTCACTAAATGACTAAGATTTAATTATTACATTNCCAGTGGAAGACTTTATGACAGCCTTTTCCCTGCCTGGGGAAAGTGCATTGTTTCAATTTGATTCTTCTATGTATCTGTCCTGCTGCAACTAAAGAGAAGATGAAGAACTCAACAAACAAAAAGCATCTGTAGATTTCACATCTCAGGATATGTGTTCACTAAATGACTAAGATTTAATTATTACATTGCCGAATGCTTTTTCTCCCATGTATCTTATCAACATATGACTATGAGTCCAAGATAGCAATATCTTACAACTGATATATCGAAAAGACAGCTTCTATCTGATGAGGATTTCTTAGAGAAGCCCAAAGGTCACAAGAGAGAAGACAGGACACTAAAGGAACTGCGAGCTTCCCTGGTGGCTTAGATGGTAAAGAATCTGCCAGTAGTGCAAGAGACCCGGATTTGATCCATGGGCCAGGAAGATCCCCCGAAGAAGGGAATGGCAACCCACTCCAGTATCCTTGCCTGGAGAATTCCAAGGACAGAGGAGCCTGGTGGGCTACAGTCTGTGGCATCATAAAGAGTCAGACAAAACTGAATGACTAACACAGTAAAGAAATTGTAAACCTCTGAAAACTATAGCCTTAGTAAACATTAGACACAAGACACAAATCAACTCCTAAGTGGATTAGAAGATATTTACAATAAAAGCCTGTTACCACAGTTCCTGTTATCTAATATAGCATATCCACCTTTCAACAAGAAGTCAGTGACAGAACCCTAGCTGGAAATCCCAAAATGTTAGAGATTAAACAATACACTTATAAGTAATCCACTGGTCAATACAGAAGTTTCAAGATAAAAGAGTAATTTGAAACTAAATGAAAATATAATTTATCAATATTTACGAGATATAGTAAAAGAAGAGGGCCATTTTTGAATTATTTTTGATTATTTAATTCATGTATTAGAAAAGGGGAAAGATCTAAAAGTTGATAACTTAAGTTTTCATCTAGAAAACTAGAAGAACAAATTAAATTCCAATTAAGTGAAGAAAAAGAAATAATAAAAATTCAGGCAGAAATCAATGGAATTGAAAAATAGGAATTGACAAAAGCAAAACAAAAAAATAGGTTCTTTGAAAAAGTT
The DNA here is from genome assembly GCA_006410615.1 of Neotragus moschatus. Lineage (NCBI taxonomy): Eukaryota > Metazoa > Chordata > Mammalia > Artiodactyla > Bovidae > Neotragus > Neotragus moschatus. The sequence goes on along the minus strand of SJYA01003146.1, from coordinate 482,660 downwards.
AAGGTATTGATGTCTCTAGTTATCCTTAAACAAGAATAAAGGGAACGATCACTAAAAAACAATGTCATACATGCCAAAAGGGGTCATCAAGGCCTTCAAACCATGACCAATAAACTCTGGGAACTTTTTAAGCCCAACCATAGGCAATTAGGAAAAGGCACAGCTGGCAGGCCTCACGGCAGAAAGGTGTCCTTCTGCACTGACATGGTGTACAGCATTGCAGTCTCAGAAGGGAACTGCAGTCAAGGACTCAGGCTGCCCTGGCTTGCTGTTCTCTATTGTGTATTTATTCCCTAGCTTAGATGTCTCATTTTATAGGCCACATTTTCAAAGGCCTTCAGTTGAGGACTTTCTCAGGTTGTCTATCAAAATACCCATACTCATTCTTGCCATTATGGGGAGCTAGATTTGAAGACATTCTTCACTCTGACTCAGTATTCAGTAATTTTTCTGTTTGGAGCCTCCCTATGGCCCTTCTCCCCCAACTCCCCTGGCCCACAATACTACAGAAGGCTTTGGTGTTCCCTTAGCATTGAGGCGATTCCCACATGTACACCAACCCCCCCTTACCCTTAACTAGCACCATTCCAAGGGGAAAATAGGAAGATGGGTGGAGAAGAGTTAGTGTTTCTTTGGTTTAACCCCTTACCTAAACTAACAAAGTCAGTTAACTAAGGTCAAGCTAAAGGCTTGACCTTAACTTTCATTTTGGCTTGTCTTAAATGAGTACTCTGCCCCTTGACAGGTCAGCTCTCTGAGTCCAGCTAGTTCCTGCCCCTTGACAGGTCAGCTCTCTGAGTCCAGCTAGTTCCTGACAGTGGTAGCTAGTGAAAACAGGAGAAATAAAAGGGTAATAAAGAAAGTCTATAAACCACTCTATGACCCAAAATTTGATAACTTAGATTAAATGGACCAATTCTTAGAAGGACAAAATCTACTGAAACTCACAAAAGGAGAAATAATCTGAGTAGGCCTAATTTTTTAAAAAAGATATGGAGTAATTAGTAACTATCCATAAAAGAAAATACTAACCACAGATGACTTGTGAATTCAACCACACATTTAAATAAGCTATGATACTAATTCTCCTCAATCTTTTCTGGAAAATATAAGCACAGAAAACTTTTTCTTTATTTTTTGAGGCCAGCTTTACCCTAATATTAAAACCAGATAAAGACATTGCATACAGAAAAGCTACATACTAAAACCATTAAACACATTACAAGAAAAGAAAGCTATAAACCAATAAATCTTGAGTGAATGCAGACTCAAAAATCCTCCACAAAATATTAGCAAATAGAAATCAACAGTATACACTTTATGTTATGAGGATGGCACTTTACCTCTGTGGTCTTCTTCCTCCTCAGAAGTCACAGCCACAGAATAATAAGAAAAGCATCAGCTAAATCCTGATTGAGTGGCAGGCTACCAAATGGATGGCCACTGTTCCTCAAAACCATCAGAGTCACNCAATAAATCTTGAGTGAATGCAGACTCAAAAATCCTCCACAAAATATTAGCAAATAGAAATCAACAATATACACTTTATGTTATGAGGATGGCACTTTACCTCTGTGGTCTTCTTCCTCCTCAGAAGTCACAGCCACAGAATAATAAGAAAAGCATCAGCTAAATCCTGATTGAGTGGCAGGCTACCAAATGGATGGCCACTGTTCCTCAAAACCATCAGAGTCACGCAAACCAAAGCAAATCTGAGTAACTCTCACATCCAAAAGAAGTCCAGAGTTTCAAAACTACTTACAGTTTACTGTCTTAAAGTCTCCAAATTTCACTTCTACCACATTTTATCGGTTGAGCCACTCATTAATATCAGTCCAGATTGAAAAGGAAAGCAAATTTTTTTTGCTCTGTGAAAGATTAGTTTAAGAAGTTGAAAAGACAAATCAGACTGAAGGAAAATATTTACAAATTACATAAGTTACAACAGACTAGTATCTAGAATACAAAAATAATTATCACAACTCAACAGGAAACAAGTTTAATTAGAAAACAATTAAAAGGCTCAAATTCTTTTGTGGTACTAGAGGTGAGGGTGGAGGCAGTCAAAGGTATTACAAACTTCCAGTATAAGACAAATAAGTATTAAAGATATAATGTACAACATNATTGACCACATAGCTTCATCGTTCCTCGCCTCTCTTTCAGTGGCAGACCATTCCAGACCCTTCTTTCTCTACAGAGGATGTGGATGGCACCGATGGTTTATTGATGGCTACAGGTGCCACTTTGCTTTCCAGGACAGATTGGAGAAGAATTTTCTGAAGCACATTTCTCCAATACCTGAGAGGCAAAAGGAATGATGAGTTACCTGACACCATTTCCATTAGCAATGTTAGCCAGGTAAGCCTGCCACACCCTGGACTTCTCTAGACACAACTGCCTGGGAACCAAGAATGTCTTCCTGATCCTAGGCCAGCTAATCTTCTGTATGGCCTACAGGCTAGGATTATAGTTTTGCACTGAAAAAATACTCTGATAAATTTAATTATGACTCTAAATACTCTGTCCTGGGGCTTTTATGATGTGATGGTAGGACTCAGACAGGTGAAAACCTGCTTGATTACACAAGGGCAAGCTTGAAAGTGCGTGTAGCTAAAACTATCTAAGGAAACCCTTGACCAAGAGGGAAAGGAAGCTGATAAATCAATCCATGGTTCTTCTTATGATAGCTGAGATGGTATTTATAAAAAGGTTTCTTATATACTCCTCATAAAGTTCTAGCAAAATGGAGCCTATATCCTCATGGCAGAGAAAAATTACTCCTTTTATGATTCTCTCTGGTGTTTCAGAACTCAAAACCCTGGGATAATCTCCCATAGTCTCTAACTTTCAGAGAAATGCAAGTTAATGTGAATAGGAAACTCTTACCATTGCTTTCTATTTCAGCTTAAAGACAAACTTAATTAGAGAATCTATTCTGATCTCATCCTCAAAATTCAAACCAATTTTTTTCATGGGAGTCTTTCACAGTATACCCTTTACAGCTGTAGCATTTATCTCAAAATTTAGTACCACTTTGCTTGTAAAATATTTGTTGGATTATGATATCCATGATTTCAGAAAACATTCTCTATTATAAAGAGAATGTTATACATTCTCTCCTCCTTACATTGTCTGACATGTAAATAGGACTCAATAAATGTAAACAATGAATAAATAAGTTATATACAAGTAGAAAGTAACAGAATGGAAATTATAGCAGAAGCTAATTATACCTGAAAAATTCAAAGTAATCTACAATGATCTCAAAATATAAACTTTAATTGAAAAAGAAGTATATCTTACAATAGGTTAAAAAAATACAGGGCATATTTTATAAAGCAATATAAAATAATTATGTTCATGAATTTCACTTCAGAAATATTGAAAGTGGCAAGAAACTATAAAATTCTTGAAACAAGAAGACTAAAATGGGAAAGATGATCCATATTTATGTACATAGTTCTTTATGTGTGAACATGAAGGACTAGTTAGAACTAAAAGTTAATGTGAAAGTTGCTCAGTTGTGTCCAACTCTTTGTGACCCCATGGACTATACAGTCCATGGAATTCTCCAGGCCAGAGTACTGGAGTGGGTAGCCTTTCCCTTCTCCAGGGGAATCTTTCCAACCCAGGAATCAAACCCAGGTCTACCACATTGCAGGCAGATTCTTTACTAGATGAGCCACCAGGAAAGCCCAGTTACAGCTAAAAGAGAAATCCAAGTGTAGGAGCACATTTACTGTGTCAACTTTATTAACACAAGACAAAGCCACGTCTTTAGATGCCTAAACAGAAGTACAAGATAACAAAGAAATACTTAGGAATGCCTTGAAACTGATGAGGAAATAAAGAAATCAATGAAGGAGAAAACATACACTGATGCATATTGATTAATTTTTGGAAAGTTGGAAAAAAAGAGTATAAAAGATTTAAAAACAAAATAAATGAGAAAATAAGCACTGGCAAATACACAGTATTGTATTTGAAATAATAATTTAAAAAGTGGTGAGGTGTTTATTTATTTATGGTGTAGTTTAAAACAAAAATGAGCAGAAAAATTGAAGCGTGCTCCAAAATACTGTTCAATGTTCCCAAAGGGTTGTGCTCGTGTGTAACCTAAAAGCAAATATCACAGAAATTAAAATATATATATATATATAGATAGATGAAAAATTATTTGTAAAAAGCAATCAAGTCTATGAGCAGCTCAGATATGAAGTATAGCATATCGGTTATGCAGAACTCCAAGAAAAAGACAAAGGGCACAGTGGTGAGAGCAGAATGCAAGTGAAAGCCAAAGTGAGAAATGAATGAAAAATATCACAGGAGGTCAAAATATTATAGAAAATGTGTTTCAAGCATAGAAAGGACCAGAGGTCACTCTGAAGAAGACTACAGAGTAAAAATTATAAGAATAAATTATTGACCAATGAAATAGATACTGCTAAAATATTAAATTAATTCCTTGCTTCCTTGTCTCAGTTTTCACAAAGAAAATAAAGGACAAATGCTAAGAACAGACATTAATTTCCCTTGGGAAAGAAAAGAAATATTACAGGAAATTGTGACCATGCCAGAACAGGTAATCAAAAATAATGGTTGAAACCACTCACATAAATAATATTTTAAAAAATTCAATAGTCAATGGCCAGGTATGTCTCATTTGTTTTATTGGGGAAATCCTGAAGAAAAACGTGATGAAAAATGCAAGAGGAGAAATGAAGGGCAGAGTTCCGCAGTCAGCCTTTTTCTAAGCCTTATGTTTAAGGGATACAACATTTTTTTTTGTTTGTTTTTTTTCTTTTATTGGAAAGATAAGAGATCAGTAAAAAGAGCTCCTTTCTCTTGTGAAGTCCTCCATTCTACTCACATATCAAATCAGTCACAAGCAGTTGTATCACTTTTTATTATGCTGCTTACAAATATATATACCCTTGATTTTGGCACTGTGCAGTAAGGAAAGATTGCAGGGGCTGGCTGGCAGCTGGGGGTGGGGAGGGTGAGCATGACTAAGTATTTAATTATAAACAGGTAAATATATGTGTATTAAATGATAAATAAAATAAAATATCTTTCAGAAGTATAAATAACAAAGTAAAAAAAAGATTAAAATAGTCTATTTACTGCCTCTAAATACTTGTTGCACAAAATGAGGAAATATGCATGACTTCACTTAACACAGAGGTCTTACATGTTGTTGTTCAGTCACCCAGTCATGTCTAAATCTTTGGGACCCTGTGGACTGCAAAGCACACCTCCCTGTCCTTCACCATCTCCTGGAGTTTGCCCAAGTTCATGTCCATTATTTCAGTGATGCTGTCCAGCCATCTCATCCTCTCTGACTCCCTCTTCTCCTTCTGCTCTCAATCTTTTCCAGCATCAGGGACTTTCCCAATGATTCAGCTGTTCACATTAGGTGAGCAAAATACTGGTGTTTCAGCTTTAGCATCAGTCCTTCCAACGATTATTGAGGGTTGATTTCCCTTGAGATTGACTGGTTTGATCTCCTTGCTGTTCAAGGGACTCCCGGGAATCTTCTCCAGCCCCACAGTTTGAAGACATCAATTATTTGGTGCTCTGCCTTCTTTATGGTCCAGCTTTCGTAACTGCGTATGACCACTGGGAAGACCATAGCCATGACTATACAGACCTTTGTCTACAGAGTAAAGTCTCTGCTTTTCCACACACTGTCTAGGTTTGCCATAGCTTTCCTGCCAAGAAGCAATCATCTGATTTCATGGCTGCAGTTACCATCTGCAATGATTTTAGAGCCCAAGAAGAGGAAATCTGTCACCTCTTCCAGCTTTTCCCCTTCCATTTGCCATGAAATAATGATAGCCAGATGTCATGATCTTAGTTTTTTAACACTCTCCTCCTTCACCCTCATCAAGGGGCTCTTTAGTCCCTCTTTGCTTTCTGTCATTAGAGTGGTATCATCCACATATCTGAGGTTGTTGATGTTTCTTCCACCTGTCTTGATTACAGCCTGTAACTCATCCAGCCGGGCATTTCTCATGATGTGCTCAGTGTATAGGTCAAACAGAGTGACAGCAGACAGCCCTGTCATACTCTGTTCTCAATCTTGAGCCGATCAGTTGTTCCATACAGGGTTCTAACTGTTGCTTCTTGACACACATACAGGTTTCTCAGGACACAGGTAAGATGGTCTGATAGTCCCATCTCTCTAACAGTTTTCCCAGTTTGTTATGATCCACATAGCCAAAGTCCTAGGCCCAGAAGTAAATCTGAAACAAGAGAGGATAGATGTGATGGGGGAGTGTGAAGTTGGAACATAACCTGGATGTTGGGATCTGTTATGAAAGATGAAAATTTCTCTCCATTTCAAAACAGAAATAAGTTAATATTTGTATTTAATTACATAGGAATTTTACCTATGTAACCCACTGATAACTGGGTTCAAGATGGATTCAAGGTAATTGAATATATTCATTCATCTACTCAGTACCTCCCTCAACGAATAAATGTATGGCCTGCTGTATATAATCAATTTGCCAATCTAATGGACACAAGGACAAATAAGTGACAATCTCTATCTTTAAAGAGTGTATGCATTTGGAGGGATTCATACTTGTAAAAGGAATGTAGAGTAATTGCTTCTAAGTGGTATGAAGACTCCCTTATGGGATGTGTGAGACATAAGTGGAACATTGCAAATTTTCTTTAGAGCAAAAAGAGCATCAAGAAAGGAATTATAAGGTGATGTCAACTGGTTTAAATTTATAAGAAGAGAAAAGCTCTGTAGTTGGAGATAGAGCTGGTTGTGATTTGTAAAGAATATTCCCAGCAGTGTGAAAATTATGGATAAAGTGCAAGGAGTTATGCTTCAGCATGGTGCCTTCTAAGACCTGAAAGTATGTCAAATTAAGTAGAAGAAGCAAGGAAGAGGTGATAAGGAGACTGAGAAGTGAATGACAGGGATAATCTTAGAGGGAAACTTTTCCCTCCTTACTTTCATTTATATATTTCTTTCTTATTTGATGTTAAAAACAAAAATAATGAATATTTTGTGATCATTTGTTCTTCATGAAAAATATGCTCTGATGTATTCACCCCAGAGAGCTCTATGTGGTAAAAACAAGAACTTCTGATATGATTCCTATTTTACTAAAACCAATTATTGTTGTAGTAAGAATCCATTCTGTGACTTTTTTCAATAAGTGATCATGTTAATTTTATTAATAGTTAATGTAACTACCTTACAGATATATTGCTTTTGAGATGAATAGAATGATAATGATTATTTTCTTCCTTAAACATGCTTTTCAGAGAAAAGATTAAATAATGTATTCAAGATTAATGTCAAAGACTTTTAGAAGTAATGAGCTAATACTTAGGACATCTAGAATACAAGTGTTTAGCAAAGTACATCATCCTTTTCAACATTATATTTAGTATCTGAATATTGATGATTATGCAAAATAGATAAGAAGCCCCAAAGAACATCCAGAATACCTGGAAGTTAAAACAACTGGAATGAAAATAAAACATCAGGAGAAAGAAGAAAAGAATAAAAGAGAGAGAGAAAGAAAAAAGAAAAGGGGCTTTTTAGTTGCTAAGGTTCATGTTTTGATTATTAATGGCCCTATGGTGGCTCAGAGGGTGAAGCGTCTGCCTGCAATGCAGGAGACTTGGGTTTGATCTCTGGGTCAGGAAGATCCCCTGGAGAAGGAAATGGCAACCCACTCCAGTACTCATGCCTGGAAAATCCCATGGACAAAGAAGCCTGGTAGACTACAGTCCATGGGATTGCAAAGAGTCGGACACAACTGAGTGACTTCACTTTCACTTTCACTTATATATTTAAGAAACTTTTGAATGAAATGACAAGTTCATGTAAGCCTTTTAAAAAATCAACAAATTGATAATCTTGCTACACTGAAAGAAAAAAGAACAGATATGAATTAATAATATCAGGAAAGAGAAAGTATAAAACACTAAAGATTCTACTATATTAAAATATAATATGGAAATATTATGAACAATTTTATGCCCACAAATTTATCAACTAGGATGAAAAGGACAAATTCCTTAACAGATACAAAAATCAAAGCTCATCTAAGAAGACATTTAAAATTAGTACAGTCATCAGTCTACTAAAGTAAGTGATACCTTAGTTAAGTTTCCCTGACAAAGAAAATAAGCAGCCCAAATGGGCATTCCTGGCAAATTCAAGCAAATACTTAATGACAAAATTAGGCCAACTATTTGCAAAGTTTTCTAAAACATAGGTGAGAACACTTTATAACTTGTTTTACAAGGCAATCATTACCCTTACACCAAAGATATTACAGAACATCTGATAAGAAAAATAGATATAAACCAATATTGCTCATTGGTATGAATACAAAAAGTTTTATTAAAATATTTACAAATCCAATCCAGTAATAAATTAAAAGAATAGCATACTACATCCAGGAGGGAGTAAGGATAGCTAACCAAGGAATGCAAGGTTGTTTAAACATTTTAAAATCAGTCAGTGTAATTTATCATAACAGACTAAAGATAAAAAAAAGAACATGACCATCTAAAATATACAGAAAAAGGATTTGAAAAAATATAATACCCATTCATGCTTAAAACCCAGAGCAAACTTATAAGCAAACAAAACTTCCTATTTCTAGTAAAGCCTATCTACACAAAAACTATATTGCCAATAGCATATTTAATGGCTTAAAATGGCTTGCTTTTCTTTTAAAATTAGGGAAAAGGAAAGGACGTGCACTTGAACAGTCCTATTCAACGTCATAATAGATGTCCTAGACAGTACTCTTGCCTGGAAAATCCCATGGGTGGAGGAGCCTGGTAGGCTGCAGTCCATGGGGTCACTAAGAGTCAGACACAACTGAGCGACTTTACTTTCACTTTCAAGCATTGGAGAAGGACATGGCAACCCACTCCAGTGTTCTTTCCTGGAGAATCCCAGGGACCGAGGAGCCTGGTGTTCTGCTGTCTACGAGGTCGCCCAAAGTCGGACACGACTGAAGCGACTTAGCAGCAGTAGACAGTACAAAAAGATGATAAAAACGAGTACATATTGTGTAGACTGGAGTGGAAATAATTATATGACTTTATAGTCTACATAGAGTTTCCCAAAGAGTCAATAAAGATGAAAGTTAATAGAACTAAAAAGTGAAGTTAGGAAAAATGTAAGATACAATATCAACATACAAAAATCAATCATATTTTATACGCACTCAATGTGCAATTGAAAATCATTTTTCAAAGTAAAATTTGATTTAGCACCCAAGCCATGAGATACACAGACATATTCAAAAATATATGCAAGTTTATTTGCTATAAAATCTAAACTATGATTGAGAGAAAACCTAAGAGAAGGTATATAAATGTAGACTCAGTACTATAATAATCCAGGTCTATACATTCAGCAGGGCTTCCCAGGTGACACTTTTGGTAGAGAGGCTGCCTGCTAATGTAGAAGACACAGGGGATGCATCAGGAAGGTCCTCTGGAGGAGGACATGGCAGCCCACTGCAGTATTCTTGCCTGGAGAATCCGATGGACAGAGGAGCCTGGTGGGCTACAGTCCACCGGGTTACAAAGAGTCAGATACTACTGAAGAGACTTACACACACACAGACACACACACACACACACAAACACACACACACACAAACAAAATAAGCATATCCCAACCCAAATGCCAGCAGCGTTGTTGGTAGCAGTGGAAAAGCTACTTTTGAAAGCTATTTGGAAATATGAAGGAATAAGAGTTTCCAAAGCATTCTGGAATAAGAACAAAGTTGCAAGATTTATATTACAGATTTGAAGACTTATAAAGCTATAGACAGTGTATTAAAAAGCAGAGACATTACTTTGCCAACAAAGGTCTGTCTAGTCAAGGCAATGGTTTTTCTAGTGATCATGTATGGATATGAGAGTTGGACTGTGAAGAAAGCTGAGCACCAAATAATTGATGCTTTTGAGCTGTGGTGTTGGAGAAGACTCTTGAGAGTCCCTTGGACTGCAAGGAGATCCAATCAGTTCATCCTAAGGGAGATCAGTTCTGAGTGTTCGATGGAAGGACTGATGCTACGCTGAAACTCCTATACTTTGGCCACCCGATGCAAAGAACTGACTCATTTGAAAAGACCCTGATGCTGGGAAAGATTGAAGGTGGGAGAAGGGAATGACAGAGAATGAGATGGTTAGATGGTATCACCAACTCAATGGACATGGGTTTGGATAAACTCTGGGAGTTGGTGATGGACGGGGAGGCCTGGCATGCTGCAGTCCATGGGGTCGCAAAGAATTGGACACAGCTGAGTGACTGAACTGAACTGAACTGAACTGAAAGCTATAGCAATCAAGAAACTGTAGTATTCGTTAAAGAATAGGCCCTTAGATCAATAAAACAGAATTGAGGGCACAGAAAATACCCCCAAAATATTAATATCATCAGGTAATTTTCAATAACATTGTCAAGATAATTAACCAAAAAATGATATTCTTTTCAACAAATGATAATGGAAAAATTGAACTGCATTAAAAAACTAAATATTAAAGCTTACCTTGTGCCACATACAAAAATTAACTAAAAATGAACTGAAGTTACATGCAAATATCTAGAAAAATACAGAAAATATGTCCTGTGGTAAGGCCAATATTTTTTAATAGGACCTAAAAATGCAAATGATAAGGAAAAATATATCGTACTTCATCAAAATTAAAAAATTCTCCTTGTGCAAATATACTATTAAGAAAATTAAAACACATCTGTATACTAGGAGCAGATATTTACAAAACACATCTCTAACAAAGAACTAACTCAGAAAATGCAAAGATCTTTCAGAAGTCAATAATAAGTAATCAAACTACTGAGAAAAAATGTGGGCAAAAGATCTGAGGAGATATTTTTCTAGAGATTTATGGATGACAAACATGTAAGATGATACTCAACATCATTAGTCATTAAGAAAATGTAAATAAAAATTGCAATGAATACTGCAAAACTATAATTTGAGATATAACTAAACACCTGTCAGTATCAAGAGCTGGTGAGAATGTAGAGTAGTTGAAAGTGTCTCATATATTGCTAGTGAGAATGCAAAACAATAGAGCTATTTTGGAAAATATGTCAGCAGTTTCTTATAAAGTTATCATATGAACCAGAAATACAACTTCTAGATGTTTATGCAAGATAAGGAAAAACTTATGTCTACACAAAATCCTGTTCACAAACATTTATAGCAGATTATATGGTAGAGATTAAATTCATAATCTCCAAAACTCAAAGTAGTTAAAACGTCTACAATTGGTAAGAGATAGAATATGGTGCATTAGACTTCCCTGATGGTACAATGGATAAAAAATCTGCCTGCCAATGCATGGGACACAGGCTCAGTCCCTGGTCCAGGAAGATCCCATATGGAGAAGAGCAATGAAGCCAGTCACCATAACTACTAAGCCTGCACGCAAGTGCCCAGGAGTAGTTGCGGTAGTCCTGCAATTACTGAAGCCTGCATGCGTGGAACCTGTGCTCCACAACAAGAGAAGCCACAACTAGAGATTAGCCCCGACTCATTGCAGCTAGAGAAAGCCAGTGAGCAGCCACAAAGACACAGCATGGCCCGAAATAAATAAATAAGTACATAACTTTAGAAAAAGAAATATGGCGTATCTATAGAATTAAATTCTACTTGGCAATACAGCAGCAGGGAAGACTCACAAAGATGTGAAAGGAAAGGAATTGTATAGTATGATGGCTACATTCTTGATTGTTCCATTTATAAGATACTCATGAAAAGGCAAAATCACAGGGACAGAAACCAGACCAGTCATTTCCAGAGGCTGCTGCCAGGGAGAAAGGAATGATTATGATGATAAAGAGATATGAGGGAAATTTCAGTTTGACAGCAATATTATTTGCCCTAGTTTTGGTAGTGTACTTGTGTGTTAGAGCATAAAGAACTGTATTAGAGAGCCATGTTAGAGAGTGTGTTAGGGTGGAGTTTATGGTGCTAAAAGGATAACTCAATCAAATTTTGTTAAAAAGGTAAATGCTGAGTAAATACTGTAGAATAAAGATTACTGGCAATACAAGGGCCTGAGAGCAGACTAGTTAGCCTGTTTTTAAACTGACCAAGCTATTTGTTGTATAGTAGATAATAATGCTGAAAAGTTGAAACTGTTATTTTTGAAACTATTTCTAAGTGGGGCTTATAATTCTGTGAAACTGTAATATCAAGTCAAAAGTTACAAGGCCAGAAACTGATGGAATGTACCCAATTCCTAGCTTTAGGAAGATGATGTTCACAACCAGTCCTTTCCCTTTTACTAGATAATAATAAATTACTAGGAATTTTCACTTTCCAGAGCAAACACTTCAGGTCTCCAGCTTTTTAGCGGTTGAGCTTAAGTGCCTCACTGCTTTTTGCCAATGCATTGAAAAAAGTGTGGCTTTGAAAAGTTGTATATGACTATAAAATTTTGAATTAAGGAATATCTAAAGTCAAAATGATAAAAGATAACCAATCATCTTTCACCCTCAACCTTGCCTTCCAGCAGAGATACTCCTCATAGTAATGGCAGAGTAATTAATCAGATAGCCATGTGACAGCAAATGTCATAGGAAAAGAAGTAACTTGTTTATGAATATCTTGAGTGTTAGATAATGAAATATTAGTCTTAGGTTCATTGATTAGATTTCAAGTGCAAAACACCATGGGAAAGATAAATTATTTGAATTCACACTTAGATGTAAGTTACTTTTCATATGTTGTTTTCTTCCCTGAGAATATACTTTAAGATAGCATGACTATAAAGCACAAATCTACTGGGAGCTGCTAAGGGATCTGGTCATGATGAAGGCAGAAGTCTCAGTTACCAGGGTCTTAAAGGTTTCTGATAATGCTCTACTCATTTTAATATTGTGTTAGAGTACAGCATTGTGCCTAGAGTGCCTAACATTGTCCCTAGAAAACTAACAAACAATTATGAATTGATACCTTAGTAAATGACAGGAAAAATGTCCACAATAAAAATTATCAGACTTAATTGGATTTCTTGCCTTTACTCTCCTCTTCCATTAGATCTTATTCCTACCTCTGTGGTTAGCACTACTGAACCCAGATTTTTTAAGTTATGATGCTTTATGCATAATTTTCTCAGATCTACAGCATACTCTGTAACAGAATACAAAATTCTTCATTAGTAGATAGCTGTATAATTTCCTGTATGTGTTTCACACTTTCAGCCCCTCCCACTTTAGTTCCCACCCCCCCTAACCACACAGATTTGTCCATATCTCCTTGTCATGTTTCACTGCGTAAGTAACTGGGCCTTATTTACCTGTTTTTGTATCCATAATACAGCACACAGTGAGTCGTTTTCTGGAATGCACACCTCCCTTTTTTTCTGGTGAAATAGACTCCTCTGTAAGATACAGTTCAAAAGTTGCCTTCTGGGTGAAAAATTTTATGCATAATATGGGCTTAAATTTCTGTTTTTGCTACCTTAATTCTTTGTAATACTGTTGTAATTCCTGTGGCATTTTCATCCACTAAATTATTTATATTTCTTTTTTCTTCTTCACTAACAACATTTATATTTGCTTGTCTAAAGGGAGAATTTATGTCATATTGATCTCATAAATCTTATTATCTAACATTGTGCATGGAACATGGTAATTGATAAATACATTATATTATATAGATTAAACTGAACAAACCATGTGTTTTGAGCACTTAGAGTCAATCTATTTTGAAATGGCAAATAAGACTACTTTTGGAGTCATTAGTCACTACTATGTGTTATTAACTGGAAACTCTTCTGCATAAAATATGTGGCAATTGTAACTTATCTAACATTAACAGTTCATTAGATCAGCTGTTCAGTTTATGCAACACTAAATCCAAGAATAATACTTTTATCATCAATATTTAGTCCTAGATTTCATGCTTTGTGACAGCAGATACCAAAACCTAGTCATATTTGTATCTTCAACACATAGTTTTTTGCTGATAATAGAGACAATTAAATGTTTTCTTATTTTAATTCAAAATATGGGTAAATTGAATACATTTTTAAATAATATTTTCTAAAGCTGAGTCAGCATAGACTTGAATGAATTCCAAGTCTTACATCCTTACATGCTTTTCTAGTTCTAAGATTGTTGTTTCAATTTTTCTTAAAAATTTAAGACAAAGTATAGTGATAGTATTGGAGATAGTGATGGCACCCCACTCCAGTCCTCTTGCCTAGAAAATCCCATGGACAGAGGAGCCTGGTGGGCTGCAGTCCATGGGGTTGCGAAGAGCTGGACACGACTGAGTGACTTCACTTTCACTTTTCACTTTCATGCATTGGAGAAGGAAATGGCACCCNGGAGATAGTGATGGCACCCCACTCCAGTCCTCTTGCCTAGAAAATCCCATGGACAGAGGAGCCTGGTGGGCTGCAGTCCATGGGGTTGCGAAGAGCTGGACACGACTGAGTGACTTCACTTTCACTTTTCACTTTCATGCATTGGAGAAGGAAATGGCACCCCACTCCAGTGTTCTTGCCTGGAGAATCCCAGGGACGGGGGAGCCTGGTGGGCTGCCGTCTATTGGATCACACAGAGTTGGACCGACTGAATCGACTAAACAACAACAACAATAGTGATAGTATGCAATAATATTTAAGGTTAATTAATATGTGTTATTAATATGCATATTAATTAACCAATTGACCAAAATAACATACCAATATTCTAGCTTACAATGTTGCATTAAAAGGAAAATTATGACAAAGCATAAACCCAGATAAAATGAAGACAGCACAAATAAAAGATAATCTGGTAGAAAATTTCTGAAATCACTCAACCAAGAAAACTGCCAAACTTTAGTAAACATTTAAATTATGCTAGAAATTGTCAAAATGTAATTTTTCAAAATATAATAAAATCACCATTCTCATACAAATATAAATGTATATGTGTGTGTGTGTGTGTGGGTGTGTGCACTCAGTTGCTCAGTTGTATCCTACTCTTTGTGACCCCATGGACTGTCACCACCAGGCTCCTCTATTCATAGAGTTTTCCAGACAGAACACTGGAGGGGGTTGCCATTTCCTCCTCCAGGGGATCATCCAGACCCAGGGATCAAACCTGTGTCTCTTGCATTAGCAGTCAATTCTTTACCACTGTGCCACCTGGGAAGCTCATAGGAATGTATACTTGTCAAAAACATTATTAGATACCATTAACTGATGAAAGGACAAGTAATATGATACATTTGGGTCAAAGGAGAATACAATGGACAGAAACACGTGTAGGAATTCAGGAATACTAATTTACTTACTAGATGCTAAATTGGTTATTATCCACAGGGCAATAATCATATACGTTCATGCAACAGTTTGTATTTCTATGAATGAATACCACCTGCTGTGTTATCAGTTTTCTATAACTTTCAGTGTTGTAGTATATCATAGGATGATGAAAAGTGGATATAATCTGAAAGAATAGGCCAGACAGGACATACAGAAATCTTTGCTTGCCACTTAAAACTAATTCACATACTTTCTTGATAGAAAGGTCTATAATACCATCTAAATTAATGCAACATTTGTTATGATTTATGATTAAATAATGTATGCATATTCCTAAAAGATCAGGTATTACATGGCCACATATACATTGATGTGGATTTCAGGGACACTCAATTTAAGAAGGTTCAGAATACTTAAAGACAATTTTTTGAGAGCTAAGCTCTAAATTCTATGGCCTAATTGTACTTACAACAGTTGGAATATTTTACATTTGATGTGATAACATTATGTGTAAAATCCTTAACAATGTGAAATCAATTTTGAAATAATTTTTAAATTATAAAACATAGTTTTACTATTACTCTGGAAAAAAGCAATTATTGTTTATTTTCACAAGATCTTCTTAGCTAGGATTTGAGATGTTTTTGCAAGTGCATTTATCATTTTTTTGCGATATATGTTGACAGGTGGCTGCTCTGTATGTGCTTAGAAATATTTTACTTGCTGTGTTTAAAAATAGGATTGAAAAGGAAGTGGTTCAAGATAATGAATTTGTTATGAAAAAAGTTTCATATCCTAAATACAAACCGTTAACATATTTCCATCAGTCTTAAGAGGGAAAGAAAATCATGCTTGCAATAAAAGGAAAATTTAAGATTTGCCAAGAAGAACTGAACAGTATTGATGTAATTGCTTGGGAAAAGGGCCACTGCATTGGAAAGCATGATTAAAAGAGCTGTAGTGCTTGGGTGGAATCCAGCCCACCAGCTCAGCAGCTGCACATCTAGGACAATCTGTTGCTGATTATTAGTGATGGACACCAGGTATAATCAATCGTGCTCATTGTTATGAATGCATGTATCAAAATTCCAACAGCTATATATATATATAAATTTTTATTTTTACTTTATTTTACTTTACAATACTGTATTGGTTTTGCCATACACTGACATGAATCTGNTAAAGCTGAAACTCCAGTAGTTTGGCAACCTCAAAGTACTTGGAAAGACTCTGATGCTGGGAGGTATTAGGGGCAGGAGGAGAAGGGGACGACAGAAGATGAGATGGCTGGATGGCATCACCGACTCGATGGACGTGAGTTTGAGTGAACTCTGGGAGATGGTGATGGAAAGGAAGGCCTGCTATTCATGGAGTCACAAAGAGTTGGACACGACTGAGTGACTGAACGGAACTGAATAGAGTATCTTATTAAGCTGAAATAAAACAGATCAAATCTATGGGTGGGCTTCCCTTGTGGCTCAGTGGTAAATAATCTGCCTGCCAATGCAGGAGACACAGGAGACACGGGTTTGATCCCCAGATTGGGAAGATCCCCTGGAGAAGAAAACGGTAACCTGCTTCAGTATTCTTGCCTGGAGCATCCCATCGATAGAGGAGACTGGTGGGCTACAGTCCATGGGGTCAAGACTGAGTGACTGAGCACACACACACACACACACACACACACGCACACACACACACACACACACACACACAAAATCCATCGGTAACCTTAGAAGAAATGTTGATACAATGTTGATACACAGGGATGGAGATAAAAGGCTAAGGAATCCCTTGAGATTAGTTAGGGGGGAAGATTTCAATTCTTTTATTACCTGAGGTTCACACATATATCAAAGCAATAGAACCCTTACAAAGTCAGATTGTATGGATAACTGATAATGCTTAGAGTAATAAAAGAAAGAAACAAAGTAAGAACATGTTTTTTTTGGGAAAGAACAGAGTGGATGACTTCAGAATTCAGCCCAACACACTTTTGTTGTAGTATGCATGAGTACCCTGCTTATACTGTGAAAGTGAAAGTTTCTCAGTCCAGTCCGACTGTTTGTGACCCCACAGATTATATAGTCCATGGAATTCTCCAGGCCAGAATACCAGAGTGGGTAGCTGTTTCCTTTTCCAGGTGATCTTCCCAACCTTGGGATCAGACCTAGGTCTCCAACATTACAGGAGGATTCTTTACCAGTTGAGGCTGTGTTTGATCCCTGGGTTGGAAAGATCTCCTGGAGAAGGGAACAGCTACTGTCTCCAGTATTCTGGCCTGGTCACAAAGAGTTGGACAGGACTGAGCAACTTTCATTGTTTATACTACAGGAAAGAGAAAAAGCAGCACAATATAAATTGAGAGGCTCTCCATTTGTAAGTAAGTAAGTGAAGTCACTCAGTTGTGTCCAACTCTTTGGGACCTCATGGACTGTAGCCCATCATTCTTCTCTGTCCATGGGATTCTCCAGGCAAGTATCCTGGAGTGGGTTGCCATTTCCTTCTCCAGGGGATCTTCCCGACCCAGGGATCAAACCTGGGTCTCCCGTATTGAAGACAGACACTTTAGCCTCTGAGCCACCAGGGAAGCCCAATGCTCCATTTGTATCAGGATCAAACTGAACAGTTCTTTTGTAGGAGTCCTGATACCTGAGTGTGCAGAGAGATAAAAGAGTACTGTCTCAGGTTAAGATTGGCCAAATTGGAGAGTGTGGGTAAGTCTAAATACACTGAGCAAGCATCAGCTCATTTGAAACATCTTTCCCCAAATCGGAGGTGGCCATGTAGAAGTGGTAAGACACTTGCCAACAAAGAAGAAATGGTAAGAAGTACAATACGTTCTCTCTTAGAACGATCCTAAGACAGCAGTACTGACTTGAGCTGGAGTGGAAGTAATGCAACTTATTTTACAAGAAAGAGCTCTGACTCTTTTGTATTCCAAGCAGCCAAAACTGTGAGTTAATGGCTACTCAGTCTCAATCTTCTCCTTGAAATAAAACAGTAGGCACACCTTTATTATCAGAAGTAAACCAACAGAGATTTCTATCTTTGTAGAAACTGCATCTCATGAGGCTAGAAGAGAACAAGAACCAGAAACACTTGAAGACTAGTTTAAAACACCCTGTGGAGATTCCCAGAGTACTTGAAGGAAATCTTTAAGGAACAAGGTTTCTTAAATGAGTGATAAGAGTATGAAGCTACTAAGATTTCTAAGTTAAAGTTTAATATAGATTTGTGTTGACTTAGACTCTGGTGAAGCCTAGTATATTCAAAGTATGTTTTAGCTGCTTTTGAACATTTCAAAGAAAAACTATAATCAACATTTTGATTTAATAATTATTTTTGCCAAAATCTAAACCTGTGGAGACTAAGCTGTCCATTATCTGAATGGACAAATAAATGGCTTACATTGGAAAATGTAACTGCACTCAGCTGCTCAAACAAGAATAAAGTCTAATTGTCCGTGGAATGCAATGCTACAGTACAAGAGAACATTTAAATATTAGAACACTAGTTTAGCATAACATATGAGGAAAACAGTGGACAGTGCTTTATCAAAGAATGGGGCATTGATTGATAGTGGTTTGTCATCTCACTGTAAGAAAATAGAAAACTAAAAAAATATACAGAAAAAAAAAAAGTTGTTTACAGGCACTGGACAACAATCATCACAGGATTTTAATTCTGGAGAGGGAAAAATGAAACGAACACTATAAATGTTCAGTTTTATGTAACGATTCACTTTCTCAAGTGTGTTACAGGGAGAAGCACAAGAAGAGCACAGGGATCTTGCTGGTAGGTAGACAGCTGAAAACGCTGAAATCTAGAGAACAAGTATTGGCATGGAGAGATTACAGAGAAAGAGANAAATGAAACGAACACTATAAATGTTCAGTTTTATGTAACGATTCACTTTCTCAAGTGTGTTACAGGGAGAAGCACAAGAAGAGCACAGGGATCTTGCTGGTAGGTAGACAGCTGAAAACGCTGAAATCTAGAGAACAAGTATTGGCATGGAGAGATTACAGAGAAAGAGAGTGGGTAATCTGCATAAATCATGAGACTGTTGCATACTGAATTATGCTGTTCATGCAAGAAGAACCAGTATTGAAATATTGCTCATAAGAGTTGGGGATTGTTCAAGTCTACTCAATCAAAATGGAGAAACATCACTGTATATCCAAAAAATTTGATAGAGATCCTGTAGTGGTATGAAC
Source organism: Neotragus moschatus (assembly GCA_006410615.1). Taxonomy (NCBI): domain Eukaryota; kingdom Metazoa; phylum Chordata; class Mammalia; order Artiodactyla; family Bovidae; genus Neotragus; species Neotragus moschatus. The sequence continues at coordinate 463,146 of SJYA01003146.1, read as the reverse complement.
TGGATAAGGGCATGGCAACCCACTCCAGTATTCTTGCCTGGAGAATTCCATGGACAGAGGAGCCTGGCAGGTTCCCAGTCCATGGGGTCACAAGAGTAGGACACGACTTAGCGACTAAACCACCACCACCAGTAGTGGTATGAACTTAGTGACAGGACCCAACTTGACCTAAAATAAAGGCTACAGGGAGCTGACCTAACAAACTAAAAAACAAGCCAGAAAATCATTCAAGCTAATCTGCAAGTAACAATCTGCTCCATAAACTTCAATACTCTTTAAATAAAGGCAGAAAAATCCAGACTCTTAAAAATACAACTTTGACAATGTCTAAAATTTAATAAGTTTTACTATATAGGAAAAAAGCAAGAAAATGTGAGCTATAAATGGAAGGAATTCAAATCAAGAGAAAGACATCCAGGAATGTCAAAGCTCTTGGAATTAGAGGCAAAATCTTAAAAAATATATATATAATTGTGATAATGGATTTAAAGGAAAATATAAACTAAATGAAGGAAATAAAGATATAAAAAAGGAAATAAATGAAACACCAAGAGCTGAAAAATTAAATGTCCAAAGTGAAAAAATATATACTGGAAAGGCTTATAAGAAAAATGGGTGCTGACAAAAAGAATACCAGTGACCTTTAAGACATAGCAAACAAGTAAACACATATAAACAAGCAACAATAACAGCAAAAATAGAGCCCTAAACAGAAGAAAGAAGGTGAAGGGAAGAAGGAAATAGAATAAATGAACAGAACCTCATTTACAAGTAGCACAGTATATGTAGTTAGATTTCCAGTACGGAAGATACTAAACAATATTTGAAGAAATAATCTCTATTGTAGTCTCAAATTTGTTGTAAAAATTATAAACTCACAGAACCAGAATGCTCTTCAACTTCCAGAAAGGGAAAAGAGAGAGAGTCTTCCCTGGTGACTCAGGGGTAAAGAATCTGCTTATAATGAAAGAGTTGAAGGAGATATGGGTTCTATCTCTGGATCAGGAAGATCCCCTGAAGAGGGGCACAGCAATCCACTCCAATATTCTTGCCTAGAGAATCTCATGGACAGAGGAGTCTGGTGGGCTACAGTCCAAAGGTTTGCAAAACTGGACATGACTGAAATGAATTAGCAAGAATGAATGCAAAAAGAAAGGAAACCACATTGATCATATTATAATCAAGTTGATGAAATTCATTAAAGAGAAAAAATCATTAAAGAAGTTAATGAAAAACAAGACATTACATCTTTACATACAGGAATACAAAGATAAGAGTAATCTCACATCTTGACAAAAACTATACAAATCATAAGATCATGAAATGGCATCTCGCAATAGCATGTGAATTAGTTTTGCTAAATGGATCAGGAGAGACAGTAGATATATTCCTGAAGACCTGTTCGTATTATCATGGGGAAAATATGTCACTTTCCTAGCATTCTATAAATAATATGACAAATATAGACTGATATAGACACCTGTATAGACAAGAGTGGAGTGTATATCATGGAAATAAAACTTCCCATGTTTATTCCTGATTACAGCACGCTAAAGTCAAAGTATGTCAAAGTACATGACTTTCTCAAGCGAAGATGCTCTAAGTCCTCTTCAGTCCTTATTCAATTTTGATTCTTAAGAAAATACAAAAGAAATTAGAACTGGAAAAATATATAGTATTACATGTCTTTTACATGACATTTATCATTCAAAGAGGTAGGCCTTTTCACTAGGACACCGACAAGTCTGTTTTTGGCGAAAATATCAACCATTGGCTAAATATGCATCAGACCTCAAGGAAAGGTGAAGAAGATGAAGGGATACCTCCTTTTTGCCATACTTAGTTTGCTGTATTCACAGAAGGTATAATTCAATAATCATTTTAAGCACCTATTATATGCCAGGCAGTGCTTTAGGTATTTGAACAGGGCCATCATGAACAGCAGTGTACATGCCCTGTACAAGGGCAGGTCATCAAGATGATATATTGTAGCTGAAATCCCTGGTGAGATTTTTGTCAGCAGGGAAGAAGAGGTTTGTTATCTTATTATTCTTACATTCTGAGTGCATTTATTTCAAATTTGCTTTTGTTCTGAGAGTGTCACCTCTTGAATTCACATAAAGACATGAAATTTGCTGGTAATGACCTTGTTCACTATGGGTTAGATAGTGTTTGAATCCATTGTAAATATTGTTTTGACACTCAGAAGATGAGTCTCTTTTAGTTTTTCTTACAAAGCCTGGAAACCTCGCTGTGCATATATTTTCTTTTTTTTAATAAAAATTTATTTAATAAAAATTTATTTATTTTAATTTGAAGTTAATTACTTTACAATATAGTATTGTTTTTGCCATACATCAACATGAATACGTCACAGGGATCCACGTTTCCCATCCTGATTCCCCCTCCCTCCTCATAGAAAGATTTGTAACAGAGAAGTCATCTAACAGCATTAAATATGATTAACACAGTACAAAACATTTGACTATTTTTTTCGCATTCTACATCCCAGAGCAATAATTAGTTAGTTCAGTTTTGTTCAGTTGCTCAGTCGTGTCTGACTCTTTGTGACCCCATGAATCACAGCATGCCAGGCCTCCCTGTCCNATTGATCGTTGAGGAAGGCTTTCTTATCTCTTCTTGCTATTCTTTGGAACTCTGCATTCAGATGCTTATATCTTTCCTTTTCTCCTTTGCTTTTCACTTGTCTTCTTTTCACAGCTATTTGTAAGGCCTTCCCAGACAGCCATTTTGCTTTTTTGCATTTCTTTTCTTTGGGGATGGTCTTGATTCCTGTCTCCTGTACAATGTCATGAACCTCCGTCCATAGTTCATCGGGCACTCTATCTATGAGATCTAGTCCCTTAAAATCTATTTCTCACTTCCACTGTATAATCATAAGGAATTTGATTTAGGTCATACTTTAATGGTCTAGTGGTTTTCCCTACTTTCTTCAATTTCAGTCTGAATTTCGCAATAAGGAGTTCATGATCTGAGCCACAGTCAGCTCCTTGTCTTGTTTTTGTTGACTGTGTAGAGCTTCTCCATCTTTGGCTGTAGAGAATATAATCAATCTGATTACAGTGTTGCCCATCTGGTGATGTCCATGTGTAGAGTCTTCTCTTGTGTTGTTGGAAGGGGTGTTTGCTATGACTAGTGCATTTTCTTGGCAAAACTCTATTAGTCTTTGCCCTGCTTCATTCTGTATTCCAAGGCCAAATTTGCCTGTTAATCCAGGTGTTTCTTGACTTCCTACTTTTGCATTCCACTCCCCTATAATGAAAATGACATCTTTTTTGGGTGTTAATTCTAAAAGGTCTTGTAGGTCTTCATAGTATCATTTAACTTCAGGTTCTTCAGCATTACTGATTGGGGCATAGACTTGGATTACCGTGATATTGAATGGTTTGCCTTGGAAACGAACAGAGATCATTCTGCCATTGTTGAGACTGCATCCAAGTACTGCATTTTGGACTCTTTTGTTGACCGTGATGACTACTCCATTTCTTCTGAGGGATTCCTGCCCGCAGTAGTAGATATAATGGTCATCTGAGTTAAATTCACCCACTCTAGTCCATTTTAGTTCGCTGATTCCTAGAATGTCAAGGTTCACTCTTGCCATCTCTTGTTTGACCACTTCCAATTTTCCTTTATTCATGGACCTGACAGTCCAGGTTCCTATGCAATATTGTTCTTTACAGCATCAGACCTTGCTTCTATCACCAGTAGCATCCACAACTTGGTATTATTTTTGCTTTGGCTTCTTCCCTTCATTCTTTCTGGAGTTATTTCTCCACTGATCTCAAGTAGAATATTGGGCACCTACTGACCTGGGGAGTTCCTGTTTAAGTATCCTATCATTTTGCCTTTTCATGCTATTCATGGGGTTCTCAAGGCAAGAATACTGAAGTGGTTTGCCATTCCCTCCCCCAGTGGACCACATTCTGCCAGACCTCTCTACCATGACCCGCCCATCTTGGGTGGCCTCACAGGCATGGCTTAATTTCATTGAGTCCTAGTGTGATTAGATTGACTAGTTTTCTGTGACTATGGTTTCAGTGTGTCTGCTCACTGATGCCCTCTTGCAACACCTACCATCTTACTTGGGTTTCTCTTACCTTGGGCATGGGGTATCTCTTCATGGGTGCTCCAGCAAAGCACAGCCACTGCTCCTTACCTTGGACGAAGGGTAACTCCTCACCACTGCCCCTCCTGACCTTGAGGGTGGAATAGTTCTTCTAGGCCCTGCGTCGCCCATGCAGCCACTGCTCCTCGGATGTGGGGTAGCTCCTCCCGGCTATTGCCCCTGGCCTGGGGCATGGGGTAGCTCCTCTTGGCCGTTCCTGAGCTGTCACAGCCTGGCATGCTTGGCCATTGCCTCTTACCTCGGATGTGGAGTAACTCGTCTTGGCTGCCGCCCCTCAGGCATGGGGTCCTCCTGGCTTCTGCCCTTGACCTCGGACATGGGGTAGCTCCTCTTGGCCGTGCTAAGTGTGCCTGTGCTAATCAGTTAAGAGTCCCCCAGAAAGACATTTACAGCTTTCAGTAATTTGAAGGCTTTTAAAAACTCAGGTCTATACACAGCAATAGAGGGAATTTTATAAGAATTCCTAAGACTCACTATGCTTAAGAAATGCTATAGAGAATTCTGTTTGGAAATATAGCCATAAAATTAAAAGACGCTCATTCCTTGGAAGGAAAGTTATGACCAACCTAAATAGCATATTGAAAAGCAGAGACATTACTTTGCCAACAAAGGTCCATCTAGTCAAGGCTATGGTTTTTCCAGTGGTCATGTATGAATGTGAGAGTTGAACTGTGAAGAAAGCTGAGCACTGAAGAATTGATGTTTTTGAACTGTGGTGTTGGAGAAGACTCTTGAGAGTCCCTTGGACTGAAAGGAGATCCAACCAGTCCATTCTAAAGGAGATCAGCCCTGGGTGTTCTTTGGAAGGAATGATGCTAAAGTTGAAATTCCAGTACTTTGGCCACCTGATGCGAAGAGTTGACTCATTGGAAAAGACTCTGATGCTGGGAGAGATTTGAGGCAGCAGGAGAAAGGGATGACAGAGGATGAGATGGCTGAATGGCATTACCAACTGGATGGACATGAGTTTGAGTGATCTCGGGGAGGAGGTGATGGACAGGGAGGCCTGGGGTTCTGCAATTCATGGGGTAGTAAAGAGTTGGACATGATTGAGCGGCTGAACTGAAGTGAACGGAACTGAGATATATATTGAGATATATATATATATTGCAATTTCTTAATTAGTAAGGGCTTCATGTGGCTTTAGGTTTTATTAATATAAGAAGGAAGGGAACCAATGCAGGGGATCACAGGCCTGCCAACCCATTGGATGAGCTGGTCGGACAGAAATCAGGGGCCATGTCTGTCCTACTATGTTCAAGGGAATTGCATTGAAATTACCACCTAGAGATCAGGGGTAATGCAGCTACTTCAGCCGTATGCTTCATGGTTGCCATTTAAACCCATAAAAACTAGGAATGAAAACATGGAAAATTAAGTCTAGGTGCCTCTGCTGTCCTTTATAAACCTTCTCACTCAGGAAGATAGTTACTAAAAACAGGCTTTCGCCTCACATCCCTACTGCCTCAGGTCAGTGCATCAAGTTAGTAGATCTCATTCATATCCAAAATCATAGTCCTGAAATAGTCTGGGAAACAGTGATTAAAAAAAAAAAAAAAACTTTCCAGTTAGAAAGGGGGCGGAATATGATGGCCAGAGCCAACGTCCAGTAGTCTACCACTTTTTTGTTTCCCTTATCAAGTAAGCTGAGGAACAATGTAAAATAAACAAGGCTGTAAAAGGGGTTCTGACATATGTCTCATCAATGGTGTTAAATGAGTGGTTTTGACTTAGTCTTCCATATTCATTTTCATTTTTTTTTAATGAAACCCTATTTGAATATAAGCTATAATCAGCTGACTGCTTCTTGATCAGGACTGGCATAACTAGTCGTATTCTTCATTTGTCTATAGTATTATTTTGTCTAGTCCATTTACTTTTAAACTTACTAATAGATTTCTGCAGTAGGCTTTTCTACCTTCAGTCTATTCTGCATGAGACTGTCTGTTCTTTGGGCAGAGATAACACTGTGACCCTAACCACCTATGAAGGCTGCCTTTTCATGAACTGCTACAATAAGATAACATGTTTTGCCTTGCTTGGGCACGGGGGAAAACAAGAATGGGCCTCCTAGAAAGTCTTGCCTGAAAAAACTGCCCAAGGATACTCAAAGTGGAGGCTTACTTTGTTTAATTTTGATCCAACTTACTAAAAAATTCTTAATTTACAGTTTCAATCTCCTATAAATATAAAACACATGCATTTAAAGATAATATTCCCTGCTAAAATATAATCCATATTTTCTCATTGAGTACTTTGTAGAGGGAGTATTCTGATGAAACAGAGTTTTACTAAGTTAAAAAGACCAACTATCCATAGTGATGCAATTCTGAGAAAACCTGCTAAGAAGTACATTTCTCAATAGGAGAATGCGAAGGGCTGAATTCAGAGGTGAGTTGAGTCTAGGGCTCACCTGGAGGATGGCTTCTCTTTGTTCCCATAAGCAGTTAATTACTTCAAGGGCACTCTGTTCAAGCAAATAATTATATGTCTCTCTTATGAAACTCCATAATAATTATATGCATTCATTTCATCAGAGCAATACTTCTGCATTACCTAGGGCACCCCTTCAAGGAGCAATATAAAAGATTAGAAATGAAATGAAAGAACTCTTAGATTTTGAGAATTATATTTAGTGGGCAGTACTGTCCAACATTTAAAATTTTTTTGAATACCCATGATGCAAGAAACTAAGTTTAATCTACTTCCCCTTATAAAACCTACTCTTTTCCATTTAGTTTTCTATAAGAAAATTGCTATTTCACATTTAGTTCTAACAGTTTAAGCTGATAGGGAAGACTACAGAGGCAGCAATTATATTTCATGAACTGATTTCAAATGCAGCCTGATTTTCTCCTCTGTATTTCTGAAGTTGGGCCTATTCCTGAGCTAGCCAGTGTGTGTGTGTAGGGCGTGTGGCTTGTCATTTTTATCTTCTCTCATTTTTTTCCTTTCAGTACATCATCAAAATTGTTTGATGCTGTTAATATTTTCCAATGTCTAGACATAATGGTTCTCTGAAAATAGCTTTCAGAAACAACAACAATTGTTTTTCCATCAAACTAACTATGTTAAATTATATTTCTAACCCATCTCCACAGCTGAATCAGGTGGGGAGGGAGCTTCTGTGTTATGGAAAATTTCCTCTCATTTCACCACTGCCCCACAGGAAAATCCTGTGGACACAAGATAGCTTCTTAAATAAAACTTTACTTTTGATCTAGAAAGATCTCCAGCAATCAATAGCATTAAAAAGAATGTTCTCTATAATCTAAGCTACACTGATCAACTGAAAAATGTTAGTAGGCTAGGCGGTTAGGAATTTTTCTAGATATAATCATTTACAAAACAAATTAGGGCTACTTGTATTTTATTTACAATTGCAATGGATGTGAGAAATTGCCATGTAGAAAGAATCTGCTCTTGGGTTTGCTTCATATGTTTAGATCCTCAAATCTTAGAGTGGTCCAGGGAAGTTACTTGCTTTAAGTAAATTATTCAAATTTCCAACTGTCCTAATTATCCTACTTATTGCAAAAGAAAACAAAATATCTGCTAGAGAGTTGAATCCATAATCAAGCAATATACAACTCTTTATTCTCTTTTAATCTAGAACCATCTTCAAACTTTCCTTGTCTTTCATGATCACAGCATGTTTTGAAAAATCTTTAGTACCATTTTAGATTTGTAAAAGTTGTGAAGATAAGATAGAAATCACTCTTATTTGCCCTGCACCCAATTTTCTTTGTTCAGATCTTATATAAGTATGATACATTTGTCACAGCTAGTAAAGCCAAAATGTATGTGTGCTCAGTCGTATCTGACTCTTTCTGACCCTGTGGACTATAGCCCAGCAGGCTCCTCTGTCCATGGAATTCTCCAGGCAAGAGTACCTGAGTGAGTTACCATTTCCTATTCAAGGAGATCTTCCCGACCCAGGGATCCAACTCACATCTGTTGCATCTCCTACACTGGAAGGCAAATTCTTTACCACTGAGCCACCTGGGAAGCCAATAAACCAATACTGACACAATATGATAAAAGCCCATACTTTATTAAGATTTCCTTTGTTTTTGTTTAATGATCTTTTTTCATCCCAGAACACGTTTAGTCAATGTGCCTCCTTTAGCTTCTCAAAATTATGACAGTTTCTCAGACTATCTTGGACTTGTGATGATCTTGATAGTTTTGAAAATAATGATCGCATTTTGCAGAGTCCTTCTTTTCACTTTATCTTTTTTTTTTTTTTTCTGATCACTTCGTGCTTCAGATCAGTTCAGTCTCTTAGTCATGTCTGTCTCTCATGTCTGTCTCTTTGTGACCCCGTGGAATACAGCATGCCAGGCTTGCTGTCCATCACCAAATCCTGGGGCTTGCTCAAACTCATGTCCATTGAGTCAGTAATGCCACCCAACCACCAACTTTGTTGCTATTTTATTCATTTATTTTTGATTTTTGAGAAACATGAGGTAAATTATCATTACTGTGTAATGTCAAGGGTATATATTATCAACATGAATTTTATATTCCAGGACTTTGTAGTTCAGTGGTTAAGAATCCACCTTGCAATGCAGGGGACATGGTTCAATCCCTTTTTGGGGAACTGAAATCCCACTTGAGTGGCACAACTTAGCTCACAAGCAGCAACTACAAAGCCTACATACTCTGAAACCTGCAGATCACAGCCAGAGAGTCCGTGCACCACAGCAAAGATCCCTCAAGCCCCAACTAAGACTTGACACAGCCAAATAAATAAATATATATTTTTTTAAAGTTATGTTCCGTCTCCCTGAGGAAACAGAATTTACATGCATTATTTGAAGTTCTGCTATGGAGAAATTTGCCTCCCCCCTGCCCATTTACTCATTTATATACTTATTTATTCAATAATTTATTTGTATTTCTACAAACTGATGAATATTTACTTTTACTTTACTTAGACAGCATATCAGAAAGTAGAGACATTACAGATGAAGGTCTGTCTAGTCAAAGCTATGGTTTTTCCAGTGGTCATGTATGGATGTGAGAGTTGGACTATAAAAAAAGCTGAGCGATGAAGAATTGATGCTTTTGAACTGTGGTGTTGGAGAAGACTCTTGAGAATCCTTTGAACTGCAAGGAGATCCAACCAGTCCATCCTACAGGAAATCAGTCCTGAATGTTCATTGGAAGGACTGATGTTCAAGCTGAAGTCCAATACATGGCCACCTGATGTGAAGAGCTGACACACTGGAAAAGACCTTGATGCTAGGAAAGATTGAAGGCAGGAGGAGAAGGAGACAATAGAGGATGAGATAATTGGATGGCATCACTAACTCAGTGGATGTGAGTCTGAGCAGACTCTGGGAGTCAGTGATGTACAGGGAAACCTGGCACGCTGCAGTCCATGGGGTTGCAAAGAGTCAGACACAACTGAACTGAATATCCAGAGCTACATTAACAGAGTGACTGAACTGATTATCTGATGCTACATTATTCATTTTATTGCCCAAATGTTTCCACTTTTGGCTACTGGGAGCTCTCTTCATTGGCTCTTATGTTTCTCTTGTGCATCTACATCATTATGAGTCTGGGGTTATTTATTTATTTTAGCACATCCTTACTTTCTCTTAGCAAAAGAAGCTCCAGACTTATCGTGATTATTTTCTGGTCCAGCACTAGAATCAATCATTTCTCCAAGGAGCCCTGTTTTTCCTGTTGTTGTTTGTCTGTGTGTTTTATTGAAAGTGGTGAACCTTGACGTTTTTAAAGATTTAAGTCATACTTTTTTTTTTGGCAGATTGACCTTAAATTTGGATTTATATTCAAATCTATATTATATCCTCATGATTATATTCAGATTATACAATTTTGGTCAGAGTATCAACCACGGAAGTGATGTTATGTTCTTCTTCAGCAATCATATCAGAAGGTGCATGATGTGATCTGTTCTATTATTGTTCATGCTAACTCTGATCAGTTGGTTAAATTAGTTTGTGCCAGATTGCTCCAGTAAGAGTCATTGCTGAGGGAGACACTTTGACATCATTCAAATATCTCATGAACTATAGCTCACCAGACTCCTCTGGCCATGGAATTCTTCAGGCAAGAGTACTGGAGAGTGTAGCCCTTCCCTTCTCCCGGTGATCTTCCTTACCCAGGGATTGGATGCCAGTCTCCTGCATTGCAGGCAGATTCTTTACCGTCTGAGCCACCAGAGAAGCCCATAAATATCCTACATCTCATCAGGTTCTTATCCACTAGTTTTTATATTTACTGATGCGCTTTGCCTGAATGTATAATTACTATGTAGACTGACAAATTTGATTCCATAGTTTCATTATTCCTTCCACATTTCTTAGTTGTCTAGTTGACACTTGAGCATTTAAAACAGTTGTCCCCACTTATTAATCTATTTGCATATACCAGCATAGACTCATGACATTTTGTTCTCTTCAATGGGTTATAATCATTGGCATCATTATATATCTGTGCTAAAACTGTCTTAGCTAATGAAAGTCGCTTCAATTGAGCATCATGTCCTTTTAGTTTCCTCTAATTCTTTGAGTATGTGTTTTCTTTATGGCACAAGAAGTTGGAGCTCCATCTTGTAGCTTTCTGCCATACCCCAGAATTATCCTTTCTTCATGGAGCCCTGGTTACTTTTAGTGGAGAATGGTGTAAAGAAAGCAAGACTTGGGCAGCAGGTGTGTTCATTGTTCAGTTCAGTTCAGTCACTCAGTTGTGTCTGACTCTTTGCGACCCCATGGACTGCAGCACACCAGCCTTCTTTGTCCATCAGCAACTCCTGGAGTCTGCTCAAACTCATGTCCATTGAGTCAGTGATGCCATCATTGCTAGTAGGATATAGTTGTTTCTACATTCTTTCAAAAGAGATAGGCTATAGAATCTATCTCTCTATGTATAATTCCCCTTATTTGCTTACTGAGATGCTATTTAGCCAATAATAAAGATAGAAAAAATTATAGAATTAGAAAAATCACTATTTTTTTCAACCTTATAATAGGCAAGTTACCTCAGTGAAATTTAAAATTAAGAGATAAAATTTTGATGCCAAAAAGTATATATACATATACATACACATAAATATTATGTAAGATACTGTATGCTCTGTATACATGTGTTTGTATTTTAAACACCCACTTATTTATATTGAAAATTACAAATCATTTTAACTGATTCAGCTTCATTTCAGTGTTACAGAATTTTTTTATGCCTTTTCTCTCCACATCTGTCATTCTTTTCTCCAAAAATGAAACACCAGATTCCTTTATCCATAGTATATTTATTTATTTACTCAGTCCTAGAATATAGAGAGTGTTTCAGAAAATTTAACCCCTGAGAAATCTAAATATTGAGAAAAACAAACTTGCTAACAAAGTTTCCTACAACAACTATGCATTTAGCAGGAAGCTTTGTAAATGAACTACTGTGTTCAAATGCTACATAGCTCTTTTTAAATTTCCTTCAGTGTATTTACATTATTCATGTGAAATATAGTTAGGACCCTTTGTTCCCATTTATAGTCCAAGTTTTAATTTTTCTGTGTTGACTTTAATATCTGTTTTATGTACAGATCTTTTTGAAAATGATGCTATATTTAGCAAGTAATTTTAGTTTTAAATGTTCTTTTTGATCTAACTTACATATCGCTATCCCAGAATCAAAAACTTTAAAGTCAACTACAATTAACTGATGATATTAAATCTTAGGGGGAGAAAAAAGAAGAAATAGACAATAGTTATGGCAAACACCTTAATAGCAAGTTCAAGATAAGTTAGAAATGGGATGTGTCCTACATATTTACTTAGGATAATGACTATGATTTTCCTAGTTTTGAGGAGAAATGTTTATTCAAGAAATTGGAATTTCAGTTCTTAGTTTAGATCTTCTCTGTTATATATTTTTAAATATCATTAGAAATACAAAAAGTCTAAATCTATATGTGGAAAATGAGGAATAATACATTGCTTTTGCATAATTTCAAGTTTTAAGGGTAAGATTTTATAGAGATACAATAGAAAAATCATTATTGTCTTCTTAAAATTTTAAATTATCTTCCACTCAAGAAAAGAAATATTTTAATGACAAAAATAATTAAAGTTTATGTTCATTAATATATAACCTTCTCCAACCCAGAATACTAGACTTAGTATTACATGCATCATTTTGCCCCTGAGACTTTAATTTTTAAAGGAGAATACTCTGTCCTATCTTTCCACTAAGAAAATAGTATGAACCTAGACCCAAATTGAAGCTTGTAGGATCAAAGTTAGATATTGTAGAAACTTTAATAGACTTTTAGAGAAAACTCCAATATAGTCCAGTCAAAAATATTTTCATTTTAGAGATCAAGAAAACAAGCCTTGGAGACTTTACATGGCTTAAAATACCAGATACATGAGGATAAATCCGTTGCTTAAATACCATTATGCCAAGTACCTAGATAGTCTTGTGCCACTCATCTGTGCATTTACTGATGTATTTTTACACAGTAAAGGAGGCACTGGAAGAACTTACAGAGTCTACATTTCTTGAGATAACCATAATGAAACATCACGCACACACACACATGTACTGGTGGCTCAGACAGTAAAATATCTGCCTGCAATGCAGGAGACGTGGGCTCAGTCTCTGGTGGGGAAAAACCCCTGGAGAAAGGCTTGTCTACCCACTCCAGTATTCTTGCCTGGAGAATCCCATAGACAGAAGAGTCTGGTGGGCTGCAGTCCATAGGTTTGCAAAGAGTTGAACATAACTGACTGACTAATACACTTTCAAAGGAAGCACGGAAGAGTTTACAGAGTCTACATTTGAACGTAGTGTAAAATATAAACTAGGCTCTTAATATTTTTTTATGAGAAGCTGATTAAAACAAACTTTTAAAATAGGTTAAAATAGGTTATATTTATTTAAACACAATTAATAAAGCAACACATGTTTTTCAAAATAGAAGCAGAGGTTGGGGAATGAATTAGCTTTCTTTTTAAAAAACTTATAAATTTTATTTGTTTTATTCATTTTTAACAGAACCAAAAGAGCTATGGAGAATCAATATCACTGAGTTCATGTACTTTTGGAAACTTACTATGTTCCTGAGTATCTCCCTTTAGAAGTTGTGGGAGGTACACACCACTCAGCACCCTATTGCTTACCCATAGCATGATATTGAACTGCATGCAGTCAGGAAATGTGGCAATCTTCTAGGCTCACCCTGTTGAAAAAAACTGCAATTGTTGATGCCGGATTTACACATGTAGACCTGAGACTGAAGAGAGCAGAGTCTTACTCCTTTCAACTCTGTGTCTCAGTGCTGAGTTTGGAGAGCCAAACCAATACCTGAGTGCCCAAGAACATCTATGAAGTGGATAAATGCACAAAGCATTTAACAAAATTAGTAGCACAGCTTCTTGAATTGCAAGTTCATCTAGCAACTTGGCATTTAATGACTTTTCTTTATTCCTAGTGGTTCTGGAAAGCATTTTTACTTGTCTCATAGTCTTTTTAAAAATTTTGTTAACGTATACTTGATTTAACATACTGTGCTAATTTCTGTTATACACAAAAGTCATTCAGTAGTGTATATCACAGGTTTATCAGAAGATATTGGCTATACTTCCCTGTGCTATACAATAGCAGCACAGTAGTTTGTCTGTGCTAATTCCAAAGTCCCAGTCTACTCCTTTTCACCTGGGAAATCACAAGTCTGTTCTCTATGTCTGTGAGTCTGTTTCTGTTTCATAGATAAGTTCATTTGTGTTATATTTTTGATTCCATGTATAAGTGGTATCATAGGTATTTGCCATTCTCTTTCTGACATGCTGCACTATGATAACTTTAACTCCATCTTTGTTGTTGCAAATGACATTATTTCATTCTTTTTCATGGCTGAATAGTATTCCATTGAATGTATACCACACCTCTATCCATTCACTCACTGATGAACATTTAGACCGTTTCCATGTCTTTGCTGTTCTGAATATTGTTACTATTAAAATAGGGGTGAATGTATCTTTTCAAATGATAGTTTTGTCTGGATATATGCCCAGGAATGGGGTTGCTGGATCATATGACAACTCTTTTTTAGTTTCTTAAGGAACATCCATATTGTTTTATATGGTGGCTACACCTCTCATAGTCATGCACTCACTTCAGAATTAAGATTTTCTAGCTCTCCTTTTAAAAACTAATTTGGTGCTTAACAGATAATTCATTATCGCTTAATGATCTGTCTAGTCAAGGCTATGGTTTTTCCATTGTTCATGTATGGATGTGACAGTTGGACTATAAAGAAAGCTTAGCACAGAAGAATTGATGCTTTTGAACTGTAGTGTTGGAGAAGACTCTTGAGAGTCCCTTGGACTGCAAAGATATCCATCCAGTCATTCCTAAAGGAGATCAGTCCTGGGTGTTCATTGGAGGGACTGATGTTGAAGCTGAAACTCCAAAACTTTGGCCATCTGATGAGGAGAATTGACTCATTTGAAAAGACCTCTATGCTGGGAAAGATTGAAGGCAGGAGGAGAAGGGGATGACAGAGGATGAGATGGTTGGATGGCATCACTGACTCAATGGACATGGGTTTGGGTGGACTCCAGGAGTTGGTGATGGACAGGGAGGCTTGGCATGCTGCAATTCATGGGGTCACAAAGAGTCAGACACGACTGAGTGACTGAATTGAACTGAATGTTCCCATGCCTCCATTTCATCATCTGTAAAATAGTGTTGCCTATAAAGATAAATTTAAAAATATATACATAGGTAAAGTTTTCAGTGTAGTACCTACAAAATTTATCCCTACCCCACTTATGAACATTTATACAGAGAACACTGTGCTTTAATAGTCAGCCCTAACTAAATATTTAGTTGTGAAAGGGAAGGGCTTTTGAGATCTTCTTGATGTGATATATTGATAAGCCCATAACATATCAAGCTAGAGAGGAAATAAGGTCAAGAATACATTCCTTTTAATAAAAGGAGAAAATTATAACTTTGGAAATTACAGACTTATTAGCTGAGCTTTGCTATGGGAAATCATAACAAACTTCACAATTTATAGGAAATGTAATGGGACCTCTCAGAGAATGCTCAGTTCAGTTCAATTCAGTCACTCAGTCGTGTCCGACTCTTTGCAACCCCATAAATTTCAGCCCACCAGGCCTCCCTGTCCATCATCAACTGCCAAGTTCACTCAAACTCATATCCATCGAGTTGGTGAAGCCATCTAGGCATCGCATCCTCTGTCGTCCCCTTCTCCTCCTGCCCCCAATCCCTCCCAGCATCAAGGTCTTTTCCAACGAGTCAACTCTTCGCATGAGGTGGCCAAAGTATGAGAGTTTCATT
This sequence comes from Neotragus moschatus, assembly GCA_006410615.1. Classification (NCBI taxonomy): domain Eukaryota; kingdom Metazoa; phylum Chordata; class Mammalia; order Artiodactyla; family Bovidae; genus Neotragus; species Neotragus moschatus. Next base: position 447,656 of record SJYA01003146.1, on the reverse strand, counting down.
CAGCTTTTTTAGCATCAGTCCTTCCAATGAACAGCAGAAGTGATTTCCTTTAGATTGAACTGGTTGGATCTCCTTGGAGTCCAAGGGACTCTCAGGAGTCTTCTCCAACACCACACAGCAAAAGCATCAATTCTTAGGTGCTCAGCTTTCTTCACAGTCCAACTGTCATATCTATATATGACCACTGGAAAAACCATAGCCTTGACTAGACAGACCTTTGTTGGCAAAGTGATGTCTCTGCTTTTGAATATGCTATCTAGGTTCATCATAACTTTTCTTCCAAGGAGTAAGAAACTTTTAATTTCATGGCTGCAGTCACCATCTGCAGTGATTTGGGAGCCCCAAAAAATAAAATCTGACATTGTTTCCACTGTTTCCACTGTTTCCCCATCTATTTCCCATGAAGTGATGGGACTGGATGCCATGATCTTCGTTTTCTGAATGTTGAGCTTTAAGCCAACTTTTTCACTCTCCTCTTTTACTTTAATCAAGAGGCTTTTTAGTTCCTCTTCACTTTCTCACATAAGGGTGATGTTATCTGCATATCTGAGGTTATTGATATTTCTCCCAGAAATCTTGATTCTAGCCTGTGCTTCTTCCAGCCCAGCATTTCTCATGATGTACTCTGCATAGAAGTTAAATAAGCAGGGTGACAATATACAGCCTTGAAGCACTCCTTTTCCTATTTGAAACCAGTCTGTTGTTCCATGTCCAGTTCTCACTGTTGCTTCCTGACCTGCCTATTGGTTTTTCAAGAGGCAAGTCAGGTGGTCTGGTATTCTCATATTTTTCAGAATTTTCCACAGTTGTTAATTTAAATAAAGATTCAAAAGTAAAATCTATGAAGAAATTCCAGTCATTATTTTAATGTTCCTGCCAATTGTTGCTTGACTCATTACAAGAGCTTAATAAATACTATTTTAAAAGGAGAGAGGGAAGGAGAAAAAGTCAGCAGGCCAGAGGAAGACTGAAGAAAAATTCTATGACATGCCTTAGCAAGTTTTTAGCTATAGGGAATAATGTTTATTTAAGTCACAGTAAAGCCAGAGGAATCAAACAAGGAAAGAATCAGCAATTTATCGGATATATCTTATCAGCCACTACACCAAACATAAGCTCAATGTTGCCCATTTGCGGGGGTCCAGCCTCCGCAGGGGTCCAGAGACTTGGCGGGATGAACAGCGTTGGCGGAGAAACGGAGACTGGCCTCAAGGACACAGCCAATTAAGCACGATTAAGCACAGAGACTGGCCTCAGGGACACAGCCGATTTTATTGAAGCACGGAGACTGGCCTCAGGGACACAGCCGAATTTTATGAATCCTAATCCTAAACTCTTTTCTAGACTCTATATACCTTTTTAATATCAATTATTAACGATAGACCATCATTTTTCCTTCCTTCTTTCTTGTGACTAGGTAACAATCTGTTTTCTTTTCTATTTCCCTGATTCTTTGAGGAAAATTTCAACAAAGTCAGTTTGGATACAAAGTCTTCTTGCCCTTTTGGGCTGGAACAATAATCAGTTTAAGTGTTCTGTTTTCTTCTACACTCCTTAAGTGGCCTTTACATTCTTCTGGTCTCGCTGCTGCCCCTCTTGCTTTTTTCTCTCAAATCAAATATCAGGTGATTTATTTACAGGTTTCAGCAGGTGTCCAAGCGGTAACCATAGTTTCGTTCCTACATTCTACTCTTACATACAATAGCAGTTTCAGTGATTTTCTTACATTAATTCTCATGAAAGCAGAACAATCATGTTTTACACAGAAAGTTAATTATTAATAGTAGCTTACATTATTCTTAACTGATATCCAAATCTATTTTCTACAACTAGAGCACTCCTGGGTGCCCATGGGTAAGGTATGAGGAATTCAGAAGCAGCTCAGCAGTTATTACTGGCCAAAAATATTATAGACCCGTTTATGATCAAAAGCTTATTTTTACTACCTTATTTCTCTTAAATTCTACTGGCTCTTCTAAGCCAGCCGTATATATGCTGGCTGGGAACTCATAGAGCATCAGGGTGCATTTTATTATTGCATTCATGTGCATTTATAACTATTCTATAATCATTAGGGCCTCTCCTAACCCAAGTGGGTTTAAGAGGGTCAAATCAAGATATGCCAAAGGTTACATATTTACAAAAGGACTTCATCCCAGGCCCCATGCTAACCCAGATCCCTGGGGGCAGTGTTAGTCTTGATGACCACTGTGGTTTAGCAGCAGTTTAAGATTTCATTGAGGCTGTACTAGGAAAATCAGAACAATCAGTACCAAGAAGCAAAGCGATGCAAAGTGAGGGGTCATNGAATCCTAATCCTAAACTCTTTTCTAGACTCTATATACCTTTTTAATATCAATTATTAACGATAGACCATCATTTTTCCTTCCTTCTTTCTTGTGACTAGGTAACAATCTGTTTTCTTTTCTATTTCCCTGATTCTTTGAGGAAAATTTCAACAAAGTCAGTTTGGATACAAAGTCTTCTTGCCCTTTTGGGCTGGAACAATAATCAGTTTAAGTGTTCTGTTTTCTTCTACACTCCTTAAGTGGCCTTTACATTCTTCTGGTCTCGCTGCTGCCCCTCTTGCTTTTTTCTCTCAAATCAAATATCAGGTGATTTATTTACAGGTTTCAGCAGGTGTCCAAGCGGTAACCATAGTTTCGTTCCTACATTCTACTCTTACATACAATAGCAGTTTCAGTGATTTTCTTACATTAATTCTCATGAAAGCAGAACAATCATGTTTTACACAGAAAGTTAATTATTAATAGTAGCTTACATTATTCTTAACTGATATCCAAATCTATTTTCTACAACTAGAGCACTCCTGGGTGCCCATGGGTAAGGTATGAGGAATTCAGAAGCAGCTCAGCAGTTATTACTGGCCAAAAATATTATAGACCCGTTTATGATCAAAAGCTTATTTTTACTACCTTATTTCTCTTAAATTCTACTGGCTCTTCTAAGCCAGCCGTATATATGCTGGCTGGGAACTCATAGAGCATCAGGGTGCATTTTATTATTGCATTCATGTGCATTTATAACTATTCTATAATCATTAGGGCCTCTCCTAACCCAAGTGGGTTTAAGAGGGTCAAATCAAGATATGCCAAAGGTTACATATTTACAAAAGGACTTCATCCCAGGCCCCATGCTAACCCAGATCCCTGGGGGCAGTGTTAGTCTTGATGACCACTGTGGTTTAGCAGCAGTTTAAGATTTCATTGAGGCTGTACTAGGAAAATCAGAACAATCAGTACCAAGAAGCAAAGCGATGCAAAGTGAGGGGTCATGCCACTGGTCGAGGTCCTCGAGTGCATCTGGATGGCCTGGCCTCTTTGGGCCGGGTTACCTCAGCCTGGAACTTTGTCACGGGTGGATTTTCTCTCAGGGCCGCTCCCGACACCCATTGAGGCTCTGTGCCACATTGATAGAACATCACTATGGCAACCAATGACCCAACGAAAAATTTAAATCTTCATGGCAGTTTCTAGAGACAAAATATTATATTTTTAGCATCACACTGGACAACTCAAAAATACATGATTCTCATCTTGTCCTCAATGTAACTTGCAAACACAGCAGCCTATCAAAGCCAGTCACCCTAAATATCAGATCCCTTCAAGTTGTTCACAAACTCAGTCAACATAGACATTTTCTTTTCTTCTCATTATAGATCAGTCTTTGTTATACAGGCCAACTTGACTTCCTTGTGGGATTACTTCATTAAAGTCTGGATTCCCCCATGTGTTAGCTCAACAACAGGGATCCTTTCAAAATACATAAAAGTCCATTTACCTCACTTATGTGTTAATTTTTTTTTAAATTATTTCCTGGTATGATGGATATCTCAATAGAGAATTCATCTATCTGTTCTCTGCTTTATCTCCAAAATCTAGTTCAATGTTTAGTGTAATATAAAAGATGTTTGTCAAGTGAAAAACACAATTATCCTCTCTACCTTATTTTTGTTTTTTGCTTTCTACGCCAGGAAAGAAGGAAATGAAGATTCAGGGACACACTCAGAAACTAAAGTTCTTTTTCTTGGAAGGTTCTATGATGGGAAGAAGTGAGGGCAAGTCCCCAAGAAAATTGTAAACACCTTTCTTATCAAAGAAATATATAAGTAGACATTGATTCAATTGGTCTTTTCTAATTAGTGATTAGCACTATATATTCTCTGCATTTTCTGGGAGGTTATAAGTCTATGAGAGTCAATATATACATATCACTTTTTCTTACTAACATGAAAGAGTAATTTGAGTTATTATTCTTGACTTCACAAGACAGTTTGTGCCAATGTAAATTGAGCTGTACACTCACCATAGGCTAGCAACACTCACAGGTGGAGATTATTATAGGCTAGCATACTCAGGGAAGCCAAATTGCAGAAGTGATTATCTCACTCTTCCATGCCAAATGCTATCCTGATGATGCTGCAGAAAATATTTTATATTTACAACATGTTATTTAAAGCACTCTCTTCCATCACTATGTTTCTCATATTGCATGCAAATTGATACTTGTTATTTAATGCTAATAACTGATAATAATAATAATGAAGTACTATATTCAAGCTCAATTAATTTATTCATCATTTAAAATATGTAGTGGGATGTTACATTATATGAGCCACCGTTCAAATATTTATTTCAAAGCAGTGCTGAAAATAGAATTAACCCCATCCTCACAAAGATCACATTCCCTTGGGTGAGATATTTAACAGAATAAAATAAAGAAATGCAAGATTATCATTTCTTATGCTATGCTTTATGCAGGAAATAAACTGGTTAACAAGAAACAGAATACCTTGAAGTGGTTACTTTAGCAACACTAGTGTGTGATGTTACTCTTAAAAAATTACACATATTGATATCTGAAAATGAAGATGGACTAGCCTATAAACTGTTATGGGAGTTAACTTCTAGGTAAAAGAAGGATAAATGCAAACTTTTGGATGTAGAAAAAAGCTTAGTTGCTTGAGGGGAGGAAAAGAAGCTGATATGGTAAGAGATAAATGATCCAGTTGTAAAATGTGATGTCTGGGTAAGTAATGAGACATTGGATCACAATGGGACTTTGTAAATCATGAGAAAAATATTAGGTTTAATTCAAAAAGCAATGTAATGAGGTTGGAGAGTTTTTTACCTAAATGAAACAACGAAGCAGCATAGTATAATCAATGCTTTTGAAGATCATCTGGGCTGCTGGATAATGGATTCTAGTAATGATAGAGAGAAAATAGTGAGCATAGTTAGTTAGGAGGTACTTGATTGTAAGAAACCAGACAGGATATGGGGCTTCCCTGATAGATCAGCTGGTAAAGAATCCACCTGCAATGCAGAAGACCTGAGTTTGATCCCAGGGTTGGGAAGATACCCTGGAGGAGGGCATGGCAACCCAGTCCAATATTCTTACCTGGAGAATCCCCATGGACAGAGGAGCCTGGCAGGCTACAGTCCATGAGGTCACATAGAGTCAGACACAACTAAGTGACTGAGGACAGCACAGACATGAGATGATAGTTACCTGGGCTAAGGTGAGGCATTGAGATAAGGCAGTAGTGATGACTTACAACTCTCATGGTCCACCTAAGGTCAACTGGACCCAAAAAGTTTGTTGGCTGCACAAGAGATGGATAAGGATGTATCAAGTGGAAACCCCTGTCCACTATAGCAATATATTTTTAGACAAAGGAAAGGAAAAATTGTAAGTCACTTTAAAACTCAAAGCAATGATTATTGGTGGGAGGTAGTGGGATTTTGCTAGTACTCTTGCCTGGAAAATCCCATTGAAGGAGGAGCCTGGTAGGCTGCAGTCCATGGGGTCTCTGAGTTGGGCACAACTGAGCGACTTCCCTTTCACTTTTCACTTTCATGCATTGGAGAAGGAAATGGCAACCCACTCCAGTATTCTTGCCTGGAGAATCCCAGGGACAGAGGAGCCTAGTAGGCTACCATCTATGGGGTCACACACAGTCGGACATGACTGAAGCAACTTAGCAGCAGCAGCAGCAGTGGGATTTTGAAGGAGTATTAGTAAATAGAAATTTATAATGAATTCCGAGCATTTAACCACATACTGGCCTGCCTATAAGTATCTTATCAGACATTAATGTTCAATGAAACGCATTTATAGAGAATAACAATAGTTCTGAAGTACAGTAAGCAAATAGGCTTGCTTTCCTTTTCAAATTTAAGATGCTGTGAAGACAGTGTGGAATAGTTTTCTACCACAAGGGCAGACATTCTGCATGTCTGTGATACTAAGCTGTTAAGAAATTTAAGACATTTAATTAAGAGTTGTCTAAATATTTTTTTCACATACCAGAAAATACAGTCTTTGTTAATAATTTGTTGAATATGGAGTAAAGAGAATATTTCCTTCTCTTCAGTTAACTCCTACCACATACCTGTTATTGGTAAAATTTCAGTGAGTAAGTCTTAAGAAGTTACTTCTTGCCACAAATTCTGCATAAGAAGTGCATTTTGTAAGCTTCTTTCTGATGTCACCTTACCTGAATACACAAAATCTCTTTGCCAATAATCAAGATTGATGATATATGTTAGAAGACACCAAATCCATACTCTCCTCCAACTCTACTCTGTTTAATGACTAGACTACATAATTCCTGCCCTATCTGTCTCTCAAGTTCATTTCAGTGATTATAGAGAATGTAGAGAAAATATCAGAAATCCAGTGCTGCAAAAATCGGTTCATGATTCTTGTCACCCAACAAGTGAGCCATTAGAGTCACCTTAAAATAAAAGAACACTTCATTGTTTTAACAAGAGACAATGTGCTCTCCATATGTCCATGACTTTCTGCCAGTGTTGTGACACAATTAATCCAGAGACTTGAATCTAAGCTTCCTCACAAATTCTAATTAACATGTATTCAATGCATTAAAGTTTCCATTAATTTGTTCATGTATTCAGACGTTAAACCTGTAAAGTAATAAGGGACAATTTTGCAATTTTTGAGGGCATAAAAGATCAAAAAAGAAAATGAATTTTCCCTGGACCATTCCCCATCCTTTTCCACCCCCTCCTCCCAAAAAAGCTCTTGTTTTCCCATAAGTTGATTGATATCTGAATCTAATACAAACTATAAATACAATATTTGGTATGGAATATGAGTATTTATCAATGAGAAAAAACCAAAACAATTTTTAAAATTAAAAGACTGCAAATACTATAGTGATCAAAAAACATAAAATGTTAACATGATATTTTCAGAAATTATTGCTTGACACACTTCTCTAATACATTTTTCCTGAATTTTTCCTGTTTATTCATTTTTTAAATCATTTGAATATGGCAAATATTTCAAATTTATCAGGAGTAAACTAAAAGATCATTCAAACTTTCTTTTAGCATTTTGACCAAAGTGGCTTATTGATATTTAAATATTTACTTGCCAAGGCAGAAAGGAAAGACTTTGTCTCAGCATTTCAGAAGTGTAGTAGGAGGTAGGTATCGTGAAACTAGCAAAAACAGGAATAAGAATGGACATGTCACATGGTTTAAATTTACAAAATGAACAAAACAAAACTGTATATGTACACAGTGGACAAAATCACATATCTTATGACAACTTAACTTTACAAGCTGGCAGGAATTATTATTTTCTTTATTTGATAGATCAGAACACTGGGGCTTAGAAATGTTAATTTGCCAGCATGCACAAGATCACTACTGATACATGGGGAATTCGCGTCCATGTTTACTGACTGAAAAACTCAGGCTCATCCACTCTACTTTTATGTTGCTTCTTGATATGGATAAGTAAAAGGAAGGGGAAGGGCATCTTATTTAGAAGGGAGTGAACTGAAGCACCTCCATTTCTCATATTCAAATATTCATCTTTCTTTAGAGCTCAATGCGTATACTTTTGTGCAGCATTGGGGTAAGACATCTGTGCCCTTCACGGTATTACGGGGCCATGCGTGTCCTCTTCGGTAGGCAAGACCTGATGTTTCCTATACTATTTCGACTACCTATAGTCCTTTTTTTCACATTCTGTCATTTTGATTTTTGATGAAATGATTTTTGCCTTTCACAGTAAGAACAAGTGTGTATTCTATCATCTCAAATGACCTAGATTCATATTCCTGGGGAGCTTGGAGTTTCCCAGGAGTATCTCTTTGATAGAAATGGGGTCCATTTAAAATACCTCTTTTATGTTTACTAATTGGCCATAGCCAGAGCTGTGCTAAATAACAACCACATTCAGTTCAGTTCAGTTCAGTTCAGTTGCTCACTTGCGTCGGACTCTTTGCGACCCCATGAACTGCAGCACGCGAGGCCTCCCTGTCCATCACCAACTCCCGGAGTTCACTCAGATTCATGTCCATCGAGTCGGTGATGCCATCCAGCCATCTCATTCTCTGTCGTCTCCTTCTCCTCCTGCCCTCAATCACTCCCAGCATCAGAGTCTTTTCCAATGAGTCAACTCTTCACATGAGGTGGCCAAAGTACTAGAGTTTTAGCTTTAGAATCATTCCTTCCAAAGAACATCTAGGGCTGATCTCCTTCAGAATGGACTGATTGGATCTCCTTGCAGTCCAAGGGACTCTCAAGAGTCTTCTTCAACACCACAGTTCAAAAGCATCAATTCTTCGGCCCTCAGCTTTCTTCACAGTCCAACTCTCACATCCATACATGACCACTGAAAAAAAACCATAGCCTTGACTAGACGAACCTTTGTTGCCAAAGTAATGTCTCTGCTTCTGAATATACTATCTAGGTTGGTCATAACTTTCCTTCCAAGGAGTAAGTGTCTTTTAATTTCATGGCTGCAGTCACCATCTGCAGTAATTTTGGAGCCCAAAAAAATAAAGTCTGACACTGTTTCCACTGTTTCCCCATCTATTTCCATGAAGTGAAGAAACTGGATGCCATGATCATCGTTTTCTGAATATTGAGCTTTAAGCCAACTTTTTCACTCTCCTTTTTTACTTTCATCAAGAGGCTTTGTAGTTTCTCTTCACTTTCTGCCATAAGGGTGTTGTCATCTGTATATCTGAGGTTATTGATATTTCTCCCAGCAATCTTGATTCCAGCTTGTGCTTCTTCCAGTCCAGCATTTCTCATGATGTACTCTGCATATAAGTTAAATAAGCTTGAATTTTAAAAAAATCCATTTTGTCTTGGTGAGACAGAAATCCCTATATACACATGAATGAAATGTATAATAAACACAGAGAGGAAGAAAGCAATTTTTCAAGGAAATAAACTCTAAAACTATTTTGTATTTTTCAGGGGAATAGTTTCATTGATTCCTTTAATTCATATAAAAATGTAATGTGAATAATATGGCTCTCATTCTTTAATATACTTGGTTTGGAAAACTGATTCTAGTGCTGACTGACTATATTTTCCCAGGTGCATGAAATTTCTAAGCCTTTTTCTCACAATTATAAAGTAGGAACAGTCATACTTTTCCCAGAAAAACATATAATGCATGCACGATAGTGCATGTGATAGTTATATGAACTACCCTCTCTCTAATCATATATATATATATGCATATGTATACATGTATATATGATTAAATCTTAAATCAAATTTTAAAGTCACCATTAGGCCAAAACTTGACTCCTAATTCCATATGATCTTTTCAGAGTATCAAGCTCCATTTTTACCTATTTAGATTTTTTTTTTTCAACTCTGGAAGAACCAACACTTTGAATTTTAATAGTTTTTGACATACTACTGTGCTTCCTTGGTGGTGCTAGTGGTAAAGAATCCACCTTCCAATGCACGAGACATAAGAAATGTGGGTTTGATCCCTGGGTCATCCAGTATTCTTGTCTAGAGAATCCCATGGACAGAAGAGCCTGGCAGACTACTGTCCATGGGGTCACAAAGAGTCAGACATAACTGAAGTGACTGAGCGTGCACACACACACTACATACTACTATAATTTTAATTTTAAAAATTCTATGACTCTCAATTACTTTAGTAAAGTAAGGTCAAATCATGTCTCCTTGATGCTGGAATGGTAACTAAATTTAAAACGTATAACATGTTGGAATATTCCTGGTACATAATAATGCTAGTTTACATTCTTGAGTTTTCATATAAATCCTTAAAAACATTTGCAAAGTATTTTTAACTGCCCTGTACTTCACTGAATATTTATTTTACCTGTGTTGTGATTCATATCACATGATTCTTCAAGCAGGGTTGTATACCACACTATATTATGTTTGTCTGTAAGGCCAAATTATTTCCCAATTATGTGACTGGTTGTTGGAGCAAATAGGTGAGCAACACTCTAGGGTTTCTTTTTCATATAGGTATTCTCTGTCAGACAGAACATGTACCAGTGCTATTATGATAAACTCAGATTTGAGCTGACTATGCTTAAAGCCAGTACATACAAATATGTCCTCCCTCTGGCAGAGTAATATGTACTAAAAGCAGGCCAAGAATGTCTGGGTATATCTCTTTCCATGTTTCAGTAGATGGATATAGCTTTTGAAAGATTTAAATGAATCCTCAGGTGTAATCATCTTCTAGGTAAAAGCTGTGCCTTCTTAACTTCCTTAAAAGTTTTCTCATTTCCCCCACCACCTAAAGAACAATTTACATTGAGGTTAGGTTGATGCTGCCAGACAAGTCAGAGAGCATCTGAGATTTTCATTTTAGGCTGTTTCTCTGATTTAAACGGAGTCATATAGTTCAAGCTTCAGGTACAATCTGCTATTTTTTCATTTGAGAGTACTTAAAAAAATACAAAGGCCTAATATTTCTTTTCCTTATTATTTAAAAAAAGAAAATCTCAAATATAGATGTTAGTTTTCTTTTGCTAACAGAAAACCTTCACATTTAAAATACCAATTTAAAAATAAGTCTTCCATATATTTTTTAGTTCAAATTTTCAGTGTAAGAATATTTAATCCCCGAACATAGCTGCACCACTTTTAAACACTGTTATAACTTGGAAAATGCCAAAGATAAAACTAAACAAGCTGAATAATGATAATAATAGTGATGATGTTAGCAGAAATGATGTGTTGTGCTGTGCACGTTCAGTCGTGTCTGACTTTGTATGGCCCCATGGCCTATAGTCCACCAGGCTCCTCTGTCCATGGAATGGACAGTGGAAATTGTGCATGATAACTTATCCAGGATCTACTGAGAGCATATGAGAAAGTCAGACTTTTTCCTTAAGAAACACATTTAAGAGATACATGCAAATGGCATGTGTAAAATATATTCATTACATAATACAGAAAAGTCTACAGTTAGAAGTTTTCAGAAGATAAAGCACGCAAAGACTGGAGAAAGCAGGATTGTAAGATTAGATACCTCTGTGTTCAAAAGTAACCTTAACATATGCTGGTTTTGGAAATTTAAGTAAGGAGATCAATTTCTCTGATCATAATTTGGCCCCAGATAAAGAGGAAGAGGAAAAGGAAATGGGGGAAAAGAAGCAGAGAAGAAGGAGACAGAATATATTTAACTTGAATCGTTGTTTTGAAATATGATCATTTACAGGAAGTTGTGTGGTATAATAACTAGTACATAGAGATTAAATAGTATTTATTAAAATCACTTGCCACTATGTGGTTTAAGGAAATTATGTGAAGAAGATGGCATATGAATTAAACTGTACAATGAATAGGATTTGTACATGTAAAAATATTTTAAAAAGTGCTGTAAGCAGACAGAAACAAGATAGTGAATGCTACAAAAAGAGTAAAGAAGTGAGCGAATTTATTCTGCTATTGTATCAAAGTGAAAATGAAGTTGCTAAAAGATTGGTAGTAAGTGTTAAATCTGCAAAGGCATATTGAGGTGAAATAATTTTAAACTTAAAAATGAGGCTAAGGATTATTAAAAATGTTATATTAAAAAGTGGGGTTACAAACATCTTCAATAAAATATTAGCAAACCAATATCAATAATACATTAAAGAATCATTCACCATGATCAAATGTGACTTAGTCCATAGGTGCAGGGATGGTTCAATATTCACATATCAATCAGCATGATCCATCACATCAGCAAAATGGATAGCAAATTATGTGGTCATCTTAGATGCAGAAAAAAGAATTTGACAAAGCTCAGTATCCATTTATGAGAAAAGTCTTCAACAATGTGTGTATAGAGGGAATGTATGTCAGCATAGTAAAAGTCATGTATGACAAACCCACAGTTAACATAATTCTCAATGGAAAAAAAAGCTGAAAGGTTTTCCTCCAAGATCAGGAACAAGGCAAAAATGCTCACTCTCACAACTTTTATTCAACATGATATTGAAAGTCCTAGCCAGGGCAATTGTACATGAGAAATAAATAAACAGCATCCAAACTGGAAAGAAAGAAAGAAAGAAAACTGTTACTATTTGCAGATTGCATGATAGAATAGAAAACATTAAAGACTCTACCAAAAAAAATCAGAACTAATAAATGAATTCAGTAAAGCTTCAGGATAAAAAATGATTTACAGAGACATACTATATCTTATATATAGTATATAGACATGCTGTATACTAACTGCAAAGTATCAGAGAGAGAGAAATTAAAAAACAGTCTCAATTAACACTACATCAAAAGAGCAAAATGATAAAGCTAAATAAGGAGATAAAAGAGCTGTACTCTGAAAGTTATAAGACATTAATGAAAGAAATTAAAGATAATACAAATAAATAGAAATATATATCTGGTGCTAGAAGTAAGTCCAATGTTGTAAAAAATAATATTGTATAGGAACATGGAATGTGAGATCTATGAATCAAGGTAAATTGGAAGTGGTCAAGCAGGAGATGACAAGAATGAACATCAAAATTTTAGGAATCAGGAAACTAAAATGGGCTAGAATGGGTGAATTTAATTCAAATGACCATTATATCTACAACTGTGGGCAAGAATCCCTTAGAAGAAATGGAGTAGCCCTTAGAGTCAACAAAATAGTCCAAAATGCAGTACTTGTGTGCAGTCTCAAAAATGACAGAATGATCTCTGTTCATTTCCAAGGCAAACCATCCAATAACACAGTAGTCCAAGTCTATGCCACAACCAATAATCCTGAAGGAGCTGAAGCTGAACAGTTCTATGAAGACCTACAAGACCTTCTAGAACTAACACACAAAAAAGATGTCCTTTTCATCACAGGAAACGGGAATGCAAAAGTAGGAAGTCAAGAGATAACTGGAGTAACAGACAAATTTGGCCTAAGAGTACAGAATGAAACAGGGCAAAGGTTAAAATAGGACAAAGTTTTTCCAAGAGAAAGCACTGGTCATAGCAAACATCCTCTTCCAAGAACACAAAAGACTCTACAAATGGACATCACCAGATGGTCAATACCAAAATCAGAATGATTATATTCTTTGCAGCCAAAGATGGAGAAGCTCTATATAGTCAGCACAAACAAGACCAGGAGCTGACTGTGGCTCAGATCATGAAATATTTATTGCCAAATTTAGACTTCAATTTTAAAAATTAGGGAAAACCACTAGACCACTCAGATATGACCTAAATCAAGTCCCTTATGATTACACAGTGGAAACGAGAAATAGATCCAAGGTAGTAGATCTGATAGACAGAATGCCTGATGAACTATGGACAGGTTCATGACATTGTACAGGAGGCAGTGATTAAGACCACCCTTAAAAGATCTTCATGACCTGGATAATCACAATGGTGTGATCACTCATCTAGAGCCAGGCATCCTGGAATGNTTAAATCTATTTCTCACTTTCACTGTATAATCATAAGGGATTTGATTGAAGTCATACCTGAATGGTCTAGTGGTTTTCCCTACTTTCAATTTAAGTCTGAATTTGGCAATAAGGAGCTCATGATCTGAGCCACAGTCAGCTCCTGGTCTTGTTTTTGCTGACTTTATAGTGGTCTTAAAAAATTTCAGTCATATATTCAATCTTCTTTCTCCCAACAACACTGCACCCTTACAACTATGCCCTTAGGGTAGCTCCTAGTTCAGGAACAGTGAGTAGAGGGAGGGGTTGAAGAGTCTCTGATTGCCTGGAACCAGCTCACAAGTCAACCTGTGGTCATGTCTTCTAGACAAAGTCTTTCAACAGAGGGAAGAGAGGAGGGAGGAAAAAGATATGCATTTATCACATCAAACCTATACTAGACAAGGACACTGCTGAAGCTAAATGTTTACTCAGATTAATATGATTTGATTTTGAACTATCAATCCAGATAAATATACATGATTGAGGGTTTAAAGAGTTTCATCTTGCATATGTAAAACAAAATCCCAATCATTTTTTGTAAACAGCTCTTCAGTTTACAAAATACTTTCATATATGCTTATCTATTTAAGTAGTTACGTTTTCTTCTACTTTTTAAAGATGATTAGTCAGACCTCAAAAATGTCAAGTGACACACAATGAAGCACAGAAGTTAGTTATTAAATCTGTCTTCTAACTTGACATCTCATGCTCATTACAAGCTACCGTATTTTTCTAAATATATAGATTTAAAAAATTCTCACCTTCTTTTCTCTCTAAAGTCCCCATGTTGTAATAATTTAGAGCAAACACTAGGCTGTATTACTGAGTAAGAGTGAATAAGGGGAAGAATGCATGAAGGAAAAGAAAGAATAAGTGTTAATTCAGGGGATTCCGAGAATGAAAAAATAAAAATCAAAGTATGTTAAGTGCAGGAAAAAAGTGTAACTTAAAAGTAAGTTTTTAGGGAGTGGTACAATCATTTTATGTTTCAAATAAGCCATCTCAAGCCTTAAAATGAATGAACACATTCATCCACCTATTTTACTTTTAGGGGTTTTTCCTAAGAAAATAATTGAACAAATGTACAAAAATTGCATGTACAAATTACATGGGCTCCCCATGTGGCTCAGCAGTAAAGTACTTGCCTGCAATGCAGAAGGCCCTGGGTTCAGTCTCTGAGTCAAGAAGATTTCCTGGAGAAAGAAATGTATTCTTCAGCCCAGTATTCCTGCCTGGAAAATCCCACAGACAGAGGAGCCTTGTGGGCTACAGTCCATGGGGTCACAAAGAGTCAGACACAACTTAGCAATTAAACAACAATTATATTTAATATACATATGTTACTTATAAAATAAACTGCAAGAGTATTTTAATAGAACAGATTAAAATTGATTCACTACCAAAGTAAAATATTTATAGGAAAAAAATAGTTTTTTCTCTCTTTCTTCTAATCTGAACTTCCTTACACACTCATTAAGATATCTATCAAGATCTCCACCAAGTATATCTTCATGTGGACTCCTTGAAAATGGATGAGAGCTCATCGTCAATAGTCTACTTAGTCTTTCAGTCCCTGAAAGTTTAATGCATTTGAACATCAGTGTTTATTCAGAGCTGGGTCCAAAGCTCCCTTGGTAGCCCAAAGATTTAATTAGAATCAGTCACTGTATTTGAAAGCATCATGGCTCTCTTTTTAGAGCCTTTTCGAGATCAAAGTGTCCCTGGCCCCACTTTCAAGCTCACTGCTGAAAGACCTCACTGTCAATTAAAGGATTCTCACTCCAAACCCACAAGAGCCCGACATTGTGCTCCTGAAGCATACATCTAAGGATATTCCTAAGACTTACAGACTTACTGTTCTAAAATAGCCACTCTTTCTGGTAGAATAATTTCCTCTCCATCTCCATCAGTAAATTGGAAAAAAATCCTCCTGATACTCAAAGTTATCAGAAACCTTAAAAAGAAAACCAACAGTTTTGTGCAAGATAGAATGTCCTGTAATTGTGATTCAAGACTTTATCCTTCTAAGATCTTGGTTATAATGCTCTGTTTTCTTATTTTCCCATCCTATCCTCTGCTTATAAATGAAGTTTTTCTAAAGTAAAATTTCGTATATTGTGTGGTATCAGTAATGGAGGTGGAAATGACAACCCACTCCAGTATCCTTGCTGGGAAAATCCCATGGACAGAAGAGCCTGGCAGCTACAGTCCATGGGGTCTCAAAGAGTCAGACATGACTGAAGTGACTTAGCACACACATGCTATCAGTACCCAGCTATGAGGGCTACTGCTGGAGAGTAAATATAGAAGAAAGTTACAATGCTTAATCCTAAGGCAAGAACAAAATGTCAAATTCACGGTTGCAGATTACATAGATTTATATATTTTAAAAATGCTCCATAAAATATGTAAGATAAAGCTATTATATTTTTTTTGTTACTGCTATATGGTAGTCCGACTGGGGCTTTTTGCATACCTCTTTCACATAAGACTTTCAAATTAATAACAAACCCAACGGATTGCTAATTGAGAACTCAGTTCAATAACTACAAGGAATAGTAATACGTGTAGAAAATTTTAAAAAGCAGTTTTTGTCCTTGGGAATTGTGAAAGTGACTAAGTTCATTTGCTTCCATCTTTAAACTATTGTCTTACTTTGACAAATTGCACTGGGACCAACAGACACTATGTGATCAATGGGATCGAAGTGAATGACATTCAATCACATCTTGCATTATTAGATGAACATTTTAATAAGATGAATGATGGCCTTGCAGTACAAGCAAGACATAAGAAATCATTTTCCCCCCCACAAATCGTCAATTTCTTGAAAAGAGAGGGCATACTAAGGAGCTGAAGTACCAACTCTTTGCTCTACTCTGCTTACATAAAAGCCATTTTGCCTCCTCTCTGATACCAAGGGGTTCTTTTTTAATCTTACCCCTGTTAAGTCCCACTGACAGAGGAAGGCAAACTAACGGTGTAAAAATTCCCCTTTTCTCATCAACATTTTAGTAACCTGACTCAAAGTGAGACTACTATTTGATTTTTTTAAATATTTATGTTATTATTGAGTAATTTTGCATCCAAAAACCTATGAAGCAAATTCTCAAGTATAGATAAATCTATATCTATATCCATATTTAGATATCAAGAGAAAGAGGAGAGAAACAGAAAAAGATTTCAAGATATTTTATTAGAAATAATAAGAAAATTTTCACATTTCTTTTATCATTACTCAATACTTCGATTTATTCAAATTTAGACAATTAAGTAAGAAATTCAATTCTAAACATTGCTTTAATTTTATTTCTTTCCTTAGAGAAGATACACATCCATAGCCAAAATGTCTGTTTCTTTTCTTCATTCTCAGAGCCAGATAATGTGTCAATCGCATGATATTCTTTCAGTCTGCTAAATCTTATATAAAATAAATTCACTTTTCCTGCATAAAGAATATTACAATGGAGTAACTGAGACTAAATATTTTATGACTTTCATCAACTTGTGATGACAAAAATTCTCATTCCTGGTTACTTAAGACTCCTGGTATTAAAAGTTTAGTTATTTAAAACTCCTGGTATTAAAACCAAATATTTTACCTCTAAGGAATCAGTATCTTTCCTCAGTTACTCTGTCGAAATTTGGAAACCAAGTCTAACAAATAAACAAAAAAGGCATGAAGTAAAATTCCATTAATTAAGGAAGAAATCATTATGAAATGACTGGAATATTCAGATAGGCAAGATGTCTGATCAAATTAATAGGCAATGAAGACTGGCTAAAGATAGTTAGGAAACTAGTCAAGGACTTACAGTTCATATCATTTTTTATTATTATCTTTTAAAGTCCATTTCCCAAATTCTTATTTTGAAAGGCAAGTTTCTCTCCCATGAATTAAACTTTAGGACTTTTTCATTTTACAATTTCATAGAATTCTTTTTTTTTAATCTGTAAAAATATTATACTGGATACTATTATCAGCTGGTGATTTGATACCATTTATAATTTTTATACAAATTAATTTAATTTTAGACACCATTTCTTTCTAAATGCAGGAACTTCTAGTTTAGCCTAGCCTTAACTAATCCATTAAAATTTGACAGTGAGCTTCTATGGACTTCTATGGTGGCCTAGTGGTAAAGAATCCACCTGCCCAGCAGATGACCTGGGCTTGATCCCTGCTTTGGGGAGATCTGATGCAGGAGGAAATGGCAACCCACTCCAGTATTCTTGTCTAGGAAATCCCAAGGATGCAGAGCCTGACAGGATATAGTCCATGGAGTCACAAAAGAGCCAAACAAAATTTAGTGACTAACAACAACAAATGCTTTTGCAAAGATGCTAGTATCATGAAAAGTAGCAAAAAAGAAAAAGATTTATGTAATATATCAGAATTAACAAATAGTTAAATACAATTAGCACTATATTAAACAGGTTAATATCGAATCATGATCTAGGATAAAGAAAACCTATCTTGACTAATAAAGCCTTAATCTGAGCCCAGCTCTACAGCAAAAAAGATAAACATATATAGTCCCTAAATCTGTCAAGGTTTTATCAAAGCATATATAAATGAAAACTGAAAACTTGAGTCAAGAGTCCCCCAAAAGCATGTTACCAACCCTAAAGCCAGCATGACATATAACAGAAGAAGTATAGTATTTAGTTAAAAAGTTCGGCTCTAGAGGTGAATCCTTGAGGTTTATATCCTTACTAAATACATGTGCCAAAGCCTTTGACTGTGTGGATCACAATAAACTGGAAAATTCTTCAAGAGATGGGAATATCAACCACCTGATCTGCTTCTTGATAAATCCATATATAGGTCAGGAAGCAACAATTAGAACCAGACATGGAACAACAGACTGTTTCCAAATAGGAAAAGGAGGACATCAAGGCTGTATATTGTCGCCCTGCTTATTTAACTTACATGAAGCATGCATCATGAGAAATCCTGGGCTGGATGAATCAGCCCAGCTGGAATCAGCTGGAATCAAGATTGCTGGGAGAAATATCAATAACCTCAGATATGCAGATGATACCACCCTTATGGCAGAAAACAAAGAAGAACTAAAAGGCCTCTTGATGAAAGTAAAAGAAGAGAGTGAAAAATTTTACTTAAAGCTCAACATTCAGAAAACAAAGATCATGGCATTTCCCATCACTTCATGGCAAATAGATGGAGGAACAGTGGCAGAATTTATATTTTTGGGGCTCCCAAAGCACTGCAGATGGAGACTGCAGCCATGAAATTAAAAGTCACTTACTCCTTAGAAGGAAAGTTATGACCAACTTAGCATATTAAAAAGCAGAGATGTTACTTTGCCAACAAATGTCCATCTAGTCAAGGCTATGGTTTTTCCAGTAGTCATGTATGGATATGAGAGTTGGACTATAAAGAAAGCTGAGAGCCGAAAAATGGATGCTTTTGAACTGTGGTGTTGGAGAAGACTCTTGAGAGTCCCTTGGACTACAAGGAGATCCAACCAGTCCATCCTAAATGAGAACAATCCTGAGTGTTCATTGGTAGGACTATTGTTGAAGCTAAAACCCAAATACTTTGGCCACCTGATGTGAAGAACTGACAATTGAAAAGACCCTGATGCTGAGACTGAAGGCGGGAGGAGAAGGGGATGACAGAGGATGAGATGGTTTGATGGCATCACCAACTCAATGGACATGAGTTTGGGTATACTCCAGGAGTTGGTGATGGACATTGAGGCCTGGCATGCAGTAGTCCATGGGGTCACAAAGAGTCAGACATGACCGAGTGACTGAACTGAACTGAACTGAAATATGTGTGAATTGTAGAACATTATTTAAATTCATTTTGCCCAAGTTTTCTCACTTTTAANGGGTATACTCCAGGAGTTGGTGATGGACATTGAGGCCTGGCATGCAGTAGTCCATGGGGTCACAAAGAGTCAGACATGACCGAGTGACTGAACTGAACTGAACTGAAATATGTGTGAATTGTAGAACATTATTTAAATTCATTTTGCCCAAGTTTTCTCACTTTTAAAACAGATCATATCAATCAGGATCTTAGTTGAACACAACAAACCCACTTTAGCTTACAGAAAGGTATTTTTAATTGTGACAGTTTCACCTTTTTCTGTCTTTTAATATTCATGTTATTTATTTATCTTTTATTTTTGGCCATATCAGGTTTTAGTTGTGGCGTGGGGGTTGAGGGTGTTCACTGTGTCATGTGGGATCCTTCACTGTGGTGCATGGGTTTGCTCTAGTTGAAGCATGTAGGCTCCAGTGGGGCTCTATAGTTGCAGCACACCCCCTCCAGTTGAGGCACACAGATTCAGAAGTTGTGGTGTGCACAGAAAGGTGTTTGTTAAAGCAGGGCTTAGAAAACGTTTTCTCTTGAGCCAAAGAGCAAATATTTCAGACTGGTGGACCGGATGGTCTCTGTTGAAAACACCCATGATTGATATTTTAACAAAAACAGCCATAGACAATATAAATAAATAGGTGTAACTATGTCCCAATAAATCTTTATTTACAAAAACAAGCATTGCCAACTTTTGTCTTTAGAACATAGTATCCAAATGCAACTCATAGACTCTTGAAGATTTCGGAACATCAATAAAGAACCAGAGATGTGAAGCCAGTTTTAGTGGCAAAAATCACTGAATCACACTTTGACGGGCAATACCACTGCCCAGAGAAAACACAGCTTGCAGCACAGGGCACTGAACACAGACAGGACACTACTACTATTAACAGAATCCCATCACTATTACGCAATCTCTTTACTGTGCACTATTGCTTTGCCAGAAAAATGAATTCAACCCGATACTTCCTGATTTATATTACCCTCTTCTGCGAATGAATCTAAAGGAAAAAGTGGACATATGATGTAAAGGAGGCTAGAAAAGCAAGTTTTGGGCTTCTACCTTAGTAAATTTTGATCCATAATGGCGCTGAAATATATAATCGCCACAACATAATAAAGACTTCTCATATCCTATCATGAAAAAGTGAAAGCGAAAGTCACTCAGTCGTATCGACCCTTTGCAACACCATGGACTGTAGTCCAGTGAATTCTCCAGACCAGAATACCAGAATGGGTAGCCTTTCCCTTCTCCAGGGGATCTTCCCAATCTAGGGATGGAACCCAGGTCTGCAAGGCAGATTCTTTACCAGCTGAACCACAAAGGAAGCCCATGTGGAAAAATATATATACCATGTAGTATTGTTGTGATAAGTAAACATAATACAAACATATTTCAAAATAATGCCTGGTTTTCTTTCATTTCAAACTGGAGAATTCATACAGCATTTCCTGTAAGACAGGTCTAATATTACTGAATCTCTAAGCTTTTGCTGTCTAGGAGTTTTTATCTTTTCTTCATGTTTGAAGGACAGCTTTTCCAAGCATAATATTCTTGGTTATGAATATGCCTGTTCATTCATTCCTTTAGTTTGGTTTTCTAGCACTTTGAATCTATCATCCCACTTATTTCTTGGCAGTAAGCTTTCTGTTGAAAAATCCTCTAAATAGTCTTATGGGGGTTCCTTTGTATGTGACAATTTATTTTTCCCTTGCTTCTTTTAAAATTTTATCTTTGTCTCTGACTTTCATGGGAGAGAAATGAAGTGTCATCAGTTTAAGCAGACTATTATAAATAAAATATATTTCATGGAATCCCCAAGGTAACCACACACACACACAAACACTCACACACGTGCACAAAAAATACCAATAGATGGTATACAGAATAAACAAGGGAACTAATACTAAAA
Organism: Neotragus moschatus; assembly: GCA_006410615.1. Taxonomy (NCBI): domain Eukaryota; kingdom Metazoa; phylum Chordata; class Mammalia; order Artiodactyla; family Bovidae; genus Neotragus; species Neotragus moschatus. The sequence continues at coordinate 426,172 of SJYA01003146.1, read as the reverse complement.
ACTTGACAAAAGACAACAGGAGGGGAAAAGACAGGCAAAAGGACTACAAGACTAACAGTACAATTAACAAAATGATGATAGCAAATACTTCCCTATCAATAGTTAATTTACACTAAATGTAAATAGTTTAAACTTCCCAATCAAAAGACATAGAGTGTCTGAGTACTTTTAAAAATAGACACAATTTTCTTTCTGGCTCACTTCACTCTGTATAATTGGCTCCAGTTCCATCCACCTCATTAGAACTGATTCNTATGGTCCACTTGACTTCCCACTCCAAGATGTCTGGCTCTAGGTGAGTGATCATACCATTGTGGTTATCTGGGTCATGAAGATCTTTTTTGTATAGTTCTGTGTATTCTTGCTACCTCATCTTAATATCTTCTGCTTCTCTTAAGTCTTAATATGGGAATTAAGTCATCATAATGAGTTGGACTTTCTTTTGATATTTAAAGACAAGGACCAGAAATGCTACATGTTCTGCAGCACCCAGGACAGTTCTATGCATCATGAAAAATTATTCCTGTATTCTGCCCCACTTTCTAATATCCCACTGGCTTACATCCACTTTAAATATATCAATAGTAGCTTACATATGATGGTGAAAAATAGAAGTTGTGTGACTATTTAAGTGAAGATTATTATGGATGGGAAAGCTTATATAGCATAAAGAAATTGTCTCACAATGAAAAAAAAATTTTTATGGGGTGTATCTTGTTTACCAAAGAATCCTTCCTGCTACACACTTAGTTTAAAAGGTTTTCATTGTATGGTGGAAATTCATGATGCACAATGATCTTACTGATATCTGTTCATAACATTTATTTTAAAATATTTCATTTTACTTCCATACGTGAAACATCTCTATAGATCGATTGATAGATAAAACATATAATTATTTTTGAAGATAATGGTAAGAAATCTGTGTGATGACAATTATACATTCTAATTAATTATTTTTTTATGTGCATATATTTTTCAATTTTACTCTACATGGCCAACATAGTCTTATAAAGAAGTGGTAAGACTGAGGACAAGGAGTCACTGTAAAGTAGCCTGCATGCCCACTGTCTGACAGGCAGGGACATTTAATTTTCACATTTCATTTTCCCATGGGTGGAGCTGAAATGAGAGAAGGAAGCTGGACTTTGGGCTTCCTTGCTAGCAACACACTCAAGAAAAGCACCTTGTCAGGCTGAGAAATCCAAGCAAGAAGACAGTTCAGACGAGAATACCTTTGAGGGGCAGAGGGTTCCGAGCTTCTTTGCACAGAATCTTCAAAGAAGCCCCGGGAGAAAAGTCTGTGAAATAATTCCACCACAAAAGACTCAGCCAAATTGACAGTGATTATAAACAAATTACTTGAGATCCCCAAAGTTCAAGATGAGAAAGAGAGAGACAGAGAGACAGAGAAGCAGATGGCTGATGCCAAGGTCTTGCTTCAGTTGTGGGTCATGCGGCCCTTGAATATCTGCACACTGCAAGCATTATCAGTCAGGCAGAGTTACCCCAGGCAGCTGCTCCTGCACCATTGTCCTTCCCCTCTTCGAATATAACATAATGTAATCTTTTACAAAGCTTAATGTGTACAGTGACTGAATGATGAAAAAGGAAATGTGGTATTTATTGAGCTAGAAGGAAAATAATGATTAATACTGCAGTGGTATATTGCTACCATCATTTTCAACATTTCCATCTTGGTGTAAGTTACCAGAGTTGTCCTTTCAGCATAAAGATGTGATTCTTTACATCTTGGTACCCCTCTTGGAGACCAAGAACAAAGGTAAGGATGAACTTTTGATAACTTTTAGGTGCTAATTTGTCTCAGATATCATAAAATTAATATATTTTGGTTAATTTTACCTAATTCTGTGCAAGTTGTCAATTATTTGGAATTTAAATAAAATCAGGTGCTGAGTAAAACTATAATATGGCAGCAACAGGTGAGCTAACCATGAAGGAATGGTCTTATATCATGTACATTATGCTTTAGAATAGAGATATTTTGATCTTTTAAATGAGTAAAGGCAATTTTTCTGCTTATATGTTCAGTATTGGTAATCTATTTTTCAGAAATGTTTAATGGCTAGTTAACTTACTTAATATCTTCTATAATATCTGTACAAAACTAAAGTCAAAAAATTTCCTGCTTGATCTTCAATTACTGTTTGAGAACCAGACTCTTTCTTGAGTGATTTATGGCATGACTTAGATGTAGGGTAGCTTAGAATATGTTCACAAATTCTTTGATTAATTTCCCTTGCCTGCACTGAGTGACTTGATTCTACTGAATGGAATAGAGCAGAAGCGATGGCCTGTGATTTCAGAGACTTGGTCATAAAAAGCACTGTGTCCTCCAGTTGACTGGTTTGCTCTTAGGTTGCTGAGTCTGGAGCCAGTTACCTCCATGCTATGAGAAGAGGTCCATGTGGCAGGAATGATGACCTCCTACCAAAAGTCAGTGGGGAGCTGAGATCCCCAGCCATGTGTAACAGCTTGTAAACAGCCATGGAGTGAAGCATCTTGGAAAGGACCTTACATCCTCATCCAGACCTTCAAAATGCCTACAGCTCCTACCAGGTCCTGACAGCAGCAGAAAGAGGAAGCTGAGCCAGAACTGCCCAAATAAACCACTCTTCCAAAAGCTCTGACTTAATAACTGTGCATTGTCTTAAGCCACCAAATTTGGGGGTGAATTTTTTTTACAACTTGCCTGGAAAATCCCATGGACAGAGGAGCCCAGTGGGCTATAGTCTATAGAGTTGCAAATAGTCAGACACTACTGAGCACACACACAATTTATACAACAATAGATAATTACCACAAGTATTAACTGTGATTCACATGCATATTAGCTAACAAGACTCATCAAAAACATCTTTTTTTTTTTTTTTGGAATAGTGTTCTTTGTAAAGATATACAAAGATATTCTGGGGAAGAGAATACCTAACAGTAAACATCAACTCATTTTAACTTGTGTGTATGCTCAGTCACTCACTCCTGTCTGACTCTATGTGACCCCATGGACTGCAGCTGCCCAGGCGCCTCTGTCCATGGGATTTCCCAGGCAAGAATACTGGAGTGGGTTGTCATTTCCTCCTCCAGGGGATCTTTCCAATCCAGGGATAGAACCCACATTTCCTGCATCTCCTGCATTTGGCATGTGGATTCTTCACCACAGAGACACCTAGGGAGCCCTTTAATTTCTTAGTGGAATAGAATCATAAGAAGCTGTGCTTGCAAGTGGTTATTTTGTTTTAGTNTCATTTCCTCCTCCAGGGGATCTTTCCAATCCAGGGATAGAACCCACATTTCCTGCATCTCCTGCATTTGGCATGTGGATTCTTCACCACAGAGACACCTAGGGAGCCCTTTAATTTCTTAGTGGAATAGAATCATAAGAAGCTGTGCTTGCAAGTGGTTATTTTGTTTTAGTTTCTGCACATGATCTGCTCACTTATGCACGTTTCAGTAGACTTACCGCCATGTCTGCCCTGAGCTTTCTGCTTTGTTTCCAGGGTGGTATCAGGAAGGAAACACGTGACTGAAAAATGGCTAGGTTTGGGTGGAGTCTGATGAGAGATGGGAATGGAAGTAAATCTCGAGCGAAAGAATTCAAGGGAGATGCAAATAGGAAGCTGGGTGTTCACTGTGTTATTTCTTGATTCAATCTTATGAAATTGCCACTTTTGTAGGTCAAAGCTGGTTGANACACACAATTTATACAACAATAGATAATTACCACAAGTATTAACTGTGATTCACATGCATATTAGCTAACTATACTCATCATAAACATTTTTTTTTTTTGGAATGGTGTTCTTTGTAAAGATATACAAAGATATTCTGGGGGAGAGAATACCCAACAGTAAACATCAACTAATTTTAACTTGTGTGTATGCTCAGTCACTCACTCCTGTCTGACTCTATGTGACCCCGGGACTGTAGCTGGCCAGGCTCCTCTGTCCATGGGATTTCCTAGGCAAGAATACTGGAGGGGGTTGTCATTTCCTCCTCCAGGAGAACTTTCCAACCCAGGGATAGAACCCACACTTCCTGCATCTCCTGCATTTGGCATGTGGATTCTTCACCACAGAGATACCTAGGAAGCCCTTTAATTTCTTAGTGGAATAGAATCATAAGAAGCTGTGCTTGGAAGTGGTTATTTTGTTTTAGTTTCTGCACATGATCTGTTCACTTATGCAGGTTTCAGTAGACTTACCGCCATGTCTGCCCTGAGCTTTCTGCTTTGTTTCCAGGTTGGTATCAGGAAGGAAACACGTGACTGAAAAATGGCTAGGTTTGGGTGGAGTCTGATGAGAGATGGGAGTGGAAGTAAATCTCGAGTGAAAGAATTCAAGGGAGATGCAGATAGGAAGCTGGTGTTCACTGTGTTATTTCTTGATTCAATCTTATGAAATTGCCACTTTTGTAGGTCAAAGCTGGTTGANCTGAAAAATGGCTAGGTTTGGGTGGAGTCTGATGAGAGATGGGAATGGAAGTAAATCTCGAGCGAAAGAATTCAAGGGAGATGCAAATAGGAAGCTGGGTGTTCACTGTGTTATTTCTTGATTCAATCTTATGAAATTGCCACTTTTGTAGGTCAAAGCTGGTTGAATGTTAGAAATTTCATTTGACTTAAAATATTCTATTTATTTTGCATTAAACACATGATATTAAAAATAAATACACAAATATCATGAATAAATAAAGAGAATATATGTATTTTTAAAACAAATCCTCACTAGCTTTATCAGTTAATTCAGTTGCTAAGTCATATCTGACTGTTTGTGACCCCCATGGACAGCAGCACGTCAGGCTTCCCAATCATCACCAACTCCCAGAGCTTGCTCAAAGTCATGTCCATTGTGCCGGTGATATCATCCAACCATCTCATCCTCTGTCGTCCCCTTCTCCTCCTGCCTTCAATCTTTCCCAGCTTCAGGGTCCTTCCCAATGAGTCAGTTCTTCATATCAGATAGACAAAGTATTGGAGTCTCAGCCTCAGCATCAGTCATTCCAATGATTATTCAGGACTGATTTCATTTGGGATTGACTGGTTGGATCTCCTTACAGTACAAGGGACTCTCAAGAGTCTTCTCCAACACCATAGTTAAAGAGTATCAATTCTTCAGTGCTTAGCTTTCTTTATAGTCCAATTCTCACATCCATACATGACTACTGGAAAAACCATAGATTTGACTAGACAGACCTTTCTTGGCACAGTAATGCCTCTCTTTTTTAATATGCTGTCTAGTTTGGTCATAACTTTTCTTTAAGGAGCAAGAGTTTTTTAATTTCATGGCTGCAGTCACCATCTGAAGTGATTTTGGAGCCCAAGAAAATAAAGTCTCACACTGTTTCCATTGTTTCCTCATTTATCTGCCATGAAGTGATGGGACCAGATGCCAAGATCTTAGTTTCCTGAATGTTGAGCTTTAAGCCAACTTTTTTACTCTTTACTTTCATCAAGAGACTCTTTAGTTTTTTTTTCACTTTCTGCCATAAGGCTGGTATCATCTGCATATCTGAGGGTATTGATATTTCTTCTGGCAGTCTTGATTCCAGCTTGTGCTTCATCCAGCCCAGCGTTTCTCATGATGTACTCTGCATATAAGTTAAATAAACAGGGTANTATGGCTGATTTATGTCAATGTATGGCAAAATGAGTACAGTATTGTAAAGCAAAACAAACTAAAAAATAAAAATTAAAAAAAAATAGACACAATTATATATTTTTATAAAAAGTCACTTTAGGCTTAAGCACACACATACACTAAAAACAAAGGGATATTAAGAAGTCTATGTAAATAGCAACCAAGAGAAAGGATACTTTAGTTACATACTTTCTGATTCACTAATATCAGAAAAATAAACTTTAATCAAGAGATAAAGAAGGACATTATATAATGATGAAAAGGCCAACCCACTGGGAAGATATAATCATTACAAATATATATGCAGCCAACAATAGAGCCTTTTGATACTGTTCATGGAGTTCTCAGAGGGACATACTTTATTTTGAGGGGCTCCAAACAACTGTAGACAGTGACTGCAGCCACGACATTGAAACATATTTGCTCCTTGGAAGAAAAGTTGTGACCAACCTAGATGCATATTAAAAAGTAGAGACATTACTTTGCCAAAAGAGGTATGTCTAGTTAAAGTTATGTTTTTCCAGTAGTCATGAACGGATGTGAGAGTTGAACCATAAAGAAAGCTGAGCCCTGAAGAACTAATGCTTTTGAACTATGGTATTGGAGAAGACTCTTGAGAGTCCCTTGGACAGGAAGGAGAACCAACCAGTCCATCCTAAAGGATATCAATCCTGAATATTCATTGGAAGGACTGATGTTGAAGCTGAAATTCCAGTACTTTGGACACCTGATGCAAAGAAGTGACTTATTGGAAAAGACCCTGATGCTGGGAAAAATTGAAGGTGGGAGGAGAAGGGGACAACAGATGGTTGGATAGCATCACTGACTCAATGTACATGAGTTTGAGTAAACTCTGGGAATTGGTGATGGACAGGGAGACCTGGTGTGATGCAGTCCATGGGGTTGCAAAGAGTTGGCCACTACTGAGAAACTAAACTGAACTGAACAGTAGAGCATCTTTTTGTTATTAAATCACTAAGTCCTGTCCAACTCTTTGAGACCCCATAGACTGTAGCCTGCCAGGCTCCTCTGTCCATGGGATTTCACAGGCAGGAATATTGGAGTTGGTTGTCACTCCATTCTCCAGGGGATCTTTCTGATACTAGGATTGAATCTGCTTCTCCTTCATCTCCTATATTGGCAGTCAGATTCTTAACCACTAAGCCACCCGGGAAGTATTCTTTATGCAAAAATCCTCAACAATCTAGTAAACATAATCCATCAGCACATTAAAAGAATCATAGATCATGAGTAAGTGGGATTTCAAGCTCCCAGGTGGCACTAGAGGCAAAGAACCCCCTTAGATCCCTGGGTCCAGGAGATCCCCTGGAGGAAGAAATGGCTACCTACACCACTATCTTTGCCTGGAAAATCCCATGTACAGAGGAGCCTAGCAGCTTACAGTCCATGGGGTTGCAAAAAATCAGACACAACTGAAGTGACTTAGCATGCACACATATATGCCTGAAATCAAAGCTGGTCTAAAATAAGAAAATTAGCTAACATGACATCAACAGAATAAAGGACAGAAAGCATATAAGCATCTCAATCAGTTCAGTTCAGTTCAGTCACTCAGTGGTGTCTGACTCTTTGTGACCCCATGAACTGCATCATGGGATCCCTGTCCATCATTAACTCCTGGAGCTTACTCAAACTCATGTCTATAGAGTCAGTGGCGCCATCCAACCATCTTTTCCTCTGTCGTCCCCTTATCCTCTAGCCCTCAATCTTTCCCAGCATCAACGTCTTTTCAAATGAGTCAGTTCTTCACATCAGGTGGCCAAAGTATTGGAGTTTCAGTTTCAATATCAGCCCTTCCAATGAATATTCAGGACTGATTTCCTTTGGGATGGACAGGATGGATCTCCTTGCAGTCCAAGGGACTCTCAAGAATCTTCTCCAATACCACAGTTCAAAAGCATCAGTTCTCTGGTGCTCAGCTTTATTTATAGTCCAACTCTCACATCCATACATAACTACTGGAAAAATTATAGTTTTGATTAGACAGATCTTTGTTGGCAAAGTAATGTCTATGCTCTTGCGAGTCCCTTAGACTGCAAGGAGATCCAACCAGTCCATCCTAAAGGAGATCAGTCCTAGGTGTTCAGTGGTAGGACTGATGTTGAAGCTGAAACTCCATTACTTTGGCCACCTGATGCAGAGAGCTGACTCATCTGAAAAGATCCTGATGCTGGGAAAGATTGAGGGCAAGAGGAGAAGGGGGCGAAAGAGGATGAGATGGATGGATGGCATTACTGACTCAGTGGACATGGGTTTGGGTGAATTCCAGGAGTTGGTGATGGACAGGAAGGCCTGGCAGATTGTGGTTCATGGGGTTGCAGAGTCGGACTGGATTGAGTGACTGAACTGAACTGAGATGAGTGCAATTGTGTGGTAGTTTTAACATTCTTTGGCATTGTCTTTCTTTGAGATTGGAATGAAAACTGACCTTTTCCAGTCCTGTGGCTACTGCTGAGTTTTCCAAATTTGCTGGCATATTGAGTGTAACACTTTCACAGCATCATCTTTTAGGATTTGAAATAACTCAACTGGAATTCCATGACCTCCACTAGCTTTGCTCATAGTGATGCTTCCTAAGGCCTGCTTGACTTCTCATTCCATGATGTCTGGCTCTAGGTTAGTGATCACATCATCTCCATTTTCTGGGTCCCAAAGATCTTTTTTGTATAGTTCTTCCATGTATTCTTGCCACCTCTTCTTAATACCTTCTTTTTGTGCTAGGTCCATACCATTTCTGCCCTTTTGTGCCCATCTTTGCTTGAAATGTTCCCTTGGGACCTCTAATTTTCTTGAAGAGATCTCTAGTCTTTCCCATTCTATTATTTTCCTCTTTTTTTTTTTTTTTTTTTTTTTTTTTTTGACTGCCTCTTCTTTGGACATCATCTATATTAAAGTATAATAACAAATCTATTCCAGGAGATTATCAGTTTAAAAGGGGGAAAAAAAAGTAAAAGAAAAAAGCGCAGGCCTGGAGAAGGGGCACTGCTCGGCATCAGGTCACTAAGTGTTTTCATTATTTGTTCCCATTACCATGTTATGTCTTAATTANTCTCTCCTTGCTATTCTTTGAAGCTCTGCATTCAAATGGGTATATATTTCCTTTTCTCCTTTGCCTTTAGCTTATCTTCCTTTCTCAGCTGTTTGTAAGCCCTCCTCAGGCAACCATTTTGCCTTCTTGCATTTCTTTTTCTTGGGAATGGTCTTGATCACTGCCTCCTATACAATGTCACAAACCTCTGTCCATTGTTTTTCATATAAGAAAGCATATAAGCATCTCAATATATGAAGAAAAAACATTTCACATAATTAACATCCTTTCATGTTATAGCTCTCAACAAAATATGAATGGAAAATGTACCTGAACACAATAAAAGTCATATATGAAAAGGCCACAGCAAAAATGATACTCATTGATGAAAATATTAAACCTTTCCAGTTACATTCAGGAACAAAGATGCCCATTCTTGCCAAATCTGTTCAACAGATTATTGAAAGACCTAACCAGAAAAAATAGAGAAGGAAAAGAAAACTCATTCAAATCAAAAAGAAAAAAACAAGCTAACTTGTTCCTGTTTGCAGTCAACAAGATTTAACACATAGAGAACATTAAGGGCTCCATTTAAAAAACAAAACAAAACAAAACAAAAACAAACAAACAACAAAAAAAACACTGTTAGATACTAGATAAAGGGGGTGGTCCCAACATAGCAAAGGAATAGGACAAGGAGACTACTTTCTCTTCCACAAATTCATCAAAAGATCATTTGAATGCTGAGCAGCTTCCACAAAGCAATTTCTGAGTGCTGGAGAGGGACCTCAGGCACCCGGAAAGGCAGGTTATTCTCTTCAAAAGGAGGTAGGACAAAATATAAAAGACAAAAAGAGAGAGAAAAGAGGGACAGAGACCTGTCCTGGGGAGGGAGTCTGGAAGGAGAAGTTCCCAAACAGTAGGAAACCCTCTCACAGGCAGGTTAGTGGGAGTTTTGGAATCTCAGAGGGCAACAAAACCGCTAGGAAACAAAACAAACAAACAAACAAAAAAATAGAAAACAACCACAGAATACACACTTAACTGCAACTCCCAGAGGAGAAGAGGTCCAGGCACTTGCATCCGCCACCAGCAAGCGGGGTCTGAACAGGGAGGTGCGGGCTGCATTGCTTAGGGTAAGGATCAGGCCTGAATGCCTTGAGGACAATCTGAGGGAGCTAACATGAAATGGCAACCCAAACTGTGGGGTAGCCAGAGAGAGGAAAAAAGAGAGAGAGAAATTTCCAGTGAAAGGCTCTAAGAAGCAGCCTGGCCTGCTCATAGAACAAAGGACTGAGCAAATACCAGAGGAAAGCTAGCTGGCAGCAGACCGGCCCATCCCCCACTGGAGGCAGGGAGGCAGGTGGGCGACAGCCAGAGCTGGAAGGCAATGAGCAATCTCGGCCCCAGAGACAGCGTCCTCTATCAAACTGTGAGAGCGCTCCCAGTTGCTAACCAAGACTTCCTGGGATCCTGGATAGTTGACATGCACCAGGAGGGTCGGCAGAGATCAGCTCCCCAGAGGAGACATAGGGCACACGTGAGATGGTGCTACCATGGCAAACCCAGGAGATGGAGTGGCCAGGACCTGGGAGGTGACCACTTGCCAGTGATATTTGTTTGCAGTGTTCCTCTCTTCTGACACCACAACTGAACAAGTGAGTAAAAATAAGTGAACACCTTCACCCCCTTGTGTCAGGGCAGAAATTAGACACTGAAGAGACTTGCAAACAGAAGAAGCCAAAATAAACAAAGAAGAGAGAACCACTCTGGAACTGACAGGTGCAACAGATTAAAACCCTGTAGTTAACTGACTAAGAATCGGAGGAGGCCTATATAACTGTGGTGTTGAAGAAGACTCTTGAGAGTCCCTTGGACTGCAAGGAGATCCAACCAGTCCATTATAAAGGAGATAAGTTCTGGGTGTTCTTTGGAAGGAATGATGCTAAAGCTGAAACTCCAGTACTTTGGCCACCTCATGCAAAGAACTGACTCATTGGAAATGACTCTGATGCTGGGAGGGATTGGGGGCAGGAGGAGAAGGGGATGACAGAGGATGAGATGGCTGGATGGCATCACCGACTTGATGGACGTGGGTCTGAATGAACTCTGGGCGCTGGTGATGGACAGGGAGGCCTGGCGTGCTGCAATTCATGAGGTCGCAAAGAGTTGGACAAGACTGAGTGACTGAACTGACTGACTGACTGATAGACCTTGAGAAGAAGTACAAGCTGTAACAAGGAACTATCTGAAACTGAAGTGAATATGCACTGGCCACAATAGCTCCAGATAAAATTTTAGATATATTTTTACTATTATCACTTATTTTTTTTTAATTTAAGTTTGTTATTACTCTTTCAATTTTCACTTTTTAAGATGGTAGGGGAGTAGGTGACATGGAGTTCATCTCTCTTTATGGATACATCAGGAATACAGCTTCAGACACAGAAGTGCATAGCAGAACACCAGCTGAGAGTCCCAGATTCTAATCTGGTCCTTCTCCTGTGTGTTCTTACCTTCAATGTGCACAACTATCAGAATTTGCACATTTTCCGTTGTGGGAGCTCTAAGTGACCTTTTATATATTCCATATACACAGAGTCTGCTTAGTTGACTGTCTGGATTTAATCTGCACTAGAATCTGAGCTGCCCCCACAGCAGGTCCAGAGACCAGCACAGTGTTGGACGGCATCCTAGCAAAGTGAGGTGGACTGTGACTCCCAGTGAGGGAAAGGACCCTGATAGCAGTGACTCAAGAAAAGCATCTATTATTCTTATTTTTGACTTATTTTGTAGATTCATTTGGATTTTTTTCTTTTCCTCTCCCTCTACTCCCCATTGTATTTGTCAATTTTATTGGCACTAAGAAATCCAATTAAGCTTTTGAGTTTTTTTGTTTGCTTTCTTCTTCCTCAGTCACCTTTTTTATTTATAAATCTCTTCTTATACTTTGGGCTTTTGCAGTTCTGTGGAGTTTTCCTTTTCTTTTCTCTTTTTTAAAATTTTAATTTTCAATTTCTTGAACTATTATTATTTTTCTACATTTATTTCTTTGTTTTCTTTTCCTACTGTTCTTTTCCCCTTGCAGTTAATCTTTAATATATATAAATCTTCTTTATCTACCTTTATTTAACTTTGCATACCTATTCTTTCTCTCCTTTTCTCTCGACATATTTGTTTGTTTTATTTTCGTTGATTTTTCTTTTTAATTCCCCAATTGGCACTTTGCTTTAGTTTTGTTTTCCAGTTTGTGCTTTAATTAGTTTTGTTCTGGGAGGTACAATTTTTGGTTTCCTTTGTTCTCCAGGTAAATCTATTGTGCTTAATTTTTGTTGGACTGTTTTGATTTTGCTTATGGGTATATATATATGTGTGTATTCAAACTTTCTATTGTTGTTATAAACCTCTGCCTCTACCTTGGAATTTTGCAGTTATGTGGAGTTTTCCTGTTTTCCCCCTTATTCTTTATTCTTCCATTATTTTTCTTTTCTCTTTTAATGATTTTAATTTTTAATTTTTTAAGCCTATTACATTTTCTCTACATTTATTCCTTTGTTTGCTTTTGCTACTGTTCTTTTGCCCTTGCAGCTAATCTTTAATTTATATAAATATTCTTCATATACCTCTATTTAACTTTGCGTATCTATTTTTTCTTTCTTTTCTTTATTTCCTTTCCTCTCAGCATATTGGCTACTTTTGTTTTCATTGCTTTATTCCCCACTTGGCACCTTGCTTTTGTTTTGTTTCCAATTTGTGCTTAAGTTAGTTTTGTTCATAACTCGTAAATATAATTTTTTATTTCCTTTGTTCACCAGACAATCTACTATATTTTTGTTGGACTGTTTTCACTTTACTCATGGGTGTATATGTATATGTATACACTCCATTATTTTAACTGTATTTTGCCTGATTTTTTAAATGCCATTTTTCTGGGGTTCATCTTTGGTTTCTCATTTTGGGATATTTGTTTTACTCTACCTTAATGCCATAACAAACCACTTGTAGACTATTTGTTCCTGACCAGAGATCAAACCCTGAGCCTTTGGAATGGGAGCATTGACTCCAAGACCCTAGACTACCAGAGAACTAACCCTACTACTACTACTACTACTACTAAGTTGCTTCAGTCATGTCCGACCCTGTGCAATCCCATAGATGGCAGCCCACCAGGCTCCCTCGTCCCTGGGATTCTCCAGGCAAGAACAGTGAAGTGGGTTGCCATTTCCTTCTCCAGTGCATGAAAGTGAAAAGTGAAAGTGAAGTCGCTCAGTTGTCTCTGACTCCTAGCGACCCCATGGACTGCAGCCTACCAGGCTCCTCTGTCCATAGGATTTTCCAGGCAAGAGTACTGGAGTGGGGTGCCATTGTAGAACTAACCCTAGGGAGTATCAAATAGTGAGAACTCACACAAAGGAAATCACTTGCATACAAGACCTGGCATCATCCAACCACCAGTAGCACCCTGTGCAGGATGCCTCATCTAAACAACAAACATAACAAAAATACAAACCCAATCATCAGCAGACAGGAGTACCACTTCACTCAGCCTTGCCCATTAGAGGAAAAACAAACAAACAAAAACTCAGCACAAATCTCACCCTATACAAAACTCATCACAAACCACTGGATCAACCATAGGAGGGCAGAAACCACAGGAGGGAAGAAAGATTTCAACCTTCTTCAAGTAAAGAATTCAACTTTCCTTGAAGCCTGGGAAAAGGAAACCTCAAACACAGAAAATTTTTTTTTTAAATGAAAAGACAGAGAAATACTGCACAAATGAAGGAACAAACTAGAAACACAGAAGTCCAAATAAATGAAGAGGAAATAGGAAAATTACCTGACAAAGAATTCAGAATAATGACAGTAAAGATGATCAAACACCTTGAAAACAAAATGGAGAAAATGCAAGAATTAATTAACAAAGGTCTAAAAGAATTAAAGAATAAGCATACAGAGGCAAACAACACAATTACTGAAATTAAAAATACTCTAGAAGGAATCAATAGAAGAATATCTAAAGCAGAAGAATGAATCAGTGAGCTGGAGATAGAATGTTAGTAATAACTTCTGAAGAGCAGAATAAAGTAAAAAAAAAAAAAAAAGTAGGAAAATTGCTGAGGACAGTATCAGAGACCTCTGGCCCCAGAAGAAGAGAAAAAGAAAGAGTATGAGAAAATTTTTGAAGAGATTATAGTTGAAAATTTCCCCAACATGGAAAAGGAAACAGCCAATCAAGTCCAAGAGGCACAAGAGTCCCATATAGGATAAGCCCAAGGAGAAACACACCAAAACACATACAAATCAAAATAACAAAGACTACACATAAAGAAAGAATATTAAAAGCAGCAAGGGAGAAGCAACAAATAACATACATGGAAAACCCAATATGCATAACAGNTGGAAAAGGAAACAGCCAATCAAGTCCAAGAGGCACAAGAGTCCCATATAGGATAAGCCCAAGGAGAAACACACCAAAACACATACAAATCAAAATAACAAAGACTACACATAAAGAAAGAATATTAAAAGCAGCAAGGGAGAAGCAACAAATAACATACATGGAAAACCCAATATGCATAACAGCTGATCTTTAAGCAGAAACTCCCCAGGATTGAAGGGGATGCAGGATAAAGTACTGAAAAGGAAAAATTTACCACCAAGATTACAGTAATCAGCAAGGATCTCATTCAAAACTGATGGAGAAATAAAAAACGTTTCAGACAAGCAAAAGTTAAGAGAATTCAGTAGCACCAAACCAGCTTTACAAAAAATGTTCAGTTCAGTTCAGTTCAGTCATTCATTCGTGTCTGACTCTTTGTGACCCCATGAATAGCAGCACGGCAGGCCTCTCTGTCCATCACCAACTCTCGCAGTTCACTCTGACTCACGCCCATCGAGTCAGTGATGCCATCCAGCCATCTAACCCTCTGTCGCTCCCTTCTCCTCCTGCCCCAACTCCCTCCCAGCATCAGAGTCTTTTCCAATGAGTCACCTCTTCGCATGAGGTGGCCAAAGTACTGGAGNGATGACAATATACAACCTTGACGTACTCCTTTTCCTATTTGGAACCAGTCTGTTGTTCCATGTCCAGTTCTAACTGTTGATTCCTGACCTGCATACAGATTTCTCAAGAGGCAGGTCAGGTGGTCTGGTATTCCCATCTCTCTCAGAATTTTCCACAGTTTAATGTGATTCACACAGTCAAAGGCTTTTGCATAGTCAATAAAGCAGAAATAAATGTTTTTCTGGAACTCTGTTGCTTTTTCCATGATCCAACGGATGGTGACAATTTGGTCTCTGGTTCCTCTGTCTTTTCTAAAACCAGCTTGAACATCTGGTAGTTCATGCCTTGCGTATTGCTGAGGCCTGGCTTGGAGAATTTTGAGCATTACTTTACTAGCATGTAGGATGAGTGCAATTGTGTGGTAGTTTGAGCATTCTTTGACATTGCCTTTCTTTGGGATTGGAATGAAAACTGACCTTTTCCAGTCCTGTGGCCACTGCTGAGTTTTCCAAATTTGCTGTCATATTGAGTGCAGCACTTTCGCAGCATCATCTTTCAGGATTTGGAATAACTCCACTGGAACTCCATCATCTCCCCTAGCTTTGTTAGTAGTGATGTTTTCTAAGGACCACTTGACTTCACATTTCAGGATGTCTGGCTCTAGATGAGTGATCACACCATCATGATTATCCAGGTCATGAAGATCTTTTTTGTACAGTTCCTCTGTGTATTCTTGCCACCTCTTCTTAATATATGCTGCTTCCTTTAGGTCCATACCATTTCTGTCCTTTATCGAGCACATCTTTGCATGAAATGTTCCCTTGGCATCTCTAATTTTCTTGAAGAGATCTCTAGTCTTTCTCATTCTGTTCTTTCCCTCTATTTCTTTGCATTGATCACTGAGGAAAGCTTTCTTATCTCTCCTTACTATTCTTTGGAACTCTGCATTCAGATGCTTATATCTTTCCTTTTCTCCTT
>SJYA01003146.1:266755-406471 GCA_006410615.1 Neotragus moschatus | reverse complement strand
AAGCCTGGCTTGGAGAATTTTGAGCATTACTTTACTAGCATGTAGGATGAGTGCAATTGTGTGGTAGTTTGAGCATTCTTTGACATTGCCTTTCTTTGGGATTGGAATGAAAACTGACCTTTTCCAGTCCTGTGGCCACTGCTGAGTTTTCCAAATTTGCTGTCATATTGAGTGCAGCACTTTCGCAGCATCATCTTTCAGGATTTGGAATAACTCCACTGGAACTCCATCATCTCCCCTAGCTTTGTTAGTAGTGATGTTTTCTAAGGACCACTTGACTTCACATTTCAGGATGTCTGGCTCTAGATGAGTGATCACACCATCATGATTATCCAGGTCATGAAGATCTTTTTTGTACAGTTCCTCTGTGTATTCTTGCCACCTCTTCTTAATATATGCTGCTTCCTTTAGGTCCATACCATTTCTGTCCTTTATCGAGCACATCTTTGCATGAAATGTTCCCTTGGCATCTCTAATTTTCTTGAAGAGATCTCTAGTCTTTCTCATTCTGTTCTTTCCCTCTATTTCTTTGCATTGATCACTGAAGGCTTTCTTATTTCTTCTTACTATTCTTTGGAACTCTGCATTCAGATGCTTATATCTTTCCTTTTCTCCTTTGCTTTTTCCTTCTCTTCTTTTCATAGCTATTTGTAAGGCCTCCCCAGACAGCCATTTCGCCTTTTTGCATTTCTTTTCTATGGGGATAGTCTTGATTCCTGTCCCCTGTACAATGTCACGAACCTCATTCCAGAGTTCATCAGGTACTCTGTCTATCAGATCTAGGCCCTTAAATCTATTTCTCACTTGCACTGTATAATCATAAGGGATTTGATTTAGATCATACTTGAATGGTCTAGTGGTTTTCCCTACTTTCTTCAATTTCAGTCTGAATTTCGCAATAAGGAGTTCATGATCTGAGCCACAGTCAGCTCCTGGTCTTGTTTTTGTTGACTGTATAGAGCTTCTCCATCTTTGGCTGCAAAAAATATAATCAATCTGATTTCGGTGTTGATCATCTGTTGATGTCCATGTGTAGAGTCTCCTCTTGTGTTGTTGGCAGAGGGTGTTTGCTATGACCAGTGCATTGTCTTGGCAAAACTCTGGTAGTCTTTGCCCTGCTTTATTCCACATTCCAAGGCCAAATTTGCCTGTTACTCCAGGTGTTTCTTGACTTCCTTCTTTTGCATTCCAGTCCCCTATAATGAACAGGACATCTTTTTTGGGTATTAGTTCTAAAAGGTCTTGTAGGTCTTCATAGAATTGTTCAACTTCAGCTTCTTCAGCATTACTGTTGGGGCATAGACTTGGATTATCGTGATATTGAATGGTTTGCCTTGGCGACGAACAGAGATCATTCTGTCGTTTTTGAGATTGCATCCAAGTACTGCATTTCAGACTCTTTTTTTGACCATGATGGCTATTCCATTTCTTCTGAGGGATTCCTGCCCACAGTAGTAGATATAATGGTCATCTGAGTTAAATTCACCCATTCCAGTCCATTTTAGTTCGCTGATCCCTAGAATGTCAACATTCACTCTTGCCATCTCTTGTTTGACCACTTCCAATTTGCTTTGATTCATGGACCTGACATTCCAGGTTCTTATGCAATATTGCTCTTTACAGCATCAGACCTTGCTTCTCTCACCAGTTACATACACAGCTGGGTTTTTTTTTTTGGCTCCATCCTTTCATTCTTTCTGGAGTTAATTCTCCACTGATGTCCAATAGCATATTGGGCACCTACTGACCTGGGGAGTTCCTCTTTCAGTATCCTATAATTTTGCCTTTTCATACTCTTCATGGGGTTCTTAAGGCAAGAATACTGAAGTGGTTTGCCATTCCCTTCTCCAGAGGATGACATTCTGTCAGACCTCTCCACCATGACTCGCCCATCTTGGGTTGCCCTGCAGGCATGGTTTAGTTTCATTGAGTTAGACAAGGGTGTGGTCCTAGTGTGATTAGATTGACTAGTGTTCTGTCAGTATGGTTTCAGTGTGTCTGCGCAACACCTACCATCTTACTTGGGTTTCTCTTACCTTGGGCATGGGGTATCTCTTCACGGCTATTGCAGCAAAGTGCAGCTGCTGCTCCTTACCTTGGATGAGGGGTATCTCCACACCACCACCCTTCCCGAACTTCAGTGTGGGATAGCTCCTCTAAGCCCTCCTGCACCTGCGCAGCCACAGCTCCTTGGACGTTAGGCTGTTCCACCCAGCCACCGCCCCGGCTTCAGGCTCCGGGCACCGCCTCTGGTCTCGGGCGTAGGGTGGCTCCTCCTGGCCGCCACCCCTGGGCTTGGACACGAAGTGGCTCCTCCCGGCCATTGCCCCTGGCCTCGGACGGGGAGTGGCTCCCCCGTATATAGCCAAAAAGTACAACAGAAGAAAAAAGATCTACAAAGTCACCCCCCCCAAATTAGAAAATGGCAATAAGAACATATATATCAATAATTACTTTAAATGTAAATGGATTAACTGCTCCAACCAAATGACACAGACTGGCTGAATGGATACCCAAAAGGACCCATATTTATGCTGTATACAAGAAACCCACTTCAGACCTGAAGCCATATAGACTGAAAGTGAGAGGATAGAAACATATATTCCTTGAAAATGGGAGACAAAAGAAAGCTGGAGTAGCAATCCTCATATCAGACAAAATAGACCTTAAAATAAAATAGATTGCAAGAGATAAGGAAGGACACTCCATAATGATCAAGGTATCAATCCAAGAGGAAGACATAACAATTGTCCATATCTTTGCACTCAACATAAGAGTATCTCAGTACCTAAGACAAACACAGACATAAATGGAGAAATTGACAGTAACATAATAATAGTAGGAGACTTTAACATCCCACTCACACCAATGGACAGATCGTCAAAACAGAAAATTAGTAAGGAAACACAAGTCTTAAATGATACATTAAATGAGATGGATCTCATTGATATCTTCAGGATATTCCATCCAAATGCAAAAGAATACACCTTCTTCTCAAGTGCACAAGGAACATTCTCCAAGATAGACCAATCTTGGGTCACAAGTCAAACTTCAGTAAATTTAAGAAAATTGTAATTTTATCAAGCATCTTCTCTGACCACAGTGCTATGATATTATATATATAAATTATAAGAAAAAAGCTGTAAGAAACACAAACACTTGGAGATTAAACAACACATTTCTAAATAACCAACAGGTTACTGAGGAAGTCAAAAGAGAAATCAAAGTTTCTAAAAACAAATCACAATGAAAACAAGACAACTCCAAAACTATGGGATGCAGCAAAATCACTTCTAAGAGGGAAGTTTATAGCAATACAATCCTACCTCAAAAAACAAACAAACAAACAAAAAAAAATCATATAGACAACCTAACTTTACACCTAAAGCAGCTGAAAAAATAAGATGGAAAAAAAACCCAAAATTAGTATAAGAAAAAAAATCATAAAAATCTGACCAGAAATAAGTGAAAAGAAAGGAAAGAAACAAGAGTAAAGATTAATAAAATCAAAGCTTGGTTCTTTGAGAAGATAAACAAAATTGACAAACCCTTAGCCAGACTCATCAAGAAAAAAAAAGAGAAGAATCAAACCAACAAAATTAGAAATGAAAAAGGAGAGGTTACAACAGAAAATGCAGAAATACAAAGAATTATAATAGATTATTATGAACAACAATATGCCAATAAAATAGATAACCTGGAAGAAATGGATAGATTCTTACAAAACTTCAGTCTTCAAAGATGGAATCTTGAAGAAATAGAAATTATAAACAACTCAATTATAAGCACTGAAATTGTGATCAATAATCTCTGAAAAAAAAAAAGCTTAGAACTAGATGGCTTCACAGAATAATTGTATTAAACAATTAAGGAAGAGTTAATTCCTATCCTTTTAAAAACTCTTTCAAAAAGTTGCAGAAGAAGGAACACTTCCAAATTCATTTTTCAAGGCCACCATCACCCTGATACCAAAACCAGACAAAGACAACACATAGAAAAGAAAACTATAGGCCAATATAACTGACAAACATAGATGCAGAAATCCTCAACAGAATTTTAGCAAACAGAATTCAGCAACACATCAAAAAACTCATATACCATGATCAAGTCGGGTTTTTTCCAGGGATGCAAGGATTCTTCAATATACAGAAATCAATCAATGTGATACACCACATTAACAAATTGAAAGATAAAAAACATATATCATCTAAATAGATGCAGAAAGAACCTTTGACAAAATTAAGCACCTATTTATGATTAAAACTCTTCATAAACTGGGCATAGAAGGACTCTACCTCAACATAGGAAAGGTCGTATATAATAAGCCTACAGCAAACATTATTCTAAATGGTGAAAAACTGAAAGCATTACCCCTAAGATCAGGAACAAAGACAAAGGTATTCACTTTCACCACTATTATTCAACATAGTTCTGGAAGTCTTAGCTACAGCAATCAGAGAAGAAAAAGAAACAAAAGGAATCTAGATTAGAAAAGAAGCAGTAAAGCTCTTACAGTTTGAAGATGACATGATACTGTACATAGAAAACTCTAAGATAGTATCAGAAAATTACTAGAGTTAATCAGTGAATTTAGCATAGTTTCAGAATACAAAATCAACTTATAGAAATCACTTGCATTTCTACATACTAACAATGAGAAATCAGAAAGAGAAATTAAGGAATTAAGGAATCCCATTCACCACTGCAACAAAAAGAATTAAATACCCTCTTACCTAAGGAGACAAAAGAACTGTAAACAGAAAATTATAAGACACTAATGAAAGAAATCAAAGATGACATAAACAGAAAGACATTCCATGTTCCTGGGTAAGAATAATCAATACTGTGAATATGGCTATACTGCCAAATGCAATCTATAGATTTAATGTGATCCCTATCAAATTACCAATGGCATTTTTCATAGAACTAGAACAAAAAAATTTCACAATTCATATGGAAACCAAAAGACCCTGAAGAGTTAAAGCAGTCTTGAGAAAGAAAAAATGGAGCATGAGGAATCAACCTTCCTGACTTCAGGTTATACTACAAAGCTACAGTCATCAAGACAGTATGGTACTGGCACAAGAAGAGAAATATAGACTAGTGGAACAAGATAAAAAGCCCAGAAATAAACCCATGCACCTACGGGTACATTATTTTTTTAAAAAAAAATTTATTTTTTAGTTTGTTTTGCTTTACAATACTGTATTCATTTTGCTGTACTGCTAAGTCACTTCAGTCGTGTCTGACTCTGTGTGACCCCATAGATGGCAGCCCACCAGGCTCCCCCATCCATGGGATTCTCCAGGCAAGAACGCTGGAGTGGGCTGCCATTTCCTTCTCCAATGTATGAAAGTGAAAACTGAAAGTGAAGTTGCTCAGTCGTGTCCAACTCTTTGCCACCCCATGGACTGCAGCCTACCAGGCTCCTCTGTCCATGGGATTTCCCAGGAAAGAGTACTGGAGTGGGGTGCCATTGCCTTACATTGACATGAATCAGCCACGAGTGTATAGGAGCTCCCAGTCCCGACCCCCCCCCCCACTCCCACCCCACACCATCTCTCTGGATCATCCCCGTGCATCAGTTCCAAGCATCCTGTATCTTGTATCAAACATAGACTGGTGATTCATTTCTTACATCATAGTATACATGTTTCAATGCCATTCTCCCAAGTCATCCCACCCTCTCCCTCTCCCTCTCCCACAGAGTCCAAAAGGCTGTTCTATACATCTGTGTCTCTTTTGCTGTCTCACGTACAGGTTTAACATTACTATCTTTCTAAATTCCATATATATATGTTAGTATACTGTATTGGTGTTTTTCTTTCTGGCCTACTTCACTCTGTATAATCGGCTCTGGTTTCATCCACCTCATTAGAACTGATTCAAATGTATTCTTTTTAATGGCTGAGTAATACTCCATTGTGTATATGTACCACAGCTTTCTTATCCATTCATCTGCTGATGGATATCTAGGTTACTTCCATGTCCTGGCTATTATAAATAGTACTGCGATGAACATTGGGGTACATGTGTCTCTTTCAATTCTAGTTTGGAGGCAAAAATATACAATGGGGCAAAGACAGCCTCTTCCATAAATGGTGCTGGGAAAACTGGACAGCTCCATGCAAAAGAATGAAATTAAAACATTTCCTAATACCAAACACAAAGATAAAATCAAAATGGATTAAAGACCTAAATGTAAGACCAGAAACTATAAAACTCTTAGAGGAAAACATAGGCAGAACACTCTATGACATAAATCAAAGCAACATCCTCTGTGACCCACCTCTTAGAGTAATGGAAATAAAAACAAATTAAACAAGTGGGGCCTGATTAAACTTAAAAGCTTTTGTACTGCAAAGGAAACTATAAGCAAGGTGAAACAAAAACCCTCAGAATGGGAGAAAATAATAACAGATGAAACAACTGAGAAAGGATTAATTTCCAGAATATACAAGCAGCTCATACAACTCAATACCAGCAATACAAACAACCCAATCAAAAAGTGGCTTAACTCCAAAACTTGAGAACATCAGAGAACTTCTGATTCCAGAGAACATTAATAGATAAGAAGCTCACACAAAATTCTCCATATGTAACCAAGCTCCACCTAAGAGACACAAAGTTCCAGAGGAAGACATAGAATGCTAATTCTCCAGTCAAGCAGATACACAGCCCTGAGCATTACAAGACAGGCTGTCCAAAGAAATGCCCCAAAACTCACTACTGGACACTTCATTGCACTTCAGAAAGAAGAGATCCAGCTCCACCCACCAGAACACAGACACAAGCTGCCTAACCAGGAAACCTTGACAAGCCACTAGTCTAACCCCATCCACAAGGAGAAGGCTCCACAATAAAGAGGAACCACAAACTTCTAGCATACACAAAGGATACCCCAAACACAGCAATCTAAACAAAATAAAAAGACAGAGAAATATTCAGCAGGTAAAGGATCATGATAAATGCCCACCAAACCAAACAAAAGAGGAAGAGTTAGGGAGTCTACCTGAAAAAGAATTCAGAATAATGATAATAAAGATGATTCAACATCTTGAAAACAAAATGGAATTACAGATAAATAGAGACAAGGATTAAAAAAATGCAAAAAATGTTTAACAAAGACTTAGATGAAATAAAGAACAGTCAATCGATAATGAGTAATGCAATAACTGAGATAAAAAGCACTCTGGAGGGAACCAATAGAAGAATAACTAAGGCAGAAGATAGGATAAGTGAGGTGAAAGATAGAATGATGGAAATAAATGAAGCAGAGAGGAAAAAGAATTAAATTAGAACAACCTCTGAGACTTCTGGGGCAAAGTTAAATGCCCCATCATTTGAACCATAGAGGTCCTAGAAGCAGAAGACAAAAAGAA
The DNA here is from genome assembly GCA_006410615.1 of Neotragus moschatus. Lineage (NCBI taxonomy): Eukaryota > Metazoa > Chordata > Mammalia > Artiodactyla > Bovidae > Neotragus > Neotragus moschatus. The sequence continues at coordinate 399,089 of SJYA01003146.1, read as the reverse complement.
AGGGCTTGAGAAAGTACTTGAGGAGATAATAGTTGAAAACTTCCCTATAATAGGGAAGGAAATGGCCAAGTCCAAGAAATACAGAGAGTCCCAAACAGGATAAATCTAAGGCAAAATACCCCAAGACATATATTAATCAAACTAAGATCAAACACAAAGAACAAATATTAAAAACAGCAAGGGAAAAGTAACAAATAACACACAAGGGGATCCCCACAAGGATAACAGTTGATCTTTCAATAGAAACTCTTCAGGCCAGCAGGGAATGGCAAGACATACTTAAAGTGATGAAAGAGAAAAACCTACAGCCCAGATTACTATACTCAGCAAGGATCTCATTCAAATATGAAGGAGAAATCAAAAGCTTCACAGGCAAGCAAGAATTGAGAGAATTCAGCACCACCAAACCAGCTCTCCAACAAATGCTAAAGGATCTTCTCCAGATAGGAAACACAGAAAAGGTTTATAAACTCAGACCCCAAACAGCAAAGTAAATTGCAATGTCAACAATTACCTTAAATGTAAATAGGTTGAATGCCCCAATCAAAAGACAAAGACTGCCCGAATGGATTCAAAAACAAGACCCCTATATACGCTCTCTACAAGAGACCCAACTCAAACCAAGGGACATATATAGACTGAAAGTGAAGGGCTAGAAAAAGATATTTCATGCAAATGGAGACCAAAAGAAAACAGGAGTAACAATACTCATATCAGACTAAATAGACTTTGAAATAAAGGCTGTGGAAAGAGACAAAGAAAGACATTACATGGTGACCAAAGGATCAATTCAAGAAGAATATATAACAAGTATAAATATATTATATATATTTATATAATTATAAATATATTATATATATTTATATAATTATAAATATATCCTGTGTTGTGCACTCAACACAGAAGCACTGCAATATGTAAGCCAAATGCTAACAAGTATGAAAGGGGAAATTGACTGTAACACAAGAAGAGTGGGAAACTTTAATATTCCACTCACTTCTATGCATAGATCAACCAAACAGAAAATTAGCAAGGAAATACAAACTTTAAATGATACAATGGGTCAGTTAGACCTAATTGATATCGATAAGATATTTCACCTCAAAACAATGTATTTCATCCTTTTCTCAAGTGCACATGGATATTCTTTAAGATAGATCATATCCTGGGCTATAAATCTAGCCTTGGTAACTTCAAAAAAATTGAAAGAATTTCAAGCATCCTTTCTGATCACAATGCAGTAAGATTAGATGTCAACTACAGGGAAAAAAAGTATTAAAAATTCAAAGATATGGAGGCTAAAGAGCACACTTCTGAATAACCAAAAAATCACAGAAGAAATAAAAAATTAAATCAAAATATGCATAGAAACAAGTTAAGATACAACAACCCAAAAATCTATGGAATTCAGTAAAAGCAGTGCTAAGGGGAAGGTTCGTAGCAATACAAGCTTACCTCAGGAAACAAGAGAAAAATGAAATAAATAACCTAACTTTACACCTAAAGCAATTAGAAAAAGAAGAAATTAAGAACACCAGGGTTAAAAGAAGAAAGGGAATTTTAAAAATTATGGCAGAAATAAATGAAAAAGAAACACAGGAGACTATAGCAAAAATCAACAAAACTAAAAGCTGGTTCTTTGAGAAGATAAGTAAATAGAAAAACCATTAGCCAGAATCATCAGGAATAAAAGGGAGAAGAATCAAATCAACAAAATTAGAAATGAAAATGGAGAAGTCAAAGCAGACAACACAGAAATACAAAGGATTATATGAGACTACTATCAGGAGCTATATGACAATGAAATGGACAGCTTGGAAAAAATGGACAAATTCTTACAAAAGTATAACTTTCCAAAACTGAACCAGGAAGAAATAAAAAATCTTAATACATCCATCAAAGCACAGAATAGAAACTATTATTAAAAATCTTCCAACAAACAAAAGTCTAGGACCAGATGGCTTCACAGGTGAAATCTAACAAAAATTTAGGAAAGAGCTGACACCTACCCTACTCAAACTTTTGTAGAAAATTTAAAAGAAAGGTAAACTCCAAAACTCATTCTATGAGGTCAGTTCAGTTAAGTTCAGTTGCTCAGTCGTGTCTGACTCTTTGCGACCCCAGGCCTCCTTGTCCATCACCAACTCCCAGAGTTCACCCAAACTCACCTCCATCGAGTTGGTGATACCATCCAGGCATCTTATCCTCTGTCGTCCCCTTCTCCTCCTGCCCCCAATCCCTCCCAGCATCAGAGTCTTTTCCAATGAGTCAACTCTTTGCATGAGGTGGCCAAAGTATTGGAGTTTCAGCTTTAGCATCATTCCTTCCAAAGAACACCAAGGACTGATCTCCTTTAGAATGAACTGGTTGGATCTCCTTGTGGTCCAAGGGACTCTCAAGAGTCTTCTCCAACACCACAGTTCAAAAGCATCAATTCTTCGGTGCTCAGCCTTCTTCACAGTCCAACTCTCAAATCCATACATGACCACTGGAAAAACCATAGCATTGAACAGACGGACCTTTGTTGGCAAAGTAATGTTTCTGCTGTTGAATATGCTATCTAGGTTGGTCATAATTTTCCTTCCAAGGAGTAAGCGTCTTTTAATTTAATGGCTGCAATCATCATCTGCAGTGATTTTGGAGCCCCCCAAAAAAAGTCTGACACTGTTTCCACTGTTTCCCAGTCTACTTCCTATGAAATGATGGGACCGGATGCCATGATCGTAGTTTTCAGAATGTTGAGCTTTAAGCCAACTTTTTCACTCTCCTCTTTCACTTTCATCAAGAAGCTTTTTAGTTCCTCTTCATTTTCTGTCGTAAGGGTGATGTCATCTGCATATCTGAGGTTGTTGATATTTCTCCTGGCAATCTTGATTCTAGCCTGTGCTTCTTCCAGCCCAGCATTTCTCATGATGTACTCTGCATATAAGTTAAATAATCAGGGTGACAATATACAGTCTTGATGTACTCCTTTTCCTATTTGGAACCAGTCTTTTGTTCCATGTCCAGTTCTAACTGTTGCTTCCTGACCTGAATATAGATTTCTGAAGAGGCAGGTCAGGTGGTCTGGTATTCTCAACTCTTTCAGACTTTTCCAGTTTATTGTGATCCACACAGTCAAAGGCTTTTGCATAGTCAATAAAGCAGAAATAGATGTTTTTCTGGAACTCTCTTGCTTTTTTGATGATCCAGCAGATATTCTATGANCCAAACTCACCTCCATCGAGTTGGTGATACCATCCAGGCATCTTATCCTCTGTCGTCCCCTTCTCCTCCTGCCCCCAATCCCTCCCAGCATCAGAGTCTTTTCCAATGAGTCAACTCTTTGCATGAGGTGGCCAAAGTATTGGAGTTTCAGCTTTAGCATCATTCCTTCCAAAGAACACCAAGGACTGATCTCCTTTAGAATGAACTGGTTGGATCTCCTTGTGGTCCAAGGGACTCTCAAGAGTCTTCTCCAACACCACAGTTCAAAAGCATCAATTCTTCGGTGCTCAGCCTTCTTCACAGTCCAACTCTCAAATCCATACATGACCACTGGAAAAACCATAGCATTGAACAGACGGACCTTTGTTGGCAAAGTAATGTTTCTGCTGTTGAATATGCTATCTAGGTTGGTCATAATTTTCCTTCCAAGGAGTAAGCGTCTTTTAATTTAATGGCTGCAATCATCATCTGCAGTGATTTTGGAGCCCCCCAAAAAAAGTCTGACACTGTTTCCACTGTTTCCCAGTCTACTTCCTATGAAATGATGGGACCGGATGCCATGATCGTAGTTTTCAGAATGTTGAGCTTTAAGCCAACTTTTTCACTCTCCTCTTTCACTTTCATCAAGAAGCTTTTTAGTTCCTCTTCATTTTCTGTCGTAAGGGTGATGTCATCTGCATATCTGAGGTTGTTGATATTTCTCCTGGCAATCTTGATTCTAGCCTGTGCTTCTTCCAGCCCAGCATTTCTCATGATGTACTCTGCATATAAGTTAAATAATCAGGGTGACAATATACAGTCTTGATGTACTCCTTTTCCTATTTGGAACCAGTCTTTTGTTCCATGTCCAGTTCTAACTGTTGCTTCCTGACCTGAATATAGATTTCTGAAGAGGCAGGTCAGGTGGTCTGGTATTCTCAACTCTTTCAGACTTTTCCAGTTTATTGTGATCCACACAGTCAAAGGCTTTTGCATAGTCAATAAAGCAGAAATAGATGTTTTTCTGGAACTCTCTTGCTTTTTTGATGATCCAGCAGATATTCTATGAGGTCACCATCACCCTAATACCAAAACCAGACAAAGGTGCCACACACAAAAAAATAAAACTACAGGCCAATATCACTAATGAACATAGATGCAAAAGTCCTCAACAAAATTTTAGCAAACAGAATCTAACAACATACTAGTTAATATATCATGACCAAGTGGGCTTTATTACAGGGATGCAAGGTTTCTTCACTATTCACAATCAATGTGATATACCACAATAGCAAACTGAAAGATAGCAACCATATGATTATCTCAATAGATGCAGAAAGTCTTTGACAAAATTCAACACTCATTTATGATAAAAACTCTCTAGAAAGTAGGCATAATGGGAACATAGCTCACCATAAGAAAAACCATTTATAATCAACCTACAACAAACATTATCCTCGCTGGTGAAAAATTGAAAGCATTTCCCCTAAAGTCAGAAACAAAACAAGGGTGCCCACTTTCACTGCTACTATTCGACATAGTTTTAGAAGTTTTAGCCACTGCAGTCAGAGAAGAAAAAGAAATAAAAGGAATTCAGATTGGAAAATAACAAGTTAAACTCTCACTGTTTGCAAATGACATGATCCTCTAAATAAAAAACCCTAAAGACACCACAAGAAAATTACTAAAGCTAATCAATGACTATAGTAGTGTTGCGGGATATAAAATTAATACACAGAAATCCTTTGTATTCCTATACACTAATAATAAGAAAACAGAAAGAGAAATTTAGGATACAATCCCATTCACCATTGTGATGAAAAGAATAAAATACTTAGGAATAATCTACCTAAAGAAATAGAAGTCTTATATACAGAAAACTATAAGACACTGATGAAAGAAATCAAAGATTACACAAATAGATGGTGAAATATACCATGTTCATGGATCAGAAGAAGCAATATAGTGAAAATGAGTATACTATCCAAAGCAATCTCTACATTCAATGCAATCCCTATCAAGCTACCAATAGTATTTTTCACAGAACTAGAACAAATAATTTCTCAATTTATATGGAAATACAAAAAAAAAAAAAAAAACACAACTCTAATGGCCTAAGCAATCTTGAGAAAGAACGGAACTGAAGGAAGCAACTTGTCTGACTTTAGACTACACGGCAAAGCTACAGTCATCACACAGTATGATATTGGCACATAGATAGAAATATAGATCAATGGAACAAAATAGAAAACCCAGAGATAAATCCATGCACCTATGGACAACTTATCTTTCACAAAGGAGGCAAAAATACACAATGAAGAAAAGATAATCTCTTTAACAAGTGGTGGTGGAAAAATTGGTCAACCACCTTTAAAGAATGAAACTAGAACATTTATTAACACCATACACAAAAATAAATTCAAAATTGATTAAAGTTATAAATGTAAGACCAGGAACTAATAAGCCTCCTAGAGTAAAACATAGGTAAAATATTCTCTGACATAAATCACAGCAAGATCCTCTATCCTCTACACCTACCAAAGTAATGGAAATAAAAGTGAAAATAAGCAAATGGAACCTAATTAAACTTAAAATCTTATGCACAACTAACTATAAACAAAGTGAAAAGACAGCTTTCAGAATGGGTGAAATAATAGCAAATTATGCAAATACAAAGAATTAATCTCAAAAATAGACAAGCAATTCATGCAGCTCAATACCAGAAAAATAAATGACCCAATCAAAAAATGGGCCAAAGAACTAAATAGACATTTCTCCAAAGAAGACATATGGATGGCTAACAAACACATGAAAAGATGCTCAATATCACTCATTATCAGAGAAATGCAGATCAAAACCACAATGAGGTACCTTCTCACGCCAGTCATAATGGCTGCTCTCAAAAAGTCTACAAACAAATGCTGGAGAGGGTGTGGAGAAAAGGGAACCTTCTTATACTGTTGGTGGGGATGCAAACTAGTACAGCCACTATGGAGAACAGTGTGGAGATTCCTTAAAAAACTGGAAATAGAACTGCCATATCACCCAGCAATCCCACTGCTGGGCATACACACCAAGGAAACCAGAATTCAAAGAGACATGTGTACCCCAATGTTCATTGCAGCACTGTTTATAATAGCCAGGACATGGAAGCAATCTAGATGTCCATCAGCAGATGAATGGATGAGAAAGCAGTGGTACATATACACAGTGGAGTATTACTCAGCCATTAAAATGAATACATTTGAATCAGTTCTAATGAGGTGGATGAAACTGGAGCCTATTATACAGAGTGAAGTAAGTCAGAAAGAAGAACACCAATACAGTATATTAGCATATATATATGGAATTTAGAAAGATGGTTACAATGGACCTATATGAAAGCCAGGAAAAGAGACACAGATATAAAGAACAAATTTTGGACTCTGTGGGAGAAGGGAAGGGTGGGATGATTTGAGAGAATAGCATTAAAACATATATATTTTCATATGTGAAATAGATCACCAGTGCAAGTTCAATGAATGAAACAGAGCACTCACAGCCACTGCACTAGGATGACCCTGAGGAATGGGATGGGGAGTGAAGTGAGAGGGGAGGTCGGGATGGGGGACACAAGTACACCCATGGCTGATTCATGTCAATGTATGCCATAACCACCACAATATTGTAATTAGCTTACAATTAAAATAAATTAAGTAATTTTTTTTAAGTTTAAAAGAAGGAAATTATTAAATTCCCTAAAGGTGCAGAATACAAAACTGAATACAAAAAAGAATAGTTTTGTTTATATAAACTATGCACTATCTGAAAAAGAAATTAGGAAACACTTCTATTTACAATAGCACCAAATATAATCATATACCTTGAAATTAACTAGAATGTGAAAGATTGATATACTGATAATTATAAAACACTGATGATATAAATTAAGATACAAGTGGAAACATGTTGTGGTCATAGATAGAAAATTTCATATTGTCAAATTATCCATACTACCCAAAGTGATCTACCAGCTCAATGTAACCTCTTATTAAATCCTGATAGCATTTTTTACAGAAATAGAAAAAATAATTTTCAATTTATGTGGAGCCACAGAAGTCCAGGAAGAGACATATCAATCCTGAGAAAGAAACAAAGCTGGACAAAACGTGCTTATTAATTTCAAAATATATTACAAAGTTTCAATAATCAAAGCAATGTTACACTACATAAAAATAGACCTAAAGACTAATGGTACAGATTAGAGAGTCCAAAAATAAAACCATGCATGTGCAGCCAACTTATCTTTGATAAGGGCACCAAGAACACAATGGAGAAAGGATTATTTTTTCAATAAATGATCCAGGGAAAGTTGGATATCTCTGTGCATGAAAGTGAAACACTGGATCTCTACCTTATGTCACCTACAAAAAATCAACTTGAAATGAATTAAAGATTTAAATATAAGACCTTATAAAATAAGAAATCATAGGGAAAAATTTCCTTGACATTGTTCTCAACAATTATTTTTTGGATATGACATTAAAAACATAGGTAATAAAAGAAAAAATATAGACAAGTGAGATTTGTACAACATCACACCTACAGTCAGCAGTAATGTACACCATCCCTGGTGGCTCGGAAGATAAAGAATCTGCCTGCAATAGAGGAAACCCGAGTTCAATCCCTGGGTCTGGAAGATTCCCTGGAGAAGAGATGGAGTGGTTACACACTCTAATATTCTTGTCTGGAAAATTCCATGGACAGAGGAGCTTGGAGGGCTACAGTTCACAGTATCACAAAAAGTCAGACATGACTGAGTGACTAACACACATACACACACACTTAAAAACAAAACATCAGAAGAGTAAACTGCGGGTTGTGTTCTTACTATAATAAAATAAAATTTGAAAATAAAACAATGCCTGGAATTTGGAGCTCATTAATTGTTAGATATTATTTTTTAGAATTAAAAATTTTTTTTTTCTTTTAAATATTAGCATTTATACTTTTTGTACTTTAATATCCTTTTCCTTTAACTTTTAATCTCTAATTATCACTCTAATTTCTCTACCAGCTCTTTTTGAAATTTATTTATTTATTTCACCTGGAGGATAATGGAAGTTCTACAAAACTAGAGAGTTTTAGTTAGTTCATTTCCTCTTGGATTCCCTTGCAATAGTAGAATCTCAAAAAGTATTTTTGTAAGTATCAAAATATTCACCATATGTACAAGCCACAATGTTAAAATTTAGTATCAACTCATTTTGCATCTATCAGTGAAAATTTAGAAAAATATGATATTGCTGCAGTCTTCATCTTATTTTTAAGCCCCCTTAAATTAATTTGAAGGATAAGAAAGCCTCGTGTGCTGTAGTTTATGGGGTTTCAAAGAGTCAGACACTACTTAGTGATTAAATGACTGAACAACAAATCAAAAGGCAAGAGATGGCCTCCTTCATATAAGAATTATTGCATATTACTCACAGATAAAATTAAGTTCCTTCGAATGTCAATTCAAGATTGTTTTCCAAAATGCCATTTACTTTCATCCACTTTCACATTTGTCATAAAACACTTGAGAGCAATATTTGAAAATATATTATTGTACTCCCCCTGATTATCTTTCCTTTATTTCTCACAGATGAATCTACAGATAGAAAGAAACATTTTTGTTTCAATCATGAAAGAGCAATACAATATTCTCTGAATATGTTCATTTCTCAACATCCTTTGAAGAGAACATATCACTTTCAACATCATGAAAAAGAGTTGAGGCCAGGCTGGGAGGAGGGAGCGGAAGGATGCAACTGAGTGCTTTTGCAGAGAGGAAAAAGCAAACAGAAAGAGCAGTGAGAGCTAAAGGGTGCTTGCTGATCACGGCTTTCAACAGCTTCGTCCAAAACCTTGGGGAAAGGTGATCAGATTTCCAAACACTTAAGGGACAAGAGGACTACCTTGTGAATAGACACACTAGGCTATTTTTATTTATTTTTTGCTTTATATTTTTGTGAAAACCATTTCCTCCCAGCTGTAATTTTCAACATGAAAATCTTTGAAATTTCTGTCAGAGCCCTGATTTTGATATAATGACACAACCAGAAAATACTCAGTGATTTCTGTTACACTTTAGCTTCTGTGATTCCAAATGATTTGACTTTCCCTAAACAGTAGTTTTAAACTTTTTTTTTAAATTCAAATGCTGTTTGAATGAAATAAAATGACTTCAAATCTATTTTCAGCTTTCCTTAAACAAGTTCAGATGAATTTCTGTACCCCAAAATGACAAGCAAGCAATGTAGACTTCTCACTATATATGTTCAAAAGTAATCATAACAAAGACTGGGTGAAGCCTAAAGTGGCAATTAAGATATGCAAATAAGAATCATACCTTTATTTTCATTTTGCAGTAAATTAAAGGGCCTGCCCACACACTCACACAGCTTTGTATTATCACTGCTAGTATTCATAACTTTAATTCATCTCATTTAATTTATCTACTTCTTTATTCTTACTCCCTTGGGCACCACAATCATGAGCTCTGATTTCTCTGAAGCGCCGATGATAGTTCTTAAATTTCTCTTCCCTGATCTCCTCCTGACACCCGTCCAAAGCCCAAGAACACTTAATCTAAAAAGGCCTTTGTTTGTTTACACATTTTCAACTCTATCCTTCAAAATTGTTAAAAATTTTTGCTGACTAATTCTCTCCCTAAAACCATATATTTCTTCACCCATCTTCCACAACTATTACTTTGCAAACACTGTATAAAATGAAAATACATGTTTTTATGCAAGCACATTTATTTCAAAATCAGAGGAATCAAAAGGACACTAAACATAAAACTAGAAAACCTGAGTGTGAAGTCCAAGCTTGCCATTTACTAAGAGATTGGACTTAATTTTCAAGACTCTCTGAATTTTATGCTACTCATCTGAAGCCTGGAAATGATCATAACTGTCCTCCCTGTGTGACAAGATCTCCATCAGCACCATATTGAGAAGTACGCAATAATGGTCATGCACGTGCACAACAGAGTGGGAAGGAATCCTCTCTTTTTACATCATAGCATGAAATGAAGCTACTTCATGATGGATTATTTTCACATATATTTGTAAATTTTAAGATTAAAGTTACATCTATTTGCATGTGTTCATGCACACACACACACACACACACACACACATCTCTATCCATCATCTATCTGTATTTTTTTTTAAGAGAGAACAATTGTCAAATATTTTCCCAGAAAGCTCACTTAATCATGTATCTACATTTGCCAAGGATGTATTTCTGCAAGCCAGGACCGATTAGTCAAGATTTAATGCTATGGAAGCCAAAGCAGTCACTCCAGTGGATGTTTCAGAAGTCTACTGTGCCTCAAACTATGAGTTTTGGACCCTGAAATCCTGGGCCCAGAGGCACCTAGGATTTGACCTATAGAATTATCTCAAGCCATACATATCCACTTTCTCCTATGTAACTTGAATTTAATATGAAATATGTCAGCCATATTTCCAATATGCGAAATTTTTTAATGAGATATATGAGGTCATACTTTATTGATTATGATGTTACACGTTTACTGTTCTAACAGAAATGGAAAGTGAGAATATACAATTAAAATTATATAGGCTAGCCTTATGGAAAAGATAACTTTGCTTAATAATTTGGACAGAGAAAAACCTAATATTGAGAAAATTAAGGTACAAATATATTCTGTACCTTATACAGATATATAATGTACCTTGGCTGCACCATACAGCTTTTACGATATTAGTCTCCCAACAAAGGATCGAAACTGAGCCCTTGGCAGTGGAAGTTCAGAGTCCTAACCACTGGACTGACAAGGAATTCCTAAAATATATGTATGTTTTAATGTTTGCACTTTGTCCCTGCAGTGCGTAGAGGTGCTGACTCTGATCAGCTTATCAATCTGAAATACATTTCCTTCATTCCCTGAGATAGTGTTATTTCTGAAGCTTTTTGTCCTTCTAAAGTCTGTATTGACATGATATGACTTTATCCAAGTGTTTTTGTCACTATGAGAACATTGGGTTTTATTCATGGAGCTATAACAAGGTTTTCCATAAGAGGAGGAAATGAAGGAATAGAGGTATATATTGAGTTAAACTGTAAAATCCAATACTATATAGCTCATAGCAGATGTGCAAAATGACTTTCAAGGGACAGGGTGTTTGCTCTGGCATAAAAAGATTCACTAACACATTTAACATAAATTTTTTAAAAAATGTGTAACAAAAAGATTATTTGAAAACACAATAAAAGGGGAGGCATGGTCTTTGTCTGTATACAACTAGTGTCTAGGAGAGAAGCCACCATGGTTAAAGGTCTTTAATGATCCCAGCAATCCATCCATCCCCACTGTGAGACTGCACAGTGTTATATTTAGAACAAACTCCTTGGAAAGAAAGTTATGATCAACCTAGACAGCATATTCAAAAGCAGAGACATTACTTTGCCAACAAAGATCCGTCTAGTCAAGGCTATGGTTTTTCCAGTAGTCATGTATTGAGGTGAGACTTGGACTGTGAAGAAAGTTGAGTGTTGAAGAATTGATGCTTTTGAACTGTGGTGTTGGAGAAGACTTGAAAGTCCCTTAGACTGCAAGAAGATCCAACCAGTCCATCCTAAAGGAGATCAGTTCTGGGTGTTCTTTGGAAGAAATGATGCTAAAGCTGAAACTCCAGTACTTTGGTCATCTCATGCAAAGAGTTGACTCATTGGAAAAGACTCTGATGCTGAGAGGGATTGGGGGCAGGAGGAGAAGGGGACAGAGAATTAGATGTCTGGATGGCATCACCAACTCGATGGACGTGAGTTTGAGTGAACTCCAGAAGTTGGTGATGGACAGGGATGCCCGGCATACTGGGATTCATGGGGTCGCAAAGAGTCGGACACGACTGATCGACTGAACTGAAGCATTGTCCTAAGTATTTCACACACTCATCATGCATGAGATGTTACTTATTGTAGCATGCGTGTTGTTGAGTCTGATTCTTTGTGACTCTATGGATTATAGTCTGCCAAGCTTCTCTGTCCATGGGATTGTCCAGGCAAGAACACTGGAGTGGCTCAACTTCTTTATCCATTCACCTGTTGATGGAATCTAGGTTGCTTCCTTGTCTTAGCTATTGTAAATAACGTTTCTATGAATATTGGGGTACATATGTCTTTTCCAATTTTGGTTTTCTTAGGGTGTAGGCCTAGTAGTGGGATTCCTCAGTCATATAGAAGTTTTATTCCTGGTTTTTAAAGGTATCTACATACTGTTTTCCATAGTGGCTCTATCAATTTACATTTCCACCAACAGTGCAAGAGGGTTCCCTTTTTTCCACACCCTCTCCAGCCTTTATGGTTTGTAGATTTTTTGATGATGACCATTCTGACCAGTCTGAGTTGATATCTCATTGTAGCTTTGATTTACATTTCTCTAATAATGAGTGATGTTGAGAATCTTCTCATGTGTTTATTAACCATCTGTATGTCTTCTTTGGAGAAATGTCTGTTTAGAGCCTTTGCCCACTTTTTGATTGGATTGTTTACTTTTCTGTTACTCAGCCATAAAAAGGAATGCATTTGAATCAGTTCTAACGAGGTGGATGAACCTAAAGTTTATTATACAGAGTGAAGCAAGTCAGAAAGAGAAAAGTAAATATCATATATTAATGCATATATATGAAATCTAGAAAGATAGTACTAACGAACCTATTTTCAGGGCAGCAATGAAGATGCAGACACAGAGAACAGACTCATACATTGGGTGGGGAAGGAAGGAAAGGGTGGGACAGATGGAAAATGTAACAGGGAAGTATAAGTATCTTACTTATCCTTTTACCCGGTAAAATACATAGCCACTGGGAATTTGCAGTATAACTCAGGAAACTCAAACTAGGGCTCCGGAACAACCTACAGGGTTGGGATGGGTTGGGAGGTGGGAGGGAGGTTCCAGAGAGAAGGGACTTGTGTATACCTATGGCTGATTCATGTTGATGTATGGCAGAAGCCAACACAATATTATAAAACAATTATCTTTCAATGAAAAATAAACAAATTAAAAAAATACTGGAGTAGATTGTCCCACCCTTTCCTCCTCCAGGGGATCCTCCTGACCTAGGGATCAAACCTTCATCCCCAGCATCTGCTGCGTTGCAAGCGGAATCTTTACCACTGAGACACTGGGGAAGCCCAAGGAACTATTATCACTCTCATTTTACAATTGAGCATATTAAGATTCAGAGGAGAGTTAAATAATTTATCTAGGGCTTCACAGCTAATAATTGCTCAAGTTGAGATTAGATAGCCCAGTTAGAGAGCCTTTCCACTATACTGTATCACTTAAATTTTGTCCAGTGTCACCTGCCATTTAGTCTTTGTATTCTCATTTCATGTTCATAAAATGATTCTATGTATAATTCTTGGCTTTTCAATGTCTTTATTTTACATGTAAGTATTCCAGGTTTTGTTTTGGCTTGTACCTTGTATAATTAATGGAGTGGCATTCTTGTTTGATATATCAGTTTTGTAGGCATGGTTACTAGGAGGCTGAGAGAGACAGATAGGTGCATTCATTCTCAGTATGGTTCTAAACACCAGACACCAGACAAAGCTAGGTTTTAGGCCTGCATACTTACCAAACAAGATCTAATCATTTAATTGGGTCAAGTGGATTTTCAAGAGAGGAAATCTAGGTAGAAAATTGAACTAAAAAAAAAAAATGAGTTAATTGCTCAGACTTGAGTGAGAAAGAAAGGACAGAGAGAAATAAATGGGCCTCAATAGACACAGCCTGGAAGAAAAACTTGTCTGAAGATTAAACAAGATAGGTATTTGTATGACATGCTCATTTTGAATTTTTGTTTTGTTTAAGCCATCCATCACTCTAACATAAAGGAGAACATTTTAATTGGTTCTAACTGAAATCCTATTAATTGACGTTGTTGTTCAATCACTCAGTCACGTCCAACTCTTTACGACCCCATAGACTACAGCAGACCAGGCTTCTGTGTTGCCAGAGACCAGCTCCAGCAGCCAGGGATTCAACCTGAAGAGATGAACAGTGTCGGCGATGAGACAGCCTTTCAGTTTTCTTGGACTGACTATTTATTTCAAGTTTAAGATTTTCTTTTATACTTTTACAAAAGCATTAGGTCAGAGCTTTGACATTTTCAGTTCCCCTCACCCAGATTTATTATGTCCATAAATCATGTTGCTCTTCAGAGTTCCTGCTTCAGTTCACTCTCTCGGAATCAGCCTTACCATCTATTATCTACTTCTTCTAATGTGTCCTATACTTAACTTGTGATTACATTGTAACCCATGCTACATTCCTCAGTTTACTACTTATCTTCCTAAATCCTATTTGCCCCTAACATTCTGAGCTCACTATCTCTTAAAAAGGCTTCTAGCTACAGTGTCTCTAAAATTTCCTAATTTCTACAAGCTATAGTAAAATACACTAACTTTACAACATTCCTTAAATCTTTAACTTCTAACTATTTTAATTATTTCTAAGCCCTAAATTCAGTAAACTCCTTTGCCATAAACATTCTCCTCACAAATAGGCTTCAGATAGCAATCCCTCCCATGGCCTCAAGCTATGGCCTATGTGCTCATCCTGGAACACTCTTTTGTAAAAGTCCTTGAACAAATGTCAATGATTAACTTTATGAATTATTTTTTGGGTACAGCTGCAGAAGGCTTTGTGCCTTCTCATGCTCCTCTCAAGAACAATAAACACCTTAATATTCCTTTTCAGTCAACTCAGCTGCGGAGAGGAAAAATCAAGTCAGAATTACAAGGACTAACTCCTTCATCCTGGGTCCGTGTCTGCAGAATGAGGGGAGGGGGCTGGGGCTGTGCCTCCATTTTGTCCGTAATGCCTAATGTAGCTCCCAACACTGTGTCCTTCATCAGCTCCCAAACCTGTTCAAACCCATGTGCATTGAGTAGGTAATGCCATCCAACCATCTCATCCTCTGCCCTCACCTTCTCTTCCTGCTTTCAATCTTTCCCAGAATCAGGGTCTTTTCTAATGAGTCAGTTCTTTGCATCAAGTGGCCAAAGTATTGGAGCTTCATCATCAGTCCTTCCAATAAATATTCAAGACTGATTTCCTTTAGGATGAACTGATTCAATCTCCTTGCAGTCCAAGAACTCTCAAGAGTCTTCTCCAGCACCACAGTTCAAAAGCACCAATTCTTCGGTGCTCAGCCTTTTTTATGGTCCAAATCTCATATCCGTACAAGACTACTGGAAAAACCATAGCATTGACTATATGGACCTTTGTCATCAAAGTAGTGCCTCCACTTTTTAATATGCTATCTAGGTTTGTCATAGCTTTCCTTCTAAGGAGCAAGCATCTTTTAATTACATGGCTGCAGTCACCATCTGCAGTGATTTTAGAGCACCCTAAAAAAACCTCTCACCATTTCCATTGTTTCCCCATCTATTTGCCATGAAGTGATGGGACCAGATGCCATGGTCTTAGTTTTCTGAATGTTGAGTTTTAAGCCAGCTTTTTCACTCTTCTCTTTCACTTTTATCAAGAGGCTCTTTAGTTCTTCACTTTCTGCTATAACGGTGGTGTCATCTGCATATCTTGGAGAAGGCAATGGCACCCCACTGCAGTACTCTTGCTTGGAAAATCCCATGGATGGAGGAGCCTGGTAGGTTGCAGTCCATGGGGTCGCTAAGAGTCGAACAGGACCGAACGACTTCACTTTCACTTTTCACTTTCATGCATTGGAGAAGGAAATGGCAACCCACTCCAGTGTTCTTTCCTGGAGAATCCCAGGGATGGGGGAGCCTGGTGGGCTGCCGTTTACAGGGTCTCACAGAGTCGGACACGACTGAAGTGACTTAGCAACAGCTGCACCATGTGCATATCTGCGGTTATTGATATTTCTCTTGGCAATCTTGATTCCAGTTGGTGCGTCATCCAGCCCAGCGTTTCTCATGATGTACTCTGCATATAATTTAAATAAGCAGAGTGACAATATACAGCCTTGACATAGTCTTTTCTCAAGTTTGAGCCAGTCAGTTTTTCCATGTCCAGTTCTAACTGTTGCTTCTTGACCAGCATACTGGTTTCTCAGGAAGCAGGTAATGTGATCTGGTATTCCCATCTATTTCAGACTTTTCAGTTTTCTGTGATTCAAACAAAGACTTTGGCATAGTCAATAAAGCAGAATAGATTTTTTTTCTGGAATTCTCTTGCTTTTGCTATAACCCAGTGGATGTTGGTAATTTGATCTCTGGTTCTTCTGCCTTTTCTAAATCCAACTTGAATGTATGGAAGTTTTTGGTTCACATACTGTTGAAGCCTCACTTGGAAAATTTTGAACATTACTTTGTTACTGTGTGAAATTAGTGCAATTGTGTGGTAGTTTGAGCATTCTTTGGCATTGCCTTTCTTTGGTATTGGAATGAAAACTGACCTTTTCCAGTCCTGTGGCCACTGCTGAGGTTTCCAAATTTGCTGGTATACCAAGTGCAGCACTTTCACATCATCATCTTTTAGGATTTGAAATAACTCAACTGGAATTCCATCACCTCTACTAGCTTTGTTCATAGCGATGCTTCCTAAGGCCCGCTTGACTTCACATTCTAGAATGTCTGGCTCTAGGCAAGTGATCACACCATCGTGGTTTATCTGGGTCATTAAGATCTCTCTTGTATAGTTCTTATGTTTATTCTTGCCACTTCTTCCTAGGTCTGTACCATTTCTATCCTTTATTGTGCCCATCTTTGCATGAAGTGTTCCCTTGGTATCTCTTATTTTCTTGNGGGGATGACAGAGGATGAGATGGCTGGATGGCAACACAGACTCGATGGGCGTGAGTTTGAGTGAGCTCTGGGAGTTGGTGATGGACAGGGAGGCCTGGCATGCTGCGATTCATGGAGTCGCAAAGAGTCGGACACAACTGAGCGACTGAACTGAACTGAACTGAACTGAATCTTGTCTCTTCCCCTTAACTTCCAGTATCTACATTAAAGATGTGTGTGTAAAAGTCATTTAGTAAGCTTCAATTCTTTGTAACCCCATGAACTGTAGCCCACCAAGCTCCTCCATCCATGGAATTTTCCAGGCAAGAATGCTGGAGTGGGTCGCCATTCTTTCCTCTAGGGGATCTTCCAGATGCAGGAAACAACCTGGGTCTCCCACATTGCAGGCAGATTGTTTACCATCTGAGCCACCTGGGAAGAGTCACATTGTAAGATAGTTCTTTACTAAGGAGACAACTTCTTTTTTTTAAATATAAACCTATTTATTTTAATTGGAGGCTACTTTACAATATTGTATAGGAGACAACTTCTTATAGAAAGAACTTATAGAGCTGAATGTTGCCTTAATAGTCCTACTTTATCTTAGTGCTTGGTTTTAAATTGTTTCCCAATGCTTTATATCTCATAATTTTCATATTAAAAACTCTGCCTCAAGTTGGTTGTAAGAATTTATGGACAGAATGCAGATAAACCACCTGAAACAGTATGGCACTGAATAGACACTCCTTCAATGTTGACTTCTGCCATCCATTTGCTCATCTCTACTTTGAAATTTCCAGAAGGTAACACAATTTTTCTGCTGTGGTCTTTCTGGAGTGAAGCATATAGTTCCTTGCCTTATATATTCAGCACAAATAGTGAGCCTATTATTCTCTGTTAGATCCATAAAGCTGGTGCCAATAGAACATACTTTGTGAAAGTGTATGAACACATATAAATATAATAAAATTATCACCTTGCACACCTACGCTTATGTAATGCTGTATGTCTATTATATCTCTACAAAGCCATCAAAAATAACCCAGAATTCACAATTGGATTAGTCTTTATTATCCAATTGAGAAATACTTAATTGATCAGTGAAATGTCCAGGCATTTTGTGAGAAGCAAAACTTACCTACAATATGACTTTATCAAACACCATGTACACTTGCAAATTCCTGGATGATTAGGTAAAATACATGGATATCATGTATGAAGATGGAAGAAAAAATAGACAAACTTGATACCTAACATAGGGAATTATGAGTCCAATTGGAAGTCCTCATAATGCCACCATGTACATCTTAATTTTTATAGTCCCTGTAAAAGTAGACCTTATGATTACCTCATTTAAGAAATGATACTCTTCAGTCTCAGATAATATAACTCTTGCCAGTTTTAATGAGAAATAATTGACATACTGTATAAGTTTGTAAGTTTAGGATGTAAGTATAAGGTATACGGCATGATGGTTTGAGATACATATACTGCGAAATGATTATAGTTTTAGTTAAGAACCATCATCTCATATAGCTATAAAAAAGAAAAACTACTCTTGTGATGAGAACTCTCAGTATCTACTCTCTTAATAATATTATCTATAGTCATTACATTGTACATCACATTCCTCATCCTCCTTATAACTGGAAATTTCTGCCTTTTGACTATCTTCCTCTGAATTTCAGTATTTTTATCAGGTCACATGCATAAGAAGTTTGGAATCAAAGTATTTTTCCATAATTCTCTGTTCTTTGAAACTAGTCCATAAATAAAAGGTTAAGTAATTTTCAAAGTTAACTGTATTTCTCAGTGTCTTCTGTGACAGCTACATTAACAACTGCTTGTTCAAAAAGAATCTTACAACGCCTCATGCACGAAAGGAAGGGTCAAACGCTATCCTCTGAGGTCTAACCTTAGCTTGACTATGGAAATTTTAGGCTGTACTTTTACACCCTGCATAGAAGAAAAGATAAGAAAGCATAAATTATTCCAACTTTGAAAGCTAGGCTCAGGGGACTTTGTATGCTTTTTACCTATCCAAGCACACACTTTCTTATGTTTTATGTCTATATATGATTGGTTTTTTTATGCTTTTTGTCTTCCATTTTCTATTAAGGAAACCTCTATTTGTCCTCATTTAGTAGTGACTAAAATGACATAATAGAGATAGAGCCTTTCCTGTTTCTACCAGACTGTTATTAAGAAAAAAAGTCCTTCTCTGTTACATTAATATCTTACCAGACTTTATTATAGTATTTTTTATGCTGTAATCTAGTTGATAGTCTGTTTGTATGTCTGCTTTTCTACTTTATTTTGGATCAACTTGAGAAATAATTTTGCAACATGTAATACAATTTCTAAGATTTAATTTTGTTAAGATAGCAAAACAATCATGATATGTTATATAAAACAGAGAATTTAGATAGGGAACAGCCTAAAATATAATTATAACCACTGAGTAGTGGGATGCGGGTGACGTTTTTCTTTTTGCTGACCTGTTTTCCTAATATTTTGTAATTGGTTATATTACTTGCATAGTGAAAGTGAAAGCTCAGATGCTTATATTACTTTAATAACTGATAAAATTCTGTATGAAAAACCATAGCCTGCTTTACCTCATTAACTCGAAACATAAGGAATAAGCAGGCTCTTTGACACAATGTAAGAGAAGCAGTGAATAGAAACAGGTGTCTAGGTGAGAAAAAAATAGATCTTGTATAAGGTTGAAGAATGATTGAAATCACTGAATAACAGATTGAATAAATGAGCTTATTCAACTAGAGAGAAATTACTATTTGCCTATTATATAAAAGATGAATATACTTATAATCCATGATGACTAACTGTTCTCCACCTCTATGGAAGACTGAATTGAAAGAAAGCAAAAATGAAGCAAGAAAGCAATGAGGCTGAAAAGGGAGGAAGGAAGGAAGAAAGAAAGGAAACTCAGGGGATTTATATAATATGTAAGGAAGACTTTCCTGACAGTGGAAACTGTTAAGTACTGTACCAGATTACTAATGGAATGAAGAAGTGTTTATTCATTTAAAACTGGCCTGTAATAATTTTCAAATTGGCATGTGTGCAGACAGGGGTATGCTTAAGGTGACTTTCAAATGTCCTTTGCAATGCTTTGCTTTTGTGGTATGATAGATTTTGTAAGAATAACACCTATTTCTCATATGACACTAAGTGACTCATTCAAGACTTTCCAGAAGCCAAAAAAGCCCTATCCCCAGTCCTCTACTGACATGTAGTTTTTATTTTCTCAATCTCCAAGGTGGAAAATAGATTTCTTAAATGTAGGCACTGGGTTTTTAGCAATCATTTAAAGCTCTAATGTTTTGAATTCCCAACTCAGATCAAATTCATTTTATGCTCTACTAAACATGTATCATCTCTGAGAAGCAATTTTTCCTCTTTAAAAATGTAACCTTTCCTCTTGCTGTCTTCCGCTATGATTCCCCATACTGGAAAGCTCAGTTTTAGTGGAGATCCATGTTAGCCCCTTGTTTCACATTACCTTAGACCATGGCAGTGAATGTACTGTCACTGATGGCAGGGAAAATCAAGAAGATGAGTAATTAGATGGTCTGGAAGATTTCCTATCTCAAATTTACTTCACGCTGTCCATATTCTCTTCCTTTGATTAACTATCAACCAGACGAAATTGTTGATACTATTATCAATTTAATTAACATTGTCTTGATTGACTAATGCACAGTTTCATTTTTTTCTCATAATTTCCATTCTAAGAAAACATGTATTAAAAGCACTTAAGAGGACTTATTCTTTCTTGGCTCAATGATAATGTTCTTCTGTTAGCTACCTTTGTTGTTTCAGAATCACTTCAATGTAAAATACATGGAAGAAAATAATTTTTAAAATAGTAAAGGATATATTATACTATTTGTTTCAAAAAAAATTCTTGGTGACTCCTCTGGTGATCCAGTGGTTAAGAATCCACCTTCCCATGCAGGGGACACAGGTTTGATCCCTGGTCAGTGAACTAAGATCCTGCATGCCTCAGGGCAACTAAACATACAAACCACAGCTAAAGAGAAGCCCTCATGCCACAACTGAGAACCCGAGCACTGCAAGGAAGAGCCTGAGTGCTCCACCAAGATTTGACACTGCCAAATTAATTAATTAATGTTCAGTTCAGTTCAGGCACTCAGTCATGTCCGACTCTTTGAGACCCCATGGACTGCAGTATGCCAAGCCTCCCTGTGCATCACCAACTCCCAGAGCTTGTTCAAACTCATGTCCATTGAGTCAGTGATGCCATCCAACCATCTCATCCTCTGTCATCCTCTTCTCCTCCTGCCTTCAGTCTTTCCCAGCATCAGGGTCTTTTCCATTGAGTCAGCTCTTCACATCAGGTGGCCAAAGTATTGGAGTTTCAGCTTCAGCATCAGTCCTTCTAATGAATATTGAGGACTGATCTCCTTTAGGATGGACTGGTTGGATCTCCTTGCAGTTCAAGGGACTCTCAAGAGTCTTCTCCAACACCACAGTTCAAAGGCATCAATTCTCCAGTGCTCAGCTATCTTTGTAGTCCAACACTCAACATCCATATGTGACTACTGGAAAAATCATAGCCTTGACTAGACAGACTTTTGTTGGCATAGTAATGTCTCTGCTTTGTAATATGCTGTCTAGATTTGTCATAACTCTTCTTCCAAGGAATAAGCATCTTTTAATTTCATGGCTGCACTCACCATCTGCAGTGATTTTGGAGCCCCCAAAATTAAGTCTGTCACTGTTTCCCCATCTATTTATCATGAAGTAATGGGACAGAAACAGAAAAAAAAATGTTTTTAACTTCTGTCAATCTACAGGTAAATATATCATTATTTTTATTCCTGTAGTATTTTCCATAATTAAAAAAATGAAATTAAATAATACAGAATGCTCAAAAGTGGCTAAAGATTATCCTTGAAAAATAAGATAAGAATCTGAAAAAAAAAAAAAATCATGACCTCATTCTATCTCATGAGGACAATGATGACCCCAGAAAATTTATAAGGAGGAGAGTGACAGCCTTTCATGCTCATCAGTTCCTTCAAGGAGCTTTTCCTGATCTGCCTTACCTAAAGCAGCCCATGGGCCACTATTTGTCATACTGCAAGTTTATTTGTGTCAAATCACTTTTCACTTCCTTATATTTTCTTCATTTTTGTTTGTTTGTGTCTGTCTTCTTTTCCTGAAATGTAAGGTTCTTTGGTGACAAAGCCATTCTCCCTATCTTGTTCTGTATTGAATTTCCAATGCTTAGAACATTGCTTTGTATATAGTAAACACTCTTTAAATGTTTGCTGAATGAAAAAAATCAGTGCATAAGTCACAAGATATAGAGGTGAGAAAGAAAGACCCAGGTCCTGATCTCATGGAGCTTACTTTCTGGTTTATAGGACTAAATTTGCATTTAGATCGCACATAGATTGCTGTAGGGTGACTGACAGGAAAACTGGAGACAGGAAAACTAATTTGGAAACTGTTGTCGCCATGAATGTCAGAGGCAACAGTGACCTGTAATAGAGAAATGCCAATGGAGATGGAAAGAAATGGATAAATTCAAAACACATTTAGGAGATAGAATCAGGAGTCTTCTGTGATTGCTAAAACGTAAGAGGAAAGAGTCAAGGTATGAAGGATTGGATTCTGGCTTAAGCCACTGAAAGACAGAATCTGCTCTGTGGAGAGATGGAACAGAGAAGAGGCAAGCAAGGTTGCAAATATACTGTCGGCGAAATACTTATATTAAATATTTATTGTGAATAAACATACATGTGTGTATGTTTGTTTGATAATAAGATCATGCTGGTGAAGTTGCATGTAACAACTACACAAATTTCTTAACAGCCAAATTGATCAATTGGATGCCGAAAGCATTAAATTCAAATTATTCAATGAGCTCATTCACTGACAAAAAAAGATATTTGATCCCCAAGAATTGTACACTTGTGTATCTTTTACATAGAAAATTATGGGATACTAGAAAATATTTTCATTACTCAATACTTAAAAATGATTGCCTCCATGTACATGGGACTAAATGAAGAACTGGGAGAATTTGCCAACTATCCTATGGTCTAAAGTTGGATATTACTAAACTAGATTCCTTGACTTGAATGTGTATGCTTAGTCGCTCAGTCATGTCCGACTCTTTACAACCCCATGGACTATTGCCTGCCAGGCTCCTCTGTCCAGAGGGATTCTCCAAGCATGAATACTGGAGTGGGTTGCCATGCCCTCCTTCAGGGGATCTTCCCAACTCAGGGACTGAAGCCAGGTTTCCTGCACTGCAGGCAGATTCTTTACTGTCTGAGCCTCCTTTGTTACAGTAAGAGCCCTAAGCCTGAAGAAGGCAGAGGAAACAGATTGATACCATTATGACTGTGGTTATACAATCCCTTATATTCACATAATAACTTACAATTTTGAAAACATTTTCACGTTAGTGTGACTTACTTAAGGCTTCCAGTACCTCTGGAGTTGATTAGGACTTATCTCCATCTGAACAGTTAAGAGATATAAGATTCTTAGAAATTTTACAGTTTTCCTGAGAGTACATCTTTAGAAAGTGGAATAGACAACACTCACCGGATACTTCTGCCAACAAGGTCAGAATTCATTTCAAGGCAAAGTTAGTTAACGGGAAAAAAGTAACATAAATGTGACAATGTGTGTATATACAAAGACGTGGTTTCTGAAAGAAACTATACGGGCCTCTGAAATCACGCACTGAAAGAGGTGTGCGGCAAGGTAGCTGTGGTTAAAAAAAAAAAAGCTTTCATAAAAGTACTTCTAAGGACACTGAAGAGGCAGTACTAACAGTGAAAGAATTTTTCTTTGCCAGCTACTGAGTGATCATGGGACACCATTATCCTACCAGAGGAGCGAGTGGAAGCTGTGAACTTGAACATCTGAAGCCAAGTTAATGCCAGTAGAACCTGCCGTGGCTGAATAGCTGACAGGCAGCGGCTGAAATGATCATTAAAGAAATCATTACAAGCTGGAGAGGCTGAAGAAAACTGTTGGAAAACCCCATCTGTGGCAGAAGGCCCCAGTGAGAGCAGACAGAGTTGCAGGCAAAGGAAGCCTCATTTTCTACCATCCCTGCCTTATTCACCGCCCCAGTGAAGGCGTCTGTGTCAAGCAGAAGAGAAGCATCCTCTCTGTTTCTCGGAGTGAAAGTGGAGTTCATCAGTCTATTGTTAAGTCTGTCGGGAAGGAGTATTAATGATGACCTGCAATGTGTTGAGAGAGGTTCAAAGACCTTTATTTTCAGCAGGAGGAGCCTGGAAATTCAGAACCCAGGGTATCGGGTAACTGGAACGAGGCTTAGAGCATGTAGGTCTTCGAAATACACATTTGCAAGCCCTAAGACCTTAGATTCTGTTTCCTAAATAATAAAGGAAGGAGTAAGTGACACTAGGCTTATTTTCAGGCAATCTGAAAAGCCCTAAAGATCTCAGAGTGCCCCAGGAGTCAATTTCTAGGCATGAGTCGAGGCCAGTGCATACACTGGCCCTTCCACTCAAAGCTGATGAGCTCCGCTGTATCTCTATGGAGACTGTGCATATGACTTGGTTTGAAGTTTATTTCCTTTGGCTATAAAATTTAAAAATATCTAGACTGGCTCACCTCAGACTCTTCTTCTAACTTGAAAGCCTGCATTCTGTAGCAGAAACACCATTCTGCTTTCTTGCTCTGTTTCTGAAATGTTCCAAGTTCAGAATGCTGGTCCATTCTTCTGTATTTTATCCCTTCCTCTCTTCACAACACCCCTACTCTTTCCTTCTCTCTCTCTCCCTCTCTTTCTTTCTTCCCAGTCCTCAGACTTTCCCAGCCCCTGTAAATTCTATCATGATTTCTTGATTTTACATTTCCTTGGATTTGTCTGTCATTCCAAAATCTACTTCAGGTTTGCGGGGAAATGTTCCAGCTGGAAAAATAAGCTTTCTGCTCTGGTCCATCCTGTTTCTAATCTGCTGCTGTTGTAAGAAATTCCCTTTGGGGATTTCTTTACTTCCTATTGCTTTGCCATTTTTTTTGCAATAAACCTCACAAATATTAATCTCTCCTGGACACCTTTTCCCTTAATGCATAACTTTTTTTTTTTTTTTTAGGTTTAAAATGCCTGCCAATACTTTTCACACTTCATCATGTCTCCAGGAATACCGGCCCTAGGTCAAAGCCAGAGGCTGCAACTTGACCAAGTATGTTGCAAGGTGATTTTTCCTCCACACTGTCTGCAGCTGTCATCTTCTCTCAAGTCCCCCAACTACAAATTAGCCAGTGTCTCCATGGGATCATGGGATTTTGTAATTCCTTCTTATTCAACAAAGAAAAAGAAAGGGATAGCTTTTTTCCTCCATGTCTAGGAAAATAATTAACCTATAAGCTATATTCTTTACTGATTTCCTTTGATGGGATTCTGAGATTCTGGGATTCATAAAATTGGAAATCATGGTAGAGGAGTTGAAAAGTCTCTTTTCTGGAGGAAAATGATTTACAAATAATACTTTGGCTATAACAATTGTATATTGTTCTTTAAAGAAAAACTGATCTGCTCTACTAATATTGGCTGATATTTAAATTTGCCTTTGGATGAATAAGGTAATTGTAGTGACTCCTGGCAAAGAGAAATATGGCTCTCTTTATTTCAATGAAAAGCAGTCTAAATTTCCTCTAGCCTATTTTCAATTAAAAAGAAGTTAAAAGCAGTTTTCTATATTCTAGACAACTGTGTTCTCTTAGCATACAAGTTGGAATCAATGATGAAATCACTGATATTTAGGAAGTGAGCTGTTTTGTTTTGTTTTGTTTTGTTTTTACAAACTTATGTGGAATAAACTTTAGATATTGCTGGATTTAGAATATAATTGACATTCCACTTCCTTTATGAATAAAAATAGAAACATTGTTTAGCTTAAAGTCTGGAATAGTCAATCCATTATCTGCTTAGGATTTAGATCAACTATTTAGGTTTTTCCAAGGGTTCCATTTTTCTGGCACTTTGCCATAATTAATCATTCTTAAAAGAAGCTTGCCATAAGTTTTGACAAGGGGACTTGAGTTTAACATATTCTCATCTCATAAATGCTATGAGTTTAAAAATAATTGTTTAGTTACTACTATATGCTGACATGTAGAAATTAACTGGAATGCAATAGAGAACAATATAGATATCATTCAGTTCAGTTCAGTTCAGTTCAGTCGCTCAGTTGTGTCCGACTCTTTGCGACCCCATGAATCGCAGCACGCCAGGCCTCCCTGTCCATCACCAACTCCAGGAGTTCACTCAGGCTCACGCCCATCGAGTCAGTGATGCCATCCAGCCATCTCATCCTCTGTCGTCCCCTTCTCCTCCTGCCCCCGATCCCTCCCAGCATCAGAGTCTTTTCCAGTGAGTCAACTCTTCACATGAGGTGGCCAAAGTATTGGAGTTTCAGCTTTAGCATCATTCTTTCTGAAGAAATCCCAGGGCTGATCTCCTTCAGAATGGACTGGTTGGATCTCCTTGCAGTCCAAGGGACTCTCAAGAGTCTTCTCCAACACCACAGTTCAAAAGCATCAATTCTTCGGTACTCAGCCTTCTTCACAGTCCAACTCTCACATCCATACATGACCACTGGAAAAACCATAGCCTTGACTAGACAGACCTTAGTTGGCAAAGTAATGTCCTGTCTCTTATACACATCTTCTTTCTGCAGGATGTTCCGTGAACTTATTTGATTAGGAGACTTGGGTCTTTAGTTGTGGATAAAGTTGTAAGTTAGTATTTTGGTTTTATTTTTATAAGCTACTCTTAAGGTTTCTTTCTGTTATTTCTGGTGTTTCTTTTATCTGATGTTGAACCACTATGATCCTTTAATTTTCTCATCATTTCCTCTTCTATTTTCCTTTACTTTGCTTTTTGGGAAATATTCTTAGCATGATTTCCAAGCTATTTGAAATCTCAGATACACATATATACAAACACATATATAACCGGAGGTTTTTCCTCTAGCTTGATTTTTCATCTACCATCCGTTCTGTCTTTGAGGATGTACTATTTTATTTTATATCTCTGAGGATATTAGGTTTTATTTGATAAATCACCTTCTGTGTTTTATATTGTTTCCACTCTTTCATAATTTTTCCTTAAGTTTATTTTGGTCTTTTCTTTCAGACAACTGCTATTGAGTCTCACATAACTTGGTTTATATGAGGCAAGGAGGAGCACCTCTTTTGAGCAATTTGACACCNTTTCCTTTGTTGTGCAGAAGCTTTTAATTTTAATTAAGTCCCATTTGTTTATTTTTGCTTTTATTTCCAATATTCTGGGGGGTAGGTCATAGAGGGTCCTGCTATGATTTATGTCGGAGAGTGTTTTGCCTACGTTCTCTTAAAGCTAATTTGTTGTTGTTGTTACGTTTAGTCTATCAGTCATATCTGACTCTTGTAATCCTATGGACTGTGGCCTGCCAGTCTCCTGTGTCATGGGATTTCTCAGGCAAGAATACTGGATTGGGTTGCCATTTTCTACTCCAGGGGATCTTATTGACCCAGGGATTGAACTCAGGTCTCCTGCCTTGGCAGATGGATTCTTCACCACTGAGCCACATGGGAAGCCCCAAAAGCTAATTTAGGTTCACAGCAAAATTGAGTGAGTAGAGATTTCCTCCCATATCCCTTGTGCTCACTTACGCATATCTTCCTACCTCACTATCAACATCCTGGATCAGAGGTATACATTTCTTGGAATCTGCCTCCAAATATTTTGCATATGCAGATGGCTGGATTTCTTGTAGCTCTCACAGGCTATTGCGTCTCTTCTATCTTACTTTTTGAAGCGGGAGGAAGCAGGATTCTGCTCCTTCAGTTTGTGGCATACTGCTTCTCTCAGTTTCTTTGACTCCTGGGCCAGGTGTGTGTTCAGACCTGAGAGCAAAGGCAGCAGTTTCTCCTGCAGGACACTCTGCTCTAAAAAGGTGGAGGCTTGGAGATGGTGAGCGCCTCATCTTTGTTCTGTCTGTCCTTACAGTCTACTGCCCGTCCATGCTTTTCTACATAGTGTCCTTTTCTCTGGAACTGCCTGCCCCGTGGACTTCAGACCCTAGCACCAGACACAGGAAACAGCTTCAAAAACTTTTTAACTAGTTATCACAATTGAAAAGCATAAAATCAAGTTCATACAATGATCGGACCCACACAATAAATTTCCTATTGAATGAGAGGAAGGAGTTGGAAGAAGAAAGAGAGCTCTCCTACAGTGATTGCACTTTTCTGATTGTTCCCTGATTGATACAATGTTGATTCATCTCCCCTTTCCCCATTTTCACCTCCACCACATTTTTTTTCACTATATTTGTCTTATCTATACACACAACTGATTATTTTCTAATTAGCTTATTCCTCTCAGAGGATTAAATTATTTCTATGTTGATTCTCCTTCATCTTCTGTTTCCATTATTTTTCTCTCTAACAATGTAAGCATGCCTTTTTTTCAACTTCATTTCATTCTGTTTTCTGAAGGTGCTATTATTTATTTTTGCTATGTTTTAGACTGCTTTTCATTTTGGACCTTCCAATGTGACTTTTGCTTTCACAGTGTTATTGTTGATCAGTTTCATTTATTCAATAATCCCTTTCAGTTTACTTACTTTCTAATTCTGTTGTGTTTTTCTTTCTTCTTCTTTGAACTCTTTGAAACTTTGAAATTCTTATTTTCATTATTTTGGGGGTATTTAAATCACACTTATTCATTATTTATTTATAACTAATGATTAACTCTGTTTTTACTACATATTATAGGTTTCACGATTTCAACTGCTTTTCATGTGAGGAAANCTAATTCTGTTGTGTTTTTCTTTCTTCTTCTTTGAACTCTTTGAAACTTTGAAATTCTTATTTTCATTATTTTGGGGGTATTTAAATCACACTTATTCATTATTTATTTATAACTAATGATTAACTCTGTTTTTACTACATATTATAGGTTTCACGATTTCAACTGCTTTTCATGTGAGGAAACTTACATAGTCTCTTTGTATTTGTTTTCGTTGTGGTTACTCATTTTCAACTGGGAGTACTTTTTTTTTTTCCTGGACCAGACGATTTTTAAAAAAAATTTATTTATTTTTTATAGAAGAATAGTTGCTTTACAGAATTTTATTGTTTTCTGTCAAGCATCGACATGAATCAGCCATAGGTATACACATATCCCCTCCTTTTTGAACTTCCATCCCATTTCCCTCCTCATCCCACCCCTCTAGGTTGATACAGAGTCCCTGTTTGAGTTTCTTTAGCCATATAGCAAATTCCCGTCACCTCTCTATTTTACATATGGTAATGTAAGTTTGCCTTTTATTCTTTCCATACATGTTACCCTCTCTTCCCCTCTCCCTATGTCGCAAGTCTATTCTCTATGTCTGTTTCTCCATTGCTGCCCTGTAAGTAAATTCTTCAGTATCATTTTCCTAGATTCGTATATATGCATTAGTATGATATTTATCTTCTATTTCTGATTCACTTCACTCTGTATAATAGGTTCTAGGTTGATCCACCTAATTAGAACTAACTCAAAGGTGTTCATTTTATGGCTGAGCAATATACCATTGTGTATATGTACCACAACTTCTTTATCCATTCATCTGTCGGTGGACATCTAGGTTGATTCCACGTTCTAGCTATTGTAAATAGTGCTTCAATGAACAATGGGATACATGTGTCTTTTTCCAGTTTGGGTTCCTCAGGGTATATGTCTAGGAGTGAGATTGCTAGGTCATATAGCAATGGTTTTATTTCTAGTTTTTAAAGGAATCTCCATATCACCTCCTATAGTGGCTGTATCAATTTACATTCCCACCAACAGTGCAAGAGCATTCTCTTTTCTTCACACCCTCTCCAGCATTTATTGTTTGTAGGCTTTTTGATGATAGCCATTCTGACTAGTGTGAGGTGATATCTCATTGCAGTTTTGATTAGCATCTCTCTAATAAAGAGTGTTGTTGAGCATCTTTTTGTGTGTTTTTTAGCCATCTGTATGTCATCTTTGGAGAAATGTCTGCTTAGGTCTTTTTCCCACTTTTTGATTGGGTTGTTTGTTTTTCTGGTATTGAGTTGTATGAGCTACTTGTATATTTCAGAAATTAATGCTTTGTCAGTTGTTTCATTTGCTATTATTTTCTCCCATTCTAAGGGTTGTCTTTTCTTTTCACCTTGCTTAGTGTTTCCTTTGCTGTGCAAAAGCTTGTAAGTTTAACTAGGTCCCACTTGTTTACTTCTGTTTTTATTTCTGCTATTCTAGGAGGTGTGTCATAGAGGATTTGCTTTGATTTATGTTGAATATTCTGCCTATGTTTTCCTCTAAGAGTTTTATAGTTTCTGCTCTTAAATTTAGGTTTTTAATTCATTTGAGTTTATCTTCATGTATGGTGTTAGGAACTGTTCTAATTTCATTCTTTTTTATGTAGCTGTCCTGTTTTCCTGGTACCATTTATTGAAGAAACTGTCTTTGCCCCATTGTATATTCCTGCCTCCTTTGTCAAAAATAAGGTACTCATAGGTGCATGGGTTTATTTCTGGGCTTTTTATCTTGTTCCATTGGTCTATATTTCTGTTTTTGTGCCTGTAACATACTGTCTTGATGACTGTAGCACTGTAGTATAATCTGAAGTCAGGAAGGTTGATTCCTCCAGCTCCATTCTTCTTTCTCAAGACTGCTTTGGCTATTTGGAGTCTTTTGTGTCTCCATATGAATTGTGAAAATTTTTGTTCTAGTTCTGTAAAAAATGTCATTGGTCATTTGATAGGGATCACTTTTTTTTACACTGAGACTTCAATAATTTAATAGTGTATTTTTGGTTCTATTATTTCACATTAGCTTTGGGATTCCAAAACTGCATCCATGATATCATTCTTCATCTACCTCCCAACTTTGTGTCTATATTTTTGTCATTGTTTTAGACACATAACAGACAGTTTAAGCATGTATCAGGGATCACTTTGTAGGTTGCATTTGGTAGTTTAGTTATTTTTCATAATATTGATTCTTCCTTCCGAGGAACATAGAATTCACTCCATGTTTATGTTGTCTTTGATTTCTTTCATTAGTGTCTTATATTTTCTGTGTACAGTTCTTTTGTCTCCTTAGTTAGGTTTTTCCTAGATACTTAATTCTTTTTGTTGCAATGGTGAATGGGATTGATTCCTTAATTTCTCTTTCTGATTTTTCATTGTTAGTATATAGAAATGCAAGTGATTTCTGTGTATTGATTTTGTATCTTGCAACTTTGCTAAATTCACTGACTAGCTCTAGTAATTTTCTGATGCTATCTTTAGGGTTTTCTATGTACAGTATCATGTCATCTGCAAACAGTGAGAGCTTTACTTCTTCTTTTCCAGTCTGGGTTCATTTTATTTCTTTTTCTTCTCTGATTACTGTAGCTAGGAGTTCCAGAATTATGTTGAATAATAGTGGTGAAAGTGGACACCCTTGTCTGACCAGATGATTCTTGAATGTCAGAAGTAGTTGGGAATATGAGTTGGATCAATATTTTAGATTTTAGTTTATTGTTTTAAATACTGAAATTATTCTCAGATTTAATCTGTTCCATAATATATCTTTAGTCTGGCCTTGGCCAGAGTGCAGCTTGATTTGTTAAAGATCTTTCTTCTGATTTAGACTGATTGCCATCCACTTAAAAAAAAGAATTTTATTGAATTATAGTTGATTTAAAATGTTATGCTAGTCTCTACTGTACAGCAAAGTGACTCAGTTATATACACACACACACATACACACACATATATATAATTTATTTATATATATATTTCTATTATGGCTTATCACAGGATATTGGCTATAAAGAAGAAAAATGAAAGTGATAGGTTTAGTTTGCTACCCTTCTATACAAATCAATTAAGCTATATCATTTCTCATGAAAAGCTAAGGTATTCTCCTACAGTGATACTGGTTAAGCCTGCCCCTATAATTTCAGTATTGCAACTGCCTTTTTTTGGATATGAGAAAAATATGATAGAGGACTTTAAGCAAGTTCTGATTCTGCCGTATGTTATACAGATGACTTTGCATAGTTTAATTTCTCATCCCAAGTTTCCTTCAACAGTTGTATCAGTTATCAAAATAGAATACTTTGTTTAAAGAATAACATGTATCATTTAGTATGTGTAAGTCAAACAACTTGAGAAAGTCAGAAAGTCTTCACAGAGGAGGTACTATATGAACCAGATCTTGGAGGATCAGCATGATTTATTCAAAAGTAGAAGTGTAGAAAAGGGATTGCATGCAGAGAGGAGAATATGTGCAAAGACATAAAAGAGTAATAAGAAATGGATAAACTGGAAAATTAAACAGTTGGGTGTGAATTTATTAGACTGGAGGGTATGTTCAGAAGGAATGAGGAGGTAGAAATTGGAGAAGTAGAAGGTCATAAGGATGCCTTAGCCCATATCTATTGTTTTAGGCAGTTTTTACACATTGTGCTCAAATGTTATTTTCTTTTTAGTTCATTAGTTTCATATTGAGTCACTTGCATAATTGCAATCTAGTGACTTGTGTGTTTTTAATGTGTATGTTATTGTTCTATAGTTGGTATTTTTAGTTAATACAATTCAGAGATGTAAAAGGAAGAGTGTAGCTCAGTAACCCCATGCACAATATCATTGGATCTTCATTCTTTAAAAAAAAAAAAAAAGAATCCAATCTAACAATACCTTTTGATTGGGGCGTTTTGACTATTTACATTTACTGTGATTATTGACAAAGTTTGACTTCAATATTACATTTGCTTTTTGTTTTCTATTTATGACATCTGTTATTAATCCATTTTTTCTCTTATATTGCTTTCTTTGGGGTTAACTATGGTTTTTATAATTCCATTTTACTTCTTTTGGTGAATGAACAATACATTGTTAGTGGTTGCTTGAGGGCTTAGGCATACATTTTTAATATTATAACTGTTTTAAGTAATATTATGCCACTTCAGTGTATTATTTTAAAAAATGGTATATTTACTTTACCATCTTTTGTGCTACTGTTTTTATATTTTACTTCCACAGGTGTCACAAACTACATTAAATATTGTTATCATTTTTGCTTTAAACAGTCATTTTTAAACACATTTTAATAATAGGAAAATATTAAATATTTGCAGGCAAATTTCCCTTTTCCATTGCTTTTCATTTCTCCGTGAAGATCTGTCTTTCTGTATGATAGCATTTCCCTTCTGCTTCTAGGATTTACTTTAAAATGTCTTTTATGCAGGTTTACTTTCTGCATATTTATGCCTGAGAAGTCTTTATTTTGTCTTCATTTCTTAAAGTTATTCCTGCTCTGTATAGACTTCTATATTGACAGACTTCTCTTTCTGTACATACTTGGAAGATGCTACTCTGTCTTTTGGCTGACTTTGTTTCCTGTGAGAATTCTGCCATTCTTATCTTTGCTTCTCCATATTTAATGAGTTTTTAAATTTTCTCTCTCAGACTGCTAATAATACATTCTCTTTATCATTGGCTTCCAGAAATTTGATTTTGATTTTGTTTTTATTCAATCACCCAGTTAAGTCTAACTCTTTGCAATCCCATGGACTACAGCATGCCAGGCCTCTCTGTACCTCACCATCTCCTGAAGTTTGCTCAAGTTCATGTCCATTGCATCAGTGATGTCATCCTGTCATCTCATCCTCTGATGCCCTCTTCTCCTTCTGCCCTCAACTTTTCCCAGCATCAGGGACTTTTCCAATGAATCAGCTGTTCACATTCAGTTCAGTCCAGTCGCTCAGTCGTGTCCGACTCTTTGCGACCCCATGAATCGCAGCACGCCAGGCCTCCCTGTCCGTCACCAACTCCTGGAGTTCACTCAGACTCAAGCCCATTGAGTCTGATGCCATCCAGCCATCTCATCCTCTGTCGTCCCCTTCTCCTCCTGCCCCCAATCCCTTCCAGCATCAGAGTCTTTTCCAATGAGTCAACTCNAGCACGGCAGGCCTCCCTGTCCATCACCAACTCCAGGAGTTCACTCAGGCTCACGCCCATCGAGTCAGTGATGCCATCCAGCCATCTCATCCTCTGTCGTCCCCTTCTCCTCCTGCCCCCGATCCCTCCCAGCATCAGAGTCTTTTCCAGTGAGTCAACTCTTCACATGAGGTGGCCAAAGTATTGGAGTTTCAGCTTTAGCATCATTCTTTCTGAAGAAATCCCAGGGCTGATCTCCTTCAGAATGGACTGGTTGGATCTCCTTGCAGTCCAAGGGACTCTCAAGAGTCTTCTCCAACACCACAGTTCAAAAGCATCAATTCTTCGGTACTCAGCCTTCTTCACAGTCCAACTCTCACATCCATACATGACCACTGGAAAAACCATAGCCTTGACTAGACGGACCTTAGTCAGCAAAGTAATATCTCTGCTTTTGAATATGCTATCTAGGTTGGTCATAACTTTTCTTCCAACGAGTAAGCGTCTTTTAATTTCATGGCTGCAGTCACCATCTGCAGTGATTTTAGATATCATTGCATACTCATAAATTGATAAGATAACAAGTGAATAATCACAAAACATGTGCTCTAAGTTTTCTGGATTTTCTAATTTCTTTTTCTAATATTTGGGAAAGAAAAAAATGAAATAAAATTGTGCTTATTAGCTTTTATCCATGAGTATGGAAAATATAGTCTTTTAGAATTTGAAGACCTAGCTATATGTTCAACTTTAGAAACAGTGTAGAATTTGAAATGTGTTCTACTCTGTATCTAAAACTGAACACATATCTAGGTCTTAAAATTCTAAAAGACTGTACGTAATGTCTAGCTTTAAAGACGTATGAAACATGAACAGTTAACACTTTCTAACCTATTATTTTTCTTTTCATTAGGCCATCATTTGGGATAAAATAATTAATGGAAGTAGGTAGGAAATAGAATGGGCCCCAGGCTGAGCTGCTGTATCCAGTCTCCAGCTGAAAGTTCAAGATAAGATACTAGCAGGAAGATGGGACCCTGATTGGGTGGAAGCAAACTGACCACAGTTCTTGTGATCAAGAGGATTTCCCAGCCCAGTGCATGCCCAGAGAAGGCCCTTAGTCTAGGGAAGAGCCAACAGAGGGAGAAAACACCAGCCATAAAATGTTCTCCAACGTCCTAGATGCCTTCACACTGGAATCCATCCTGATTGAGAGATGTGTGCATCTACCAGGAAGCACCCTGAGTCAGGCCAAATATGGGCACAAGCGAGACAGTTGGTGAGAGACAACGAGGAGACAGCCCCCATGTAAGCAACCCAAACCACCCCTATCGGGGGCAACTCACTTAGAGTTCACCTATATGTTCTCCCACACATACTGTGCTTACAGTAAATGCTTTATCTCTTTCAGTTTAGTTTAGTTTAGTTTCTTCATTAAATTGTTTCTTCAAAAAAGACAAGGATCAAGCTCATGCTTCCAGTCACCATACACTCAAATTCAGAAGATTCTTGTAAGTAAAAATCAGTTATAAATTGCATTCTGCTTCCATTTAAACTTATGCATATAAAAAATATGTATAACCTTCAGTGAAAATTATAGATTCAGAGGAAATTTACATGAAAATTGTGTGCACAGAAATGGATAGATGATAGATAGAAAAAATACTAATGGACCGAGAAATGTACTTAATGTGATGTTTGTACTGAAAATACATGAGAGAATTGCTTATATTATAAACTACAATAGAAATATTTTGATACTTTTATCTTTACCATATAATCAAATTGCCACCATAATTCAATGGTCTGAAATCTCCTGTATCACAGGATCACAGCAAATGGACAAGGGCCTTTCTGTTACTATGCTTTAGCTCTCATGACTCTCATCAGGTAAAGCGATTATCATCTTCATCAACCACGTCTTTCTGACAGTAGGAAACATATCTCTCTGAGCTGCTATAGGAATGGGCTTCCCTGGCAGCTCAGCTGGTAAAGAATCTGCCTGCAATACAGGAGACTCCAGTTCAATTCCCAGGTCAGGAAGATTCCCTGGAGAAAGGATAGGCTACCCACTCTAGTATTTTGGGGCTTCCCTGGTGCTTCAGAGAATAAAGAATCCACCTGCAATGTGGGAGAACTGGGTTCGATTCCTGGGTTAGGAAGATCCCCTGGAGGAGGGCATGGCAAGCCACTCCAGTAGTCTTGCCTGGAGAATCTGCATGGACAGAGGAGCCTGATGGCTTGCAGTCCATGGTGTCACTAAGAGTCGCACATGACGGAGTGACTAAGCACAGCACAGCACAATCAAACTTATGCTTGGGAAAAAAAAATGTATTTCTTAAGTGTATAGTGAATCCACAAATCATACATGTCTATGTCCACCACTACCTGAGGACCTTTGATTAGATAGCCAATTAAACTCTTTTTAGGGAGAGAGTAGAGAGTTGTATAATAAAAACTGTCCGTGTGTGTATGTGCACTCCGTCGTAGGTGACTCTTGTGATCCCATGTACGATAGCCCACCAGGCTCCTCTGTCCATGGGATTTTCCAGGCAAGAATACTGGACTGGGTTGCCATTTCCTTCTCCAGGGGATCGTCCTGACACAGGTTTTGAACCCACATTTCCTCCATCTCCTAAATTGTAGGCAGATTCTTTACCACTGAGCCAATGGGGCAAGTCCCATAAAACTGTTGAAAGCTATATATGAAGCAGAGTGCTTTGGAAAAAAAAAAAAAAAGGCTGAAACACTGTCAATTCAACCCCATATGTCTAAGCTTATCCATGACACTGCTGAGATCACACCTGGTTGTAAGATCTAAATAATAATAATAATACAACCAAAAGACAACATCTGGTTTCATTAAGTCTGGAAATAGGAGAGATATCTGGAGGCAGACATATATACATAATAATTTTTATAATGTCACATTTGGAGAGACTAAATTTCACTGTAAGCCTAACCTAATATTTTACTTTCCTAGCCTTCTTAGTAATGATGAACACTGGATGCTTACCAAACTTTGTTCTACTCTACAGACTTCAAAGTTCATTTGATTTATGCCATATAACAATATTTAATATGTCATATACAAATATTTCATAATCTTGTAACATGAACGTAAGATTTTCAGACTTATAAAAGGTACAGCATGTCAGACACTGAGGTATCAGAAAGTATTTTTAGAGTTGACATCAGAACCATCTTCTAGGAAGGCAATGAAGCTTCATATGAGAATATAATCTTGTGACACAAATTGAGATTTGTTGATATATGCTTCCTAATGCATTTTCTTCTTGCCATAATTCTCATAACATGTACTAAGGCACAGAATAAAATATAAGTGTTTTATTAAAACATTCTCTCTGTGACTTATAAGGCTGGCAATTAGAGAAGCAATAGATGTGTGGGAAGTGCCAGCATGTACATGCACTATAATGTAAACACGCAGATATACATGATGGCAAGAATGGTTTAATTGACAGAGCAATAAAGAGTACACTATGAAAGATTAATAAGAAGATTAAAGTAAAAAGACATGAAAATGAAAATATACTGCTGTATCCACTGAAGATTTCAAGTCCAAAAGAAAAAAGTAACCCATACAAGTTTGAAAAAATAAAGCTTCAAAATATGCAAAAAAAAACTTTATAATATGACTTTAATGTTTCAAACTAATTCATTAAATACGTGATAAGCTTTATAAAAGAAGAAATCTTACATTTCTCATTTAAAAATTGATGTTTTCCTCCATGGGGTTTATCACCTTATTCAGCTATATATCTCACTGAACACTTATTTTGTCTGAGTATAGTTCTAAAGGAACAACAGTAAACAAAGCTTGAGTTCTAAAACAGGAAATGAAGCCCTAATCAAGCGAGCAATGAAATTTTTTTTTTAATTTCTGATAAACACAGAATCGTTGAAATAAAATGGGATGCTGTGATGGTTGGGGGTTGGAAACTTACTGCAAGGGGGGCAAAGAAGATCCCTGAGAAAGTGACATTTTTCTTGAGACGTGAATGACCAGAAGGGAGTGCGATGAGACAGAGAAGGGGAAGACAGGGGTGAGACCAAAGACCCGGAAGCAATTAGATCGGCATGTTTGAGGAAGACATAGAGGACTAGCTTTGGAGTGCAGAGAACAGGTAAGTGGTCCCTGCTGGCAGTAAAGAAGTTTGTTGTTCACTTGCTCGGTCATGTCTGACTCTCCGACTTTTCTTTAAAGAAATTAGGAGAAACTAGTTCTCAATAGCGTCTGAGAAGACCCTGATATAGACTTTAAGGGGTTTTTGTTGCTTTGTTTATTTCCTAATCCAGCATAAAAATATCAGAGCGTTTTAGGCCAATGCCATGTCCTAATACATACCTTAACTAAGATGATTTTAACTACTGGAGTGTAGACTGGCGTTCAGAGAAGAGGGAGGCCCATCACAAGGCCTGTGATGAAGAGACCAGCTAGCAATTTGGATCAGTGATACCAATAATCTAAACAAGGTTAGTATGATACAGATGGAGAGAAGTGAGTCATGAAAAATACATTTGACAGATCAGCTGCTGAGGGTGGGGACTTGAAGAAAAGAGAAGCAAAGGATCATTTCTTGGTTTGGGGGAGCACCCGGGTGAAAGTTTGTGAGATTTGCTGATCTGAGGACTAGGTGGAGGAAAAGAAGGACCATTAAGAATTCTGTCTGAGATGTTAACTAAAAGACTATCTGTTTCAAAACAGGTACTAAGAAAAGGTGCAAGAAAGGAAATCTTAAAGGAGATGTTTATGAGTAAGAACAGGACTCTTTTGAAAAAAAAAAAAAAAAGTGATGATTCTCCATAAAACATTCATTTAAAAAAGATTTCTGTTTAGATACAGATAGTCACTAGAATCTACATGAATGGGAGAAATTCTTTACCTTAAATTCCTGCAAATGAAATGAGCTACTTCTAAACCATCTATCCTACTATGTTTTCTAATTCTATGACCACCAGATGATTTAAAATAATATATCTGTGGCAGATTCATGTTGATGTATGGCAAAACTAATACAATATTGTAAAGTAATTAACCTCCAATTAAAATAAATAAATTTTTATTAAAAAATAAAATAATACAATATAACATATCAGCAGAATCAAGTGCTTTGAGAATGACAAAAAGAATATTTTTAGAGATTAGTAACTAGTTGGTATGCAAAGGATTTCTCATCAATGGAAATCTGAGTATATATTTTATGTTGAAGGATAATAGATTTCTTAAAATACAAACTTTTCTTGGCATAAAATTTTCNTTATTAAAAAATAAAATAATACAATATAACATATCAGCAGAATCAAGTGCTTTGAGAATGACAAAAAGAATATTTTTAGAGATTAGTAACTAGTTGGTATGCAAAGGATTTCTCATCAATGGAAATCTGAGTATATATTTTATGTTGAAGGATAATAGATTTCTTAAAATACAAACTTTTCTTGGCATAAAATTTTCTTATTTAATGTATTGAGCAAAATTTTATGAAGAGCAGCTCATAAATATTTTAAAGTGATTTCTCTCTATTTGCGTTGAGTGTTTTTCATAATATTTTCTCATTCAATGATTCAACTTCAATAACACACTTGATGTTAAATGGTTGCATGATAATGATGAATTTTAACATAATCTCATTTTACACACTTGACTTTGTCAAGTGTTTTTCTCTTTATTAAAGTATTTTTCCTTCTGATTATATCCTCATTGGAAAATGTTAAAGAAATGCCTTTCTATTTATTGTATAATAATTTGTATTTTTGAACATGAAATCACAAGACTGTTTTGAGTTCTTCTTTCCTTATGGAAATAGGCATGGCTAAATCTCACTCTGGGAGTTAGTGACAGACAGGGAGGCCTGGCGTACTGCAATTCATGGGGTCTCAAAGAGTCGGCCATGACTGAGCAACTGAACTGAACTGAACTGAAATCTCACTCAGTCCAAAATGACATATAGTTTTACTTGCATACATGCGTTTGTGCTAAGTCACTTCAGTCGTGTCCAACTCTTTGTAGCACTAGGAACTGTAGCCCACCAGTCTCTTCTGGCAATGGACGTCTCCAGGCAAGAACACTAGAATGGGTTGCCATGCCCTCCTCCAGAGGATCTTCCCAACCCAGAGACTGGATCTGGGTCTCCTGCTTTGAGGTGAATTCTTTACCACTGGGCCATCTAGGAAGCCCTTACTTATTTACAAAGGTCTCTAAAAGAAATCAGGAGTGAAGGTATTTGATTCCTTCACTGATTTCAGTACATTTCATTAAATGTAATAGAGATCCCATGTTCCAGTGGTTGCAAAAATGCACCCTTTTGAAGGAAATACATAGTAGCTGTTTTTGTGTAAGAGAATCTGCCTGGTTTAATGATCTTTGCAAAATGGTGTCATGTTTGAACATATTTGACTCACACTGCATAACTTGCCTTCCCAAGGCATTTTGGCAGGAAAGAAATTAGGGCTCCCTGAATAATCAGTTGTATAGGAAAGTTATATAAAGACATTTAATGAATTTAGATATGAGTTATTTTCAAAACTATTTTATTTTGAGTTTATCTTGGGAAGATAAAATAATGATGTGAATGAACCAGAATTATCTACACATGAAGGAGTGTATCTTTACTTGATGAGTGGCAAATAGTTTTCAAGATCTAGAAAATAACAGATTTTATTATAACCTTGCAGTGTTTGCTAATTTGTCTTTATGTCATAATTTTTGCTAATTTGTTTTATCACATGTTCTATATTTAGTTGTCAACATTTTTTCCCTGACACAATCAACATACTATATGCATATGTGTGTATTAATAAGTAGTCGTTGATATCTATTTAATAATAAATAAAAATATCAGACATACTGCAAGTTAGAAAGTAAGAAAAACTTTAAAAAGTAATCAGTTTTACTATTTGAACTTAACCCCTTTTGGTTGTTTACTTAACACAAATAGTCTTACTCTGCTCTTGTTTAACTCAGGTCTTGGCAAACTCACATTTTTATAGACTACAACTACCACACAATGAGTCATCGGAATTTATTTTTGTGCTCATTAAATTTCAGTTATCAGTTCAGTTCAGTTCAGTCTATCAGTCGTGTCTGACTCTTTGCGACCCCATGAATCTCAGCTTGCCAGGCCTCCCTGTCCATCATCAACTCCCAGAGTTCACTCAGACTCACGCCCATCGAGTCAGTGATGNGATGGCCTTGTTCCCTGTCTCCTGTACAGTGTCACAAACCTCATTCTGTAGTTCATCAGGCACTCTATCTATCAGATCTAGGCCCTTAAATCTATTTCTCACTTCCACTGTATAATCATAAGGGATTTGATTTAGGTCATACCTGAATGGTCTAGCAGTTTTCCCCACTCTCCTCAATTTCAGTCTGAATTTGGTAATAAGGAGTTTATGATCTGAGCCACAATCAGCTCCTGGTCTTGCTTTTGTTGACTGTATAGAGCTTGTCCATCTTTGGCTGCAGAGAATATAATCAATCTGATTTCAGGTATAGTTGTAAGCAATTATTAGCTAACAGATAAAAAATTAATTTACCATGTTTTTGTTAGAACATTAAGTCACACTATACATTGAACATTTTTTAAAAATAAGCAAAATAAGACAATATGAAAGCTTTAAGTGAAATTTACAAACAGAAATAATCGTTGTTAACACTGTGTTTAATTATTCTTTAATAAAAATTAGTTAGAACTATAAATTCTGCTTTGTAACATATATATATTTATAATTATTGTAAATAATAGCCCATGTTATTAAACATTAACCTACAATAAATTGATTATATTCCATGTCATTTTATGGAAGAATAAACCTTTAATTTTAGATATGTAAATTGTTTCTATTTTTTAGTCTTTAGGCTTTGCTGCAATGAATAGCCTTGTATCTACATCCCAGCTCATATTCATGATTTTTTTCTCATGATTAATCTTAAAAGGTGGCCTTGGGTTGTCAAATACTTAAGACTTTGGAAATATATTATCAAATTGCCCTTTAGAAAGTTTGTACCAAATTACGGTCCTGTCAGCATTATATGAAAGTAACTATTTTTATGGTATTACATTTAATAAATTTAAAATGCTCAAGCAAACTTGAAAATAGACTAAAATTCAGTCAAAATTTATCAAGTTCTATTCAGTCAAGTAGGCATATATTTGTAGCTTCAAAGAAATATGGCTCATCATTTTCTCTTCTGTTTAAGAAATTAAACTGTGATCCTTCAATAATGAACATATATATGTACACATAATATATTTTACTTATTTCTTTGAATTTGGTAGCCTATAAAATACAGTTTTGTGGTATATCACATGTCCTCAATTTTCTATTGCAGCAGGAGGCTTCAGATATTATCCTTAGTTTGAGGAAATCCATTTTTATTCTCTAAGGAATAATAATTTATAATACCATACATTCATCATCATTCATGTTTTGTTAGATATTTCTGATTCTGTTTCTTAAAGATCCATAGTACGAAAGATTGCCAAGTTCAGCAATGCACTGGATTTCAGCCTGTAGTATGATGTAACATCAATATAAAATCAATTACTTTTGATTTGATGATTTTAAGATAATGTCAATCTTTATGTTCATTTGTTGAGAAATTTAGAATTTAGCAATTAGAGAACCAAAGTTTCCCTTATTCTATAGATGTGGAGGCTAGAATAATTTGAATGCAATATAACATAGAGTTGGGAATAATTCTGTGGGTCATCCACTCCAATTTCTGAGCCAATGATAGTATCTTTCCAACAGATAATAATTTGTTTTGTTTTCAAAGTGAAACAGTCTGTTTCACTCTTAGGTAGCACACACATATCTTCCTCACATTGTACCTCAACTTGCTTCCTTTTTACAACTCACCCAATAGATTATTTCATTTTCTCTTCCATTTGATAGGATTTTAGGTATTTTACAATGCCATGACCAATATCCTCTTCAGTTTTTCTTTTCAGACATATTATCTTCATTTCCTTGTGCTCCTTCTCACATGATATGCTTTCTCAGTTTTTTTACTACATCACCTTCTTGTGCAAAGTTTGCTTTAATAGAGGCCTCATTAATAGAGACTGCAATGAGAAAATAGGAGACCTGAACCCACTGTATTTATGTTGAATGGACACTATCTGGAGTGTTACCTTCAAGCCTGAACACAGCACTTCAAACTGGAATGTGTCCAGTAGAGCGTTCTCTGCAAAAACCCTGAGTAAATACAGTACCTTGTATTATCTTTATTGCCAAATAATTAAGGGGCTCAAGTGGTAAAGAATCCAACTGCCAATGCAAAGGGAATGTTCGATCGAGACACATGTTCAATCACTGGGTCGGGAAGATCCCTTGGAGAAGGAATGGCCACTCACTTCAGTATTCTTGCCTGGAAAATTCCATGGAGAAAGGAACCTGTTGGGTTACAGTCCTTGGGTCGCAAAGAGTCAGACACAGTGAAGTGACTAAGTACACATAAGCACTCCAGTTAATTAACAAGACCCTTCATAGGCAAGACGTGTCTCTATAACTTAACTTGCTGTGTAAAATGCATACAGAAATAATGAGTGCAATATTTAGACTATGAAAGTGAAAGTGTTTGTCATTCAGTCATGTCCAACTCTTTTCAACCCATGGACTGTAGCCTGCCAGGGTCTTCTGTTCATGGAATTTTCCAGGTAAAAATACTGGCGTGGGTAGCCAGTCCCTTCTCCAGGGGATCTTTCCAAACCAGGAACTGAACCCAGGTCTCCTGCATTATGGGCAGATTCTTTACTATCTGAGCCACCAGAGAAAGCCCATATTTATGAATATACATCAATATAATTGAGAAATATTTGTCTAATGTAAAGAATGCTACTCCACAAAAGTAAGTAGATGATTCAACCCAGTCAGTTGAATTTCAATAATCAATTCCTCTATTAAGGCTTAGCATTTTAC
The DNA here is from genome assembly GCA_006410615.1 of Neotragus moschatus. Taxonomy (NCBI): domain Eukaryota; kingdom Metazoa; phylum Chordata; class Mammalia; order Artiodactyla; family Bovidae; genus Neotragus; species Neotragus moschatus. The sequence goes on along the minus strand of SJYA01003146.1, from coordinate 355,214 downwards.
TAGTACTAAGGTGGAAAGATAAATATTTAAGACATTAGGAGCTCTAAACTGTGACTTTTAAATAATTTAAAATGTACTCTTCTTGCTAAAAAATTTTTTAAAAGGTAGTTTTATCAGGGCAATCTCTTCTCCAGTGTACCTCTGTAAACTTAATGCCAGACAACCCTCCTTAAAACCCTTCCCAGCTTTTATACCTCTCCTCTAAAAGATTATAATGGTCAATGGGTCACCAGTAACTACTGGATAAAATCTGAAAAACTTCATTTTGGCAAATTAAGGTTATGAACATAAATAAGGTTGCTAAATTTCTGACCTTAAATAGGGAGTTTATGCCGTGGCTGATCCATGTCAATGTGTGGCAGGGGCCACCACAGTGTTGTGAAGTGATTGTCCTCCAATTAAAACAAATACATACATATTTTTTAAAGGGAGTTTATCTTAGATATTGCTGGTAAGTTCAATGTAATCCTAGGGTCCTTAAGTGTAGATGGGAAAGAACAGGAGAAGCAGTTAGAGGGAGATGAGGCTACTGAAGGAAATCACAGTTTATACCACAGAACCAGCTTTGAAGGTGGAGAAGGGACCATGAGCCACAGAATGCAAGTAGCCTCTAGAAACTGGGAAAGGCAAGGAAATGAATTATCCTCTAGGCCTTCAATAAGGAATACAGCAATACAGTGGCTGATTTATTCCAGTGACACTCTTGTCAGTCTTGCAAGCTAGAGAACTGAAAATAATAAATTGGTGTTGCATTTAACCACCAAGAGTGTGGTCATTTTTAAGATGGCCATATAAAACTAGTACACAGGAGAAAACAGTAGACCCAGTGACAGTTGTTTTTGTTATTATTGTTGTCTTGGGTTTTTATTCTTCAGCTATGCTAAACTTTTTTCCACCAGCGGCCTCTGAATATATTGTTCCCTCTTCTTGGAAGGCTCTACAGCACCACAGCCAAACCCCCTCATACATACACGTTTCCCATGGCTAGCTCTCTGTTATGTTTTAGAGTAGGTTTATATATCACTTCCTCTGAAAGGTATTCCTTGAAAGCGAAATTAAATTTCTTTATCGTATTATTTTGTTTAAGTACACTGTTTCCTTTATGCACAGCACTTATCAGCATTAGCAATTTTATTATTTATTACCTTGTTTAATTAAGTTTTACATGTTTTTTCTTTCATCACTTTGCCAAAACAAACAAACAAGCAAAAATCACTGAAGGTAAGGGAGTCATATCTTTCTTATTTTACTGTTGTAAAACCTCAACATCTTTAACAGTATTTGGTATATACTAATTAGCTAACAAGTATATTTTGAATTAACTAATCAGTCAATGGTAGGCAGGGTATATTTTAAGATAAACATTTGAGATAAGAAGATTTTACATTTTTCTTGGCTAGAAGTGAGGAAGGACTCAACTAAGGTCTTGACAATAAGAAAGCCACAGAAGAGCAGGTTTTAGAAATAACTAAGACTAACAAGAATGATAGAAACAGCGAAAGTGGCTTCTGGAAAGATATTGAATGAGAAGATTCTACAGCATGAAGTAAAATACTATGCCTGGTGAAGCTGGAATAAATTGGAAAAGAAGATAATGCGTCTAACTGTGTACATATTGAGTTTTTAAAATGCATATAGTTGTCTGAGCTATATGCATACAGTTGTCTGACACAGAGTTACACAGACTGTAGCCTGCCAGACTCCTGTGTCCACGGAATTCTCCAGGCAAGAATACTGGAGTGGGTTGCCATTTCTTTCTCCAATATAGTTTTCTAAGGAGAGTCAAACAGATATTTAGATTTCTAAATCTGAAAGTCATAGAGAAGTCACAGTTAGACAGTGATTTGGAATTTGTTTACCTGTATGCGTGGGGCTTCCCTTGTAGCTCAGTTGGTAAAAAATCTCCTTGCAATGTAGGAGACCTGAGTTCAATTCCTGAGTTGGGAAGATCTCCTGGAAAAGGAAATGGCAACCCACTCCAGGATTCTTGCCTAGAGGATCCCATGGACAGAGGAGCCTAGCAGGTTATAGTCCAAGGAATTGCAAGAGTCAGACATCGCTTAGCAACTGAACCACCACCACCATGCTCAGTCTTAGTTGTGTCCGACTCTTTGTAGCCCTATGGGCTTAGCCCACTAGGCTCCCCGTCCATGAGGTTTCCCAGACAAGAATACTGATGTGGATTGCCATTTCCTCCTCCAAGGAGTCTTCCCAACCCAGGAATTTAACCCCTGAATCCCGTGTCTCCTACTTTGGCAGGCAGATATTTTACCATTGAGTTATCTGGGAAACACTTTTTCACCTATGGATGATTATTAAAATCTTTAAAGTAATTTAAGATCTTCCAGTAAGGATATGTAAGCAGAAAGAATGGAGAGTAAGGACTCCAGTATACTTAGGAAGAGATGGAAACAGAAGAGCTTAAAAAATAAATATGAGAAATTATGATTGGCATAATACTGCTCTAAAGGTCAAGAGAGAGAAGGGTTTAAAGACTGAGGCAGTAGTTAACTAAAAACCATATGGCTGAAAAGTTATCTAAAATAACTGTTTTACTGATAAAATAGAAAAACAATCACATATTTTGTCTCAAACTTTCCTGGGTTTAGAAACAATGCTGATATTTTGTGACTATGTTTTCTTTCTTTCTTTTTTTTTTTTTTTTTGATGGAGACAGATTGGAGACTTGGGAACAAACATAAGGGCATAGTGGAAGGGCTTTGTAATACTTGTTTTATCTCATGGCTTTACATTGCCCTCTAGTTGCAAGTAACGTAATCATGATAGATGTATGATAGGAATATTTTGCCATGTAAAATAATATCATAGTAAGTAATTCTGATGACTTTATTCAGTTCAGTTCAGTCGCTCAGTCGTGTCTGACTCTTTGCGACCTCATGGAATGCAACACGCCAGGCCTTTCTGTCCATCATCCCAGAGTTTATCCAAACTCATGTGCATTGTGTCAGTGATCCCATCCAACCATCTAATCCTCTGTCATCCCTGCCCTCAATCTTTCCCAGCATCAGGGTCTTTTCAAATGAGTCAGCTCTTCGCATCAGGTGGCCAAAGTATTGAGCTTCAGCTTCAACATCAGTCCTTCCAATGCCTTTATATAGAGATGTAATTCCTGCACATTTTCAACCTTGAAATTCTATATAAATCTTATGTCCATTAAAGAGTAGCCTTTGCCATATGCTTTGCTTTCTTGTCACCTAAGATTTGGACTAGCTATTGGGCCCTGTTTGTTTGAGGGCTTAGGAATAGTAATTTCTCCTTAGCTTTGGCCTTATTGAAGGGAACCTTTCAGATCCATTAAAAAATAATTCATGTCTTTCCTCAAAGATCTTCAAAACAAAAGAAAACAAAGCAAACTCTGCCACTATAGCTGAAAATAGAGGGGAAAACTTTTTTCTTTACTCTTTCTTCTTAATATCTAAATCCTATCATAACTTTTCAGACAAGACACATAAGAAAATCTGAACACTTAGTACATTTTTAGTATGAACACTTTAAATAGGCAACTGTGTTAAGAGGCAAGAAGGGGACATTTTCTTTAGAATTTAAATGCCACGGCCGAATTTCAGGTTTTGTGATAGCCCCAGGAGTGCTCTGATTGATATAATTTACTGGTGCAAGGCAGCAAGTGACTGGTAGCAGCTGGGTTCAAGCTTTGACTGAGCTGCAGAGTCCAATTTGTTATCCAGTGATAACAAATTGACCTTTCAAAGAACAAATTGACCCTTGACCTGATGCTATCTCATGGCCTGATTCATTCCTTGCAGATTCATGTTGCCAGAGTCATTATGAGTGACATATCACAGTCCAGGTCAAGAGGCTTTTGTCAAATAATTCTGTTGGAAATTACTTAGGAGGTCTAATATTCCTGACTTACATAGAAGCAGTTCATTTAATGTTAGATTTTTCAGCTTCCTTTCCTGGCTGAAGATTATCATTATGTTTAACTTTAATGGGTATTTTAAGTAACAATGAGACCTAGTGTTCTTTTAGAAGGTCTTTCAGAGAGTTCCTTTCTCCTCCACTTTTGTCCCACTCTAAGACGTTATGGACTATTGCCTGGCTTTCTCTTCAGTGTGCTGCCGTGGCTTGAGCACAAGTCTGGATGTTTACCTGGCATATTCTGCACTGGCACTGTTTCAGCACACGTATAGATTATTACCGCTGTTTCCTCCAATCCCCTCTCCAGTCTGTCTGGCCTGTCATTTCTGTTTACCTGCCTTTGGCGCTACTGGTAAAGAACCTGCCTGCCCGTGCAGTCCATGCAGAAGATGCCGCTTTGATCCCTGGATCAGGAAGATCCTGTGAAGAAGGAAATGGCAAACCACTCCAGTATTTTTGCCTGGAGAATCCCATGGATAGAGGAGCCTGGTGGGCTACAGTTCTTGGGTGGCAAAGAGTCGGACCTGACTGAAGCCACTTAGCAGGCACGCATGCCTAAAGGTGCAGATTCCATGGAAGCTCTTCCTTATATAAACTCCCTGCGTGACTTAGTCCTTAGCATTGTGAATCATATACAGTACACACTCAGGTACGTTTAGGTTCAGTTACTAATGGTCAATTAGTGATCTAAACACATGGAAACATTGAAATATATTACAATATTAAATTATCCCAAGGCTTTTACAGCTGACTTCAGAATGCTATAGATCCAGTTTAACCATTTCAAGCCACAGAATTTCTTTGTATGAAGAAATATTGAATATTATTTAATTTCCTGACAAATGTAAACTTCTTCATTACCTCATTGCCAAATGATTGATTAGTTTCGGGGAAAACACAAACAACAGAAAGGGTTCCAACTTCCACTGATACACTATTTCCCCTAAAACTAGACACTGTGCATTTTTTAAAAAAATGTTTTCTGTTACTCAGCCCCCTAGCAAGTTTTCCCCGGAATTTGAAAATCTAGCCAAATGCCTGTTACAAAGACACAAATTGCCAAGATCCATCAGAAGAAAATTAGCTTTTGCAAACCTCATACTAGAAAAAAATTAACATCATGCATTGCTTCCTGCTTTGTAGAAAACTTAAAGAGGAGTTTCTCATAAATAGGAAAAATTAATATTGTGATAGAGACACAGAATCATATCCTCTTTACAAAGATATAAATATGAAAAAAATAGATGCGTCTGATGAATAATTTTATTTCTGCTCTATAAAGCTACCAAATAAATATGTACTTATAATAATATTTGAAAAAAATCAGGATGCTCACTACTTCCTCACACTCCTTGAGTATCTATGAATTCTTGCTACACTCCAATATTACCTTAATTTATGCTCTGTGAGCTATAAATTGTGAAGAAAGAGAATGGAGTAGTTGGTTCCTAGATAATCGACTGTGTCCTTTACATGATTCTATATTTTAATCCTTATGACAGCCTATTGATATGGGATACAGTTGTCATCTTCTTGTGAACTATAAGGAAACAGAGCCTTTAGCAAATTTGGTAGATTGCTACTGGCTATAGGCTGTGTAGGTTGCACTGGTGGTAGAGAACCCGTCTGCCTATGCGGGAGACATAGGAGACACGAGTTTGATCCCTGGGTCCGGAAGATCCCGTAGAGGAGGGAACAGACCCACTCCAGGATGCTTGCCTGGAGAATCCCGCAGACAGAGGAGCCTGGCGGAGTCACAGAGTTGGACACAACAGAAGCGTCTTAGCACACACATAGCTATTAAGGGATGAAGCTAAGAAGTAGACCTGATCAATTGTAATTGAGGGTCTAGATCTGTGCTTTCGGAGAAGGCGGTGGCACCCCACTCCATTACTCTTGCCTGGAAAATCCCATGGATGGAGGAGCCTGGTGGGCTGCAGTCCGTGGGGTCGCTAAGAGTCAGACGTGACTGAACGATTTCACTTTCACTTTTCACTTTCACACATTGGAGAAGGAAATGGCAACCCACTCCAGTGTCCTTGCCTGGAGAATCCCAGAGACGGGGGAGCCTGGTGGGCTGCCGTCTATGGGGTCGCACAGAGTTGGACACGACTGAAGTGACTTAGCGGAAGCAGCAGCAGATCTGTGCTTTATTAATTAATTACTCAGCTACACAACTTATTTATGCTGAGGAACCAGGCCTAAGCGGCTCAATTAATCTAACAATGAAGGACATCATGGTTGCAGCTATGTGTAATAATATTAATTTAGTTTGGAAATCTTGACTTCAAGATTTCAATGTGCTTCAAACTAGATTTGCCAATTTAATAAATAAAAAACATGAAGTCTAGTTTAATTTGAATTTCAGGTAAATGGTCCATATTTTAGCATAAACATGTCCCATGCAATATTTGGTATATATTTCTGTTTAAAACATATTAATAAGGAGTCTAGTATTTTACTTGGAAACTCTGCATCAAAATGAGTATGTCTCATAAATAGCTGGACGTGAGCTCCAGTGGCTTGGGAGGAATTATGATTAGAAACATAAACTTGGGAGTCATCAATAGTTTTAAATATTATATGTATAAAAAGCTACTGCTGCTGACAAGCCCTGTGTTAGGTGCTGCAGAAAAGTGAGAACTGAAATCATGAATAGATGAAATCCATGAATCAAAACATGTAATCAAAGCATAAAGCAATGAGAGGAACACTGATATTTGGAAAACATTTTTATGGGGTCAGATATGGCCACAGAGTCAGGTGAAGAAGAAAAGATGTAAGGATCAAAGGATAACTGTGTTGATGTGTAAAATCCAAGGAGTGAATTGGTAAATGTAGTACCACACATATTAACAAGGATATTAACAAGGGTGAGACTCAAGAGAAGACCCTTACATTTGGAGTTTCTCTCTCAGGGTAGACTGTTGCCTGGAGACAGTAACTCATTGTACAACTGTGACAAGATTATTCCAACAACATTAAGCACATTTTTTTTTTCTGTCCTTAGGTAAAACAACCTTGGGATCCTATATCTTAATATATAGATAGAGACTTGTAGAAAGCAAAGGACATAGATCAAATGCTTTAAAGACAATTATCTTACCAGCAAATATTTAATGTAACTTTTTTTGTTTTTAATGCAAAAAGATAAATATTAAGAAAAATTAGTAAAAGTTAAAGAATACACATTGATTATGAGGTGAAGCAACCTAACATTTATCTGTTATGGTGCTCTATTGCTATGTGAATTATGAGCTTCCAAATGTTCAAGATGGTTTTAGAAAAGGCAGAGGAACCAGAGATCAAATTGCCAACATCTGCTGGATCATCAAAAAAGCAAGAGATTTCCAGAAAAACATCTATTTCTGCTTTATTGACTGTGCCAAAGCCTTTGACTGTGTGGATCACAATAAACTGTGGAAAATTCTGAAAGAGATGGGAATACAAGACTACCTGACCTGCCTCTTGAGAAGCCTATATGCAGGTCAGGAAGCAACAGTTAGAACTGGACATGGAGCAACAGACTAGTTCCGAATAGGAAAAGGAGTACATCAAGGCTGTATATTGTCACCCTGCTTATTTAACTTATGTGCAGAGTACATAATGAGAAACCCACAAGCTGCAATCAAGATGGCCGGGAGAAATATCAATAACCCCAGATATGCAGATGACATCACCCTTATCGCAGAAAGTAAAGAGGAACTCAAAAGCCTCTTGATGAAAGTGAAAGAGAAGAGTGAAAAAGTTAGCTTAAATCTCAACATTCAGAAAACGAAGATCATGGCATCTGGTCCCATCATTTCATGGGGAATAGATGGGGAAACAGTGGAAACAGTATTAGACTTTATTTTTCTGGGCTCCAAAACCACTGCAGATGGTGATTGCAGTTGTGACATTAAAAGATGCTTACTCCTTGGAAGGAAAGTTATGAGCAACCTAGATAGCATATTCAAAAGCAGAGACATCACTTTGCCAACAAAGGTCAAGGCTATGGTTTTTCCAGTAGTCATGTATGGATGTGAGAATTGGACTGTGAAGAAAGCTGAGCGCCAAAGAATTGATGCTTTTGAACTGTGGTGTTGGAGAAGACTGCTGAGAGTCCTTTGGACTGCAAGGAGATCCAACCAGTCCATCCTAAAGGAGATCAGTCCTGGGTGTTCATTGGAAGGACTGATACTGAAGCTGAAATTCCAGTACTTTGGCCACCTCATGCAAAGAGTTGACTCACTGGAAAGGAACCTGATGCTGGGAGGGACTGGGGGCAGGAGGAGAAGGGGAAGACAGAGATGGCTGTCTGTCCATCAGAGATGGCTGATAGACAATGAGATGGCTGGATGGCATCGCCAACTCGATGGACATGAGTTTGGGTGAACTCCAGAAGTTGGTCCTGGCATGCTGCGATTCATGGGGTCGCAAGGAGTCAGACACGACTGAGCAGCTGAACGGAACTGATTGCTACTCTGCAAATTTCCGTAAATAAATAGACTTAAGACCACTCCATTTTATCATCTCACAATTTTCTATTGGTTGCAAGTCCAGCATGGCTCAACTGAGTTCTCTGTCCAGGGTCTCACACTGAAGAAGTCTCACACCTGTGCTTTTTTATGGAAGGTCTGGAGATGTGTATAAGAGACAGTTTATTGACTGTGCCAAAGCCTTTGACTGTGTGGATCACAATAAACTGTGGAAAATTCTGAAAGAGATGGGAATACAAGACTACCTGACCTGCCTCTTGAGAAGCCTATATGCAGGTCAGGAAGCAACAGTTAGAACTGGACATGGAGCAACAGACTAGTTCCGAATAGGAAAAGGAGTACATCAAGGCTGTATATTGTCACCCTGCTTATTTAACTTATGTGCAGAGTACATAATGAGAAACCCACAAGCTGCAATCAAGATGGCCGGGAGAAATATCAATAACCCCAGATATGCAGATGACATCACCCTTATCGCAGAAAGTAAAGAGGAACTCAAAAGCCTCTTGATGAAAGTGAAAGAGAAGAGTGAAAAAGTTAGCTTAAATCTCAACATTCAGAAAACGAAGATCATGGCATCTGGTCCCATCATTTCATGGGGAATAGATGGGGAAACAGTGGAAACAGTATTAGACTTTATTTTTCTGGGCTCCAAAACCACTGCAGATGGTGATTGCAGTTGTGACATTAAAAGATGCTTACTCCTTGGAAGGAAAGTTATGAGCAACCTAGATAGCATATTCAAAAGCAGAGACATCACTTTGCCAACAAAGGTCAAGGCTATGGTTTTTCCAGTAGTCATGTATGGATGTGAGAATTGGACTGTGAAGAAAGCTGAGCGCCAAAGAATTGATGCTTTTGAACTGTGGTGTTGGAGAAGACTGCTGAGAGTCCTTTGGACTGCAAGGAGATCCAACCAGTCCATCCTAAAGGAGATCAGTCCTGGGTGTTCATTGGAAGGACTGATACTGAAGCTGAAATTCCAGTACTTTGGCCACCTCATGCAAAGAGTTGACTCACTGGAAAGGAACCTGATGCTGGGAGGGACTGGGGGCAGGAGGAGAAGGGGAAGACAGAGATGGCTGTCTGTCCATCAGAGATGGCTGATAGACAATGAGATGGCTGGATGGCATCGCCAACTCGATGGACATGAGTTTGGGTGAACTCCAGAAGTTGGTCCTGGCATGCTGCGATTCATGGGGTCGCAAGGAGTCAGACACGACTGAGCAGCTGAACGGAACTGATTGCTACTCTGCAAATTTCCGTAAATAAATAGACTTAAGACCACTCCATTTTATCATCTCACAATTTTCTATTGGTTGCAAGTCCAGCATGGCTCAACTGAGTTCTCTGTCCAGGGTCTCACACTGAAGAAGTCTCACACCTGTGCTTTTTTATGGAAGGTCTGGGGAGGAAAATATACTTCTGAGCTTACTCAGATTGTGGTTTAATTCAGTTCCTTGTGCTTATAGACTGTAATCCTCATTTCCTGGCTATTGGCCAGAGCTCCTATCATCTCCTACAGATTCCCTGCTAGTCCCTGCCAAGGATGTTTTCAAAAAATTGTAGCTGATAATGTTGAATTGTCAGTTGAATCCCTTTATGCTTCAGCTCCCTTTGATTTCCTCCTCTGCTACAAGCCAGAGAAAACTCTGTGAAGTCAAGTGACTTGGTACTTTATTTATATCTGCTAGATCCTTCACAGCAATACTGACATCAACATTTATTGACTAACCAGAACATAGGATCCGGAGGATTGTAGAGTTCTTTAGAATTTGTTTATCATATTATCCATCCAGTTTTAATTATCTAGAATTAAAATGTACCCTGCAACTAAAAGTGGAAGTCTGTCAAGCACTGTGTTAAGCACCTGAAAAATATTATTTTCTGTAGTTTTTGCAATATCTCTAAGAGATAATTATTGCTATTTTCAAGTAGAGAAAATTTAGCTCAAAATGTTTACATAATTTACCCACATCATGCAGCTTTTCAGATAACTGTCCACCAAAATCTTTGACAGTTCTGTAACACTATACATTCAAAAAATTCCAGTCATTTTCACAATTCCAGTAGAATTCACTCTCAAATTTTTAATTCTGAACCATGAGTAATAATAAGAGGTAAACTATAGTCAAACTCAATTTCAATTTTTTTCTTCTTTGCACAGTAGTAACACCAGATAAAAAATGATAATACTGGATACCTACTGGTAATTTTCACTTCAACATCTCTAAGTCAAATATTAATTCCATGTGAAGGCAGGGTCTTTGTTTAATAAAACAGCCAGGTTAGATTCACCTGGAAGCTTCAAGGTGGGTTTTAGTAATATTTGTTGGGAAGGGGGAGAGGATTTACCTTAGAAAGTCACGGTGTTGTCATGAGAGATCATACAAAAATGAACACCAGAAACTGTGTTTTAATGGACTATATATATTAAGCAGGGCTTTCCAGGTGGTTCATTGTAAAGAATCAGCCTGCCAATGCAGGAGATGTGAGTTCAATCCCTGTGTCAGGAAGATCCCCTGGAGAAGCAAATGACAGCCCACTGCAATATTCATGCCTGGGAAATCCCATGGACACAGGAGCCTGGTGGGCTAAAGTCTATGCGGGTCTCAAAAAGAGTCAGACAGGACTAAGCAACTGAACAACATCAACAAATATGTAAAGTAGGTTAATTCCAATATTCTTATGTCTTGAAAATTTCATCTGAAGCACCATAGTAGCTGACATGGCTCATCAAGTAATATCTGGTTACAATATACCCAAGGCATTCTTCAACAATAAAGAATGGAGCAAGATCGTGTGAAGTATCCACTTATACACAGTCTATAATTTAACTNGTTAATTCCAATATTCTTATGTCTTGAAAATTTCATCTGAAGCACCATAGTAGCTGACATGGCTCATCAAGTAATATCTGGTTACAATATACCCAAGGCATTCTTCAACAATAAAGAATGGAGCAAGATCGTGTGAAGTATCCACTTATACACAGTCTATAATTTAACTTACAGAAGACAGGGAATGGTTGATAAACTAATCATTACTTTTTTGGGTTATACATTTTATAGTATTGCTTCTCACATAAATTAAGATATTTATAAATATGTTTTATATTCAAGACATGGCTTTACCATTTCAATAAAACCCACAGAACCTATAAAATGTAACATAGATGAGCTAGTGATTAATTACAGTATTACAAAGTCTTTATTTGTCCCAAGAATTAAGTAAAAATGAAAGATTCACTAAGAATCCCAATTTCCATTCTATGTTGACAAAAGTAAAACGCTAATCACTGTTATCATTAATATAATAACTAATGATTACTGATTGTGTATGATGTACCAGACTCAAGACTGAAAACGGTGTGGGTGTGTTTATCCTGTAAACCTCATGTTCACTGTAAAAGATCAATGTTGTTAACATTTCCGTTTTACAGCTGAGAGAACTGAAGCTAAAAACATTAAAGTAACTTCCTCAAGTTACATAGCAAGTAAAGAGTGGAGTTAATTTCAAATCCACAATTTGATTTCTGTTAACAATGTGTAGTATTCCATCCTTCGCTTAGTGGATGTGCCCTTTCACAATTATTGTTTTCATCAATATTTACAACTCAGAGAAGAGAGTTTGAAAAAACATGCATATATATGTGCTCAGATTATTTAAAGGTAGATATATTTCTGCATTTCTCTATTCTGCTTACTGCTCATGTAGAATATTATGTACTGACTTTAAGGTTTCAAAAGTAAGTCTGGTGCACAATAATTAGTCTACCATTAATAGCAGCATAAATAAGGAATGTTGTTCAGTGAATTAGTATAAATAAATCAAAGATGTGTAGGCAGTAGGTAATAATCTTCATAGATTATTACATAACATTAATAATAGAATGCTCATTGTTTACAAAGATTAATAAATTAAGTCTAACTTGCCTCAGCACACATTTATTGAACAATCCCAGTGTGTTAGGCTCTGTCAAGGTTAACCAACACTAGCGGAACTAAACATCTCTTAGGAGGATAAATGTTCATAAATTATTTTGAATACTGGGGAAAAATAAAATATATGGCTGAAGAAAGAGTGAGTTTCAGGTGAATTTATTGGGGAAGGCATAGCAAACATGATAGTATATCTGATAGATCTTGAAGGATTTCAACAGTTGATAAAGAACATTCCTGCCAGAGGGAAAAGTCCATGAAAAAACACAGTAAGTTAAGTTCAATTTATTCATAAAATAATAAATAGTTTCCTTTTTTTGTGGGGAACTCTGAGACATTATAAAGCTTAAAGAATCAGATTAGATCGGATTGAAGATAGCCTCAAATATTAGAATTTGAACTTTTCAAATATTCTTCTATGTAATGGGAATATACTAAATCCTTTTCCGGTGTGAAAGTTTGGTGAGCAGATGGATGTTTTGTAAAGTTAAGTCCAGACAATACCTAGAAAAAGACTGAAGAAAAACTGAATATACAAAGATTAGTTAATATGGATTGGAAAGTATCATTTATTATGCATGTGATCCACGCAGCTATTATCTGTCTACTTACAGATGAGGAGATGGAGATTCAGCCAGAGGAAGGTACATGCCCACTATTGGGGGAGATGAAGCCAGTTAGAATCAGTATTTCCTGAATTCTAGTTCTGTTTTCGGATTACACTGATATTACTTTCTCCTCAAATACTCATTTGCATAATTTCAAACAGCTGTTTAATGTCTGGACAGCTCAACAGCTGTATTAGAATGTGGCCGTGAGGTGGTGATGGCATTGCTCTAAAGATCCTGGGATACTCAGATTCTCTGCTGCTGCATTCAATTAGTCCACATGAGCTTCCTCAAATGGGGAGTTATTGGCAGTAAGTGCGGTCAAATGACAATCAAATTATTGCTTACTTTTGTTAATGTTTATTAGTGCCATTATTTTATTATTTCCATTTTTCTTCATTTCTGAAATGCAGTGGTTTCCATATTGTTCAGGTAGCAGAGTATCTAGAGAAATAATGTATCATTAAAATGCCAATATTTTGGCACTTGCTGTGAAGGACTGACTCATTTGTACAGACCCTGATGGTGAGGAAGGTTGAAGGAAGGAGAAGGGGATGATAGAGGATGAGATGGTTGGATAGTATCACCGACTCAGTGGAAAAGAGTTTGAGTAAGCTCTGGGGATTGGTGAAGAACAGGGAGGCCTGGTGTGCTGCAGTCCATGGGGTCACAAAGAATCAGACACACTGAGCGACTGAACTGAACTGAATATTATGTGTACCATTATGTTATGAATCATGTACCACTATTATGTACCAATAAACACTGTAAAAATAAATAATGTGCCATTATATTATGAATATTATAACACATATTAAACTTAAACCTAATTTAACTCTCAAATAAAAGAGTACATGAAAGTAAAAGGGTTAGTTGCTCAGTCGTGTCTGACTTTTTGACCCCATGAACAGCCCACCAGGCTCCACTGTCCATGGAATTCTCCAGGCAAGAACACTAGGGTGGGTTCTCCAGGGGATTTCCTGACCCAAGGACTGAATTGAGGTCTCCTGAAATGAAGGCAGATTCTTTACCACTGAGCCACCAGGGAAGCATATAGAGTACATAGCTGGGTTTAAACTAATAATTTCATAAGGTAGATTCTAATGTAGATAAGCAGTTTATTTCAGTTTGGTTCAGACCTTTTGCGACCCCATGAATTGCAGCACCCCAGGACCCCTGTCCATCACCAACTCCCGGAGTTCACTCAAACACACGTCCATCGAGTCAGTGATGCCATCCAGCCATGTCATCCTCTGTCGTCCCCTTCTCCTCCTGCCCNCTTTGGCATTGCTTTTCTTTGGAATCGGAATAAAAACTGACCTTTTCCAGTCCTGTGGCCACTGCTGAGTTTTCCAAATTTGCTGGCATATTGAGTGCACCACTTTCACAGCATCATCTTTCAGGATTTGAAATAGCTCAACTGGAATTCCATCACCTCCACTATCTTTCTTCATAGTGATAGTAGCACATAACAAACGTTTAATAAAAATATATTAATGGTAACAGAGTGTCACTGAATTTTTAAAAAGTCATCATTTGGTAAATATGAATATGATGATCGTTAAATTGGTGCAGCAAAACTACTTCATTCTCTCACAAAAACTAGTGTCCCACCAGACCATAATGTGCAAGATTTTTTGTAATACCCTATAGGAGAAAAGAAGACTTACCTTCTGAAATTTTTCTTGAAAATCAAAGTGTTGTCCTCTTAGTCACCACTGACTCTTTGTGACCCCATGGACTGTAGCCCGCCATGGCATTTCCCAGGCAAGAATACTGGAGTAGATTGCCATTCCCTTCTCCAGGGGATCTTCCTGACCCAGGGCTTGAACTCAGTCTCCAACATTTCAGGCAGATTCATTGCTGTCTGAGATAGGTTTATCAACTTAATTTCTTAGTTTATGATATAAACAGTAATCTAAAGATTATTCAATTGTCTATGTTAATTCATTTAGAAAATGTTGTTCCTATTGTTTATTCACTAAGGTGTGCCTGACTCTTTGTGACTGCATGGACAATAGCTTGCCAGGCTTTTCTGTCTATGAGATTTCCCAAGCTAGAATACTGGAGTGGGTTGCCATTTCCTCTTCCAGGGGATCTTTCTGGCTCCGGTACAAAACCTGCCTCCCTTGCCTTGCCAGACTGATTCTTTACTGCTGAGCCACCAGGGAAACCCCTGAGGATATGTTGAAATTATTTAAATTATAAAAAACTGATTTGTGTATAACATTTAAGACACCCAAGTTCATGAAGTAAGCTCCAAAAGTGGAATAGCTAAAAAGAAGGAAATTTGAAAGAAAGACATAAGCATGCATATTTGGAAAAAAATATTTCTATTATACTTGGATTATTAAACTGCAAAATGTTGATGACATTGTAACGTTGATTCAGATACAGATTTCCAAGGGTTGATGCACTTACATCCTTTTAAAAACAAAATTGATGGTTGGAATAAACAGCATTGCAAATATTATCAGAAATTTCTGAATGTCAGTTTATTTATGAGATCCAGGAAATGCTACATTTTCTGTATCTAAAAACTGATCCCTGGAACAAGATAGCCAGTGATTGAAAAAAAAGAAAAGAAAAACTTCAGTTAATAAGCATATAAATGCAAACTTGGATGCTGAAGCAAAGGATACCTGAGGACTGTTGAGATCTTGACTGGCTTGTGGTTTACCAGGCAGTCATCATTTTCCCTGTTGTGTGGAACAATGGCACAATGGCCTGCAGAAGCTGTATCATCACACTGAAAAAGACCCTCGACCACTGCCAGAAAAGCTTTGAATTGGATTCATGTCTAAACTTCTACCTTCTCTCTCAAGCTGAATTCCGCCAACATTAAGGCAACTACTATTTGCTTTGTAAATAGTAACTTGCAAAGCAGCTGTTCTCAACCAGGCAGGTAACCAGCATGACACAGTTTACCTTTAAATTGTTCAAAGTTAAAAACCAAGCATAAAATAAGACAGTTAAGAGTGAACACAAGAAATAAAGGGAATGTTTTCAGAAGTGGCTAAGGATCAGTGACTGCACAGAGTCAGGATAAGGCACATTAGAGTGTGTATGCCAGTCAGCCGAGAGAAGAAACCACCCGCGGAGCAGATCAAGAATCAAAACCCAAGTTCCAGAGATCCTGGTGGTTGCAGCTTTGGTGAAACTTGTTAGTCCGAGAGCAGTTTCATTTGTCCTTTAAGAACAGATGTCTCCTAGGAGTCCGGTGTCTGAAGGCAATGGACTAATCCTGACTCACTGAGCCACTCTAAATATGTCTGTTTAGCAATCAGCAAATGCTTCCCCAAGGGGTGATGGCGGAGGACAGTGGAAAGAAAATAGCCTGGAAGCTGCAGAGGGTGTGGGGAGATGGGGAAGGTGGACGCCACGACCCTTTTGGCAAGAAACAGGCAGTACAAATTAAAGCTTAAAATGTTAAAATGCACAAGCCCTTGGTACCAGCATTCCCACTTTGGGAAACCTAAGCTTCAGAAATGAAAGCTAAGTATTAATAGTATGCATACAAGGCTACTGATCACAGTGTTCTGTGCATGACTGAGGAACTGGAAACAACCGGCCTCTCAGTACAGGGGTGGCTGAATGTGTGATGGACATCTGTCTGCTGCCAGCTCATCACCATCTGTCCCCTTCTTCTTTGCTCACAGAAATTAAATTTCCTTTAGGTATCCATTCTCCAGGAAAGGGGACCTGTAGGCACAACCTCAGGGGAAAATCCGTAATGGTCTGGAGTGAAATAGATTTGAAATCTGTGGCTCCACCCTGGCCCCTCCACTGTCAAGCCATTTGAGCTGCATGTCACTCCATCTACCTAGGCCCCATGTTCTTAACTGGAAAGGGCTCATTGATTTGCCCCACCTACTTGTTGTTTAGTTGCTAAGTCCTGTCCGACCCCACGGATTGTAGCCCACCAGGATCCTCTGTCCATGGGATTTTCCAGGCAAGAATACTGGAGTGGGTTGCCATTTCCTTCTCCGAGTTGAGAAAATAGAAGTATATATTACTTCACTAGATAATGACAAAGAGAAATTGACTTGTGAAATCTCATCTTTGAGCTATTGCACTCAATCAAAAATAGCTTAGGCTAAGTGCTTCTTAAATGCACCTCAACTTATTGGGTACTTGCCTTTATATTGCAAAACCTCTCAGCCCACTTGAGTTGCATTCAAGCAGAGTCAAAGGAAAACTTGGGGCTTTCAATTCAAAAGTCATTGAAATCAGATAAGAAATGTATCAGCTGGTCGATCTTTTCTGCCATTGCATTGACACTAGCCAGTCTCTTGCACTCCAGTCACAGGAATGATTTTGTGACGTCTTCATACTGGGATGTTTTCCACAATTTCAAGCCCCACTTCAACATTTCTTATAATGAACATTTTCCAATATCCCCAAACCAGGAAACATTGACTTTACTAGAATTAAGTAAAAAGTATCTGAATCTAGAAATTATCTGATAAGGACAATTAGAATGGGAAGTTTAAATACAAATGTTCCTCTATTTCCATTATAGTCAAACTAAGAGTTCTTATATTTTCCTTAAGAAGCAAGATACTTACAAGATATGTGCCAACTTCAGATATCTGAAGTACAATGGGGATATAACCAAAAATAGAAGCTTTGGAGATGCAACCGTTTCATTTGCTGAGATGAGAAAACTACAACTTACAAAGGCATAAAGTATCTCCATGGCTAGACAATTACTTAGTGTTGGAAGAGAATAAAATCAAATTCATTGTTTTCTTTGTTATTTAAGGACTGATTTAAGTTTATGGTTTACTTTACAGATATTGGGGAGAAGTTCCAGTGGGCCATCAAATATATCAGTCTACCTTCCACAGTCCTAACTGAACATTTCTTTGCCTCTCATCTGGACTGATTTCACAGTCTGCAACCAGATGTTCTGCCTCTAGTTTCTATGCCACCTGATACTGCCTGTGTAAGCTTTCAGATCAATTTTCTAAAGCACAAACCTGATGACATCATTACTCCCTGCTTAAAATCCTTTCATCATATTCTAACACTTACCCTCAACTGGTAAATGGTTCAGGCTCACTTCCAAAACCCTCTAGCTTTCTGTCCTTTGTATCTCCTATATCTAGCCATATCAACTTCAAATTATCATGTGGGCTATCAACTCTAAGAAAATAATTATAACTCAGTTTTTTCTTTGGTATACAAAATCTGCAGAAGTGACAAACACTGGGAAGCAGTAATGGTTCTCAAGAAGCCCTAAGGCAGTAATGACTAGGAGAGAAAGTCATAATATATCCTTGGCCAGGACAGCTGCTCACACAAAGTCTGTCTGTTCTCTAGGTGTCAGTTTGCTGATCTTCAGTGTTGCTGCATAAACTTGGCTGGCTAGTGCCTCTTCTCAGCCCACTTCTGCACTGAAGCAGTCTGTCTCAGCTGTGCTAGCTTTTAGTGGGCTCACCACACTTGCTTCAGTTGGAAATTTGATGCGAAAAGTTTGCCTATATCCTAAACCATTTGTTTTAGAAGTTGCAGACCAAGCAGTGCTTATATTATGAATCATGCCCAGGAAATGATTCTTGGAAAATAATATTTTATCGAATACATATGAACAAATGATATACAGAGAGAGTTGACATATATCTAGACCACAGAAGATCGTAGCAGTTTCAGAGGAAGTTAAATGAAAGGGAAATAGTCAATGGTTTGTGTTAGTGATAACAGTGGTGGTGGTTTAGTTGTTAAGTAAAGTCCAACTCTTGTGACTACATAGATTGTAGCCTGCCCGGTTCCTCTGTCCCTGGGATTTACCAGGAAAGAATACTGGAGTGGGTTATTATTTCCTTCTCTGAGGATCTTCCCAACCCAGTGACTAAACCCTGGTCTCCTGCATTGCAGGTGGATTCTTTACCAATTGAGCCACCAGGGAAGCCCAAGAAAGTAACAACATTAGTTCTCTATTCATATTATGTGCAGGTTGACTGAGCAGTCCCTGGCTAATTGTCTTGAGCAATGAATCAACTAATTGAGGATATTAATTCATTATTTTTTAACTAAAACTTATAGAGTATCTCCCAAATGTCAGAGATCGCCCTAGGCACAAAAACAGAGGTGATGAAAATCTAAGCCTCTCTCTCTCAAGACCTTGAAACTTTAGGAAGAAAAGCAGTAAGTAGATTATGATTCAATGTGATACGTCAGAAAGTAGAGAACTGTATAGAATACGTGAGAACCAAAGCGATGTTAACTGCATGGGAAGTCAGAAAAGGGTTCACAGAGAAGGCAACATTTTATTCCAGCCCTTTGTAACTGGGCATAGAGAAAAATAATGAGAGACAGAGATGAAGAGAAGGGCAGGAACCGAATAAAGATATGCCAGTCCTCGACAGTACCATGGTGAAGATGGTGAAGGACATGGGAGATGGTGAAGGACAGGGAAGCCCGGCATGCTGCAGTTCACGGGGCTGTGAAGAATCAGACACGCCCGAGCTACTGAACAACAGCAGAGACTAGTGATCAAAGCAGCAGAATGAGAGCATGCGCAGTTTCCTCAGGGACGCAATTGGTTCTCAGATTCGAATAGAGCACGCTGCTTCTCAGTGTAGACTGAAATCCTGGGTAACTTGCTTGTTTTGTCTCTTTGTTTTTTAATATTATTATGAAACATCTGCATGGTATGAACAATCTTGGTCTTCCAGGTGGCAGTAGGGGTAAAGAACCTGCCTGCCAGTGTAGGAGATATAAGAGACTTGGGTTCAATCTCTGAGTAGGAAGGTCCCTCTAGAGGAGAGCATGGCAACCCGCTCCAGTTGCCATGAGAGAATCCCACGGACAGAGGAGCCTGACAGGCTGCAGTCCATGGGGTCACAAAGAGTCAGACACGACTGAAGGGACTGAACACGCACACACACAGTGAAAAATCTTCCAAATCAGGCTCCAGTCAGTCAGTCCTGTATCTCTCCTTCCACATTGTGCAGATGCCGACGTGAACACGTGCTTTGTTTCCCAAGCAGAGAAGACTGTGTCTGCCTTCTCTGAGCTCAGGGCGGGCTCTTCACACCTGGACGCCATCGCTCTAGTACTGGTCTGATTTGCCTTCCTCCAACTGGGAAATTCTTGTCACTCAACTAATGAGTCTCTTGGGATCAATCCATTCCTGCCACTAGGCAAAATAGCTGCCTCTTTTGAACATGTATTTATTGTAAACTGAGTTAATTGAGTTGTTTCTTGCTTTCATATTTGTGAGCTTCTTTGGATTTGCAAGTTTCTGAATTTACATGACCCTTAGAGAAGACTCAAGAGGAATTCTTCACTGCACCAAAATAAGAGGCAAGGTTTGACCTGGTTGACTCATGTGCAGAATCAAATAATTACCAGAGATATTAAAACACTGGCACACATAGGTTTATATAATATGTAGAGCCTCAAACCAAATCAAGTGTATATATTTAATATGATAAAAAACACATTTAATTTTTATTTAAAAATTTTGAATAGGTAATATGCTTAGATTATTCAAAAAGTACATAAAATAAATAAGACATAGTGAAGAAGGCTACTCCCTCTTTTGTTTTACTTCCACTCAATCTCCCCCTTGCTCTTTATGAAGGAAGTACATTTTAGTATTTATTTTTTGTATTCTTCCAATGTTTCTTTATTCCAGTATAAACGGATACTAATACCTGCCACATGTGCTTTATATTTCCTCCTTTCCCATACTGAGTGATATAACATAAAAAGTGCTTTGAGATTCCTTTTTTTTTTTTAATTAGAAATGTATCCTGGATTATTTTTTTTTCTATATTGGTTACATTATATGGTATATGGCAGACTTAGTGGCTCAGAAGGTAATGAATCCTCCTGCAATGCAGGATACCCAGGTCTCATCCCAGGTTGGGAATATCACTTGAGAAGGGAATGGCTACCCACTCCAGTATTCTTGCCTGGAGAATTCCAAGGACAGAGGAGCCTGGAGGGCTACAGTCCAAAGGGTTGCAAAGAGTCAGACATGAGCAATGAACACTTTGACTTTCACTTTACCTTACAGGGCAAAAGGTAAATTTTTCACTTTTTTTAATTGTTTCAGAGTTTTTGTCATAAAAAGTATTGATTTTTTTCAAATCTTTTTCCTAAATCAAACTTATCATGGTGTTTTTCATCATCCCATTATTTTGCTGTTTTACCTTGATTTTCTTATGGTGATCCACTCTTGCATTCCTAGAATAAATCTCAAGTGGACATAGTGAATAGTCTTTCTTATATGTTGCTAGATTAAATTTGCTAAATTCTGTTTATACTTTTTGTATCTATAAGCTATTAGAATATGATTTTATTTTCTTGTGATGTCATTACCTGGCTTTGATATCAGAGTAATGATGGATTCATAGAATGAGATAGGAAATGTTTGCTCCCCCTGAATTATTTTTGAAAAGCCTGAGAAGGTTTGCTATTAATTCCTTAAATGTTAATGGAATTCACCAGTGATAATTTGTTCCAGGTCTTTTCTTTGTTGGGAGAT
Organism: Neotragus moschatus; assembly: GCA_006410615.1. Taxonomy (NCBI): domain Eukaryota; kingdom Metazoa; phylum Chordata; class Mammalia; order Artiodactyla; family Bovidae; genus Neotragus; species Neotragus moschatus. The sequence goes on along the minus strand of SJYA01003146.1, from coordinate 333,787 downwards.
CCTTAACTACTCCTTAAATGTTTCTTCTTTATAGGTCATCTGAAATGTCATATTTCTTCTTGAGTTTGTTTATGTGATTTGTGTGTTTCGAGGAATCTGCTTCTCAGTAAATTAATTTGTCTGGCAAAAACTGCTCACAGTAGTCTCTTATAATCCTTTTATCTCTTTAAGAGCATTAGTGATGTCATCAGTATGATTTTTTATTTTAGTTATTTTCACTTTATCTTTTTAGCCTGATCTATTAAGTACTTGCCAAGGTTGTTGATCTCAGTAAACCAGCTTTTATTTCCATTTATTTTCTCTATTTTTTTCCTTTTCTCCACTTTATTATTTCTTTCTTCTACTAACTCTTAGTTTATTTGGCTCTTATTTTTCTAGTTTCTTATGTTATAAAGGTAGTTTGAATAGTCTCTGGCATTACCCTTCTTTGGGACTGGAATGAAAACTGAAATTTGCAGTCCTGTGGCCACAGCTGATTTCCCAAATTTGCTGACATATTGAGTGCAGCATTTTAGCAGCATCACCTTTTAGGGCTTTAAAATAGGCCACCTGAAATTCCACCATGTCCACTAGCCTTGTTTGTAATGATGCTTCCTAAGGCCCACTTAACTTCATCCTCCAGGATGTCTGGCTCTAGGTGAATGACCACACCATTCTGATTATCTGGGTCATTAAGACATTTTTTTGTATCATTCTGTGTATTCTTGTCACCTCTTCTTAATCTCTTCTGCTTCTTTTAAGTTGTCACCAATTTTGCATTTTAGTAAATTCATCCACAAAATCCTTCAAGCTAGGCTTCTGCAGTATGTCAACCAAGAATTTTCATATGTGTAAGCTGGGTTTAGAAAAGGCAAAGGAACCAGATATCAAATTGCCAACATTTGTTGGATCATAGAAAAAATAAGGGAATTCCAGAAAAAAAAAAAAAACATTTATATCTGCTTCATTGACTATGCTAAATTCTTTGTGTGAATCACAACAAGCTGTGAAAAATTATGTACTCTTAATAGAAGTTAAATCAGCAGGGTGACAATATACAGCCTTGACATACTCATTTACCTGTTTGGAACCAGCCTTTTGTTCCATGTCCAGTTCTAACTGTTGCTTTCTGACCTGCATATAGGCTTCTCAAGAGGCAGGTCAAGTGGTCTGGTATTCACATCTCTTTAAGAATTTTTCACAGGCTGCAACCAGGAAATTAAAAAAAAATGCTTGCTTCTTGAAAGGAAAGTTATGACCAACCTAGACAGCATATTAAAAAGCAGAGACATCACTTTGCCAACAAAGCTCCATCTAGTCAAAGCCATGGTTTTTTCAGTAGTCATGTATGGATATGAAAGTTGGACCATAAAGAAGACTGAGCACTGAAGAACTGATGCATTTGAATTGTGGTTCTGGAGAAGACTCTTGAGAGTCTCTTGAACTGCAAGGAAGTCAAATCCATCAATCCTAAAGGAAATCAACCCTGAATATTAACTGGAAGGACTGATGCTGAAGCTGAAGCTCCAATACTTTGGTCACCTGATGCGAAGAGCTGACCCATGGAAAAGACCCTGATGCTGGGAAAAACTGAGGGCAGGAGGAGAAGAAGACAATATAGAATTAAATGGTTGGATAGGGTCACCAACTCAAATTTGAGCAAACTCTTAGAGACAGTGAAGGACAGGGAAGCCTGGTGTGCCGCAGTCCATGGGGTCACAAGCGTGACTTAGCGACTATACAACACCAGCAAGGTAGCTAGGATTCCACTCCCTTTCAGAAGTTTTCCTAACTTAGGAGGACCTAAATTGACCCAAAGGTCCTCTGTTAATGACCCCCCAGAGTATATATTTTCTGTTCCTTGAGATTCATATGAGTCCCTTAAGGGATGTTTCTGTCTCTGTCTTGGGCACATTTCAACTTTTCACGTCTTACTTTTTTTCCTTAAATTTTCTTCTCACACCTTCACAACTACAGCCAGTTTATCCATGGTCCTAATAAAAGCAGTTTTTCTTATAGCACCCTAGGTCTTTTTTATTTCTCTTTCCCCATTTGGCAACAAGATTCATGGACTTCTTTGTGCTGCGTAACTTCCTTATTCATCTAGGTGTTCAAAGACTCTCAACTTTCTGCCACCCATAGAACCCTCTCACATTACAGTGTACTTTGGTGACAATCTGGTATTATTTCAATATAGTTTCTTGAATTCCCAATACCCGTAGTTCAAGTAGTTAACAAGATGTTGAATTGACATTACTCTCTGCAAGAAGAAAGCTTTTGGTAGATATTAACCATTTTCTATTTTCTCCATGTCTTTGTATTTCTTTATCAGAAAGCAGTAAAAGCAAAGGCACAGTTAGAAAGGAGAAACTGATAGATTTGGTAACAAAAACAATTTAGCTTTATAATTTGCCAACAGACTTGAGGAAATTGTTCTAAACAGATACGTAAGCGATAGAATATTCTTGAAGCACAAAACTGTTAACATAACATTCTGCACAGCAGTAAAAATTGAAAACGTGCTGAAAATTATGGAAGACTACTTTATAACATAGGAAAGAACTTATGATATACTGTAATGGAAAACAAAACCATGTGGACAATATTCTCACAATTTTATTAAATGTATATATACCTCCAGTAATATATAAAAGCAACAGTGAAAATGATTTGAAATGACACACGATTTTTTTATTTTTTCCTCTGCACTTTATTCTGTAAAAGTTTTATAAGTTTTACACTTAAAACTGCAAAAAATATTGCATAGAAAAACCTTGAAATTACTTTGAGACTAATTTTTAAAATACTGTCATCATACACACTACTAAATATGACTGATGTCCTAGGTAGAGTCAGAAAACAAAAGCTATTTAGAGTCACTTTTAAATTTTTTATTTCAGTCAAAAGCATAGAAGGCTAGAGGGAAAGCATTGATTTTCATGTTCTGTGTTTAGCTCGTGCATTGTGAATTTGAGAATGTAGAAGTGACTATAGGGATGTGGAAATGGGTATATAAAACATGCCTGTCTTTTATACCTGAGGTAGATATATGATTTCCTTCCTGTTCTCGGTATAGTTCCTTTCATTCATATAGTTTCTAAGGATGGAAGTTCATTGGAAGTTATTGCTCAAAGTCATATGCACCCTTAGGTGTTGTAAAGAGAGGCAGAACAGGCGGCAGATTGCAGATGCAAAGAAAAGCCACATAAAAGAGCAAAACGCATGGTTATGGTGTGCTGTGTACAAGACTGAGCAGAAAGTTCATCTGGAGAAAGGCAACTTGAAGATAATATAGAAAGAACAAGCCCATGAGTTCAGTTGACTGTAAAATATAAAATTTAAAGTGAAAGTTATACAAGAGCTTAACAGTTTAACTTCAGAATCAAATAAAATGAGGGTGATGTGTTAACATTTTCTAAAGGACTTATGTTTACCATCTTTCTCTGTATTTATGTGAGAATATTTCAAACTGCAAACAACAGTCTCAACATCTCAATGGGAGACCATTGCACTTAGGAGCAGTGCTGAAGATACCTGTTGGAAAAACAAAATATAATCCATGCAAAAAGCTCAGTACAGTAGGTAGGAAGTAACAGATGAAACAGTAATTTCCCTAAAAATCATCTCTAGATGATTTTTTTAAGGGATCAAGATTTCAGCAGAAATTTTTCATCCCAGACACTTAGCAAGTTATTAATGGCAACTGTGATATTCAACAATGATCCTGAACATGCCGTAAAGGTAAACTCCTCCTCTCATAAAATGTACAAACCTCCTTGTACTATAACTTATGATGATACTGCAATAACAGGTCAACTTCTATGTACAGAGTTCAGTAGCTTGGATATGAGTGCTATTGTGTATGAAAAAAATTTAATGGCTATTATAAAGGAATATGTTTTAAACAGTGCTCTGAATATTGCCTGTAGTGTATTCAGGTCAATTTCCTGCTGGTTTCCAGTTTCAGGACAATTTCCTGGAGGTTTCAAATTTTTAGCACTTTCTAGATACCATTTCTTTGAGCAAGGAGAGAAATGGAGGAGAAAAATGGTACTTATTACAAGAGCAATCATGAATGCTCAGCTACAATTGAAAAGCGTAGCATGAAACAAGATTCTGATTGCATCAAAGCATGGAAAGATTTATGTGTTGCAGAGGCTCTTAGCTAAGTATTGGCTGCAGTATCATGACATATTTTACTGTCTTGTAAATTACATGATTTACAACATAAGCTTTCTGTCAGCACAATTTTTATTTATTGACTACAGTGTGAGAAATGTCACAGGAGGCAAAAGTCATCCACAGCAAATAATGATTACATTTTTCGAAAACAATACAAGCGTTAGCTCTTAGGTGAATGGTGGTGCTAAGATGCTTCTTAGAACAGTTTCTGTCTTAACCTTTTAAATAGATAAATAAGATCAATTTCATTCTTTCTTCTCTCTTTTGAAGCAACTAGGATAATTGCTTTTTTCACCCATTCGCCTTCCCAGGTGTTCACAGGAGGTTTCTATCTACTTGCAATGCACAACAGACTAGGTTACTTTATATCAATGCACAACAGACGAGGTTACTTTATATCACTAATGTATTGTAAGAGTTACTTACTAGTCAGAGAGATGATGGGGTGCTGGCCTCTTACCATCATAACTCTGAAAGGTAGCATTTCATAAAGAAAGGGACCCTGGGCTAGTGAACAGCCAATCAGAATTTTCCGGCCACTCTTGCCAGTAATATTCTGCCTGGTCTTGACAAGTCTCTTATGATTCTTAAGCCTCATTTTTCTAATCTGTAGAGTGAGAGCATTTATCTAGACCACCTCTAAGGTCCCTGACTGTCCTAAAATCTTTGATTCCAATTAAATTTATTTGATTCTATTGCTTATCAATGGGGTAGACAAGAGAATATTAGGTTTTTTTAATTCTAATTTGCACTTCACAAATATTTTTATTGCCATAAGAAAGCTTTCCTTTTGAGCAAAATCAAAGTGTCATATCCCTATTAGTTATTATTTATAAGGGATAATATACAGTAAAAAGAAAAGATAGAGAGTAATTGTAAATATTCAAATTTGGTTTAGAATACTATCACCTTTTGATTTGTTGACACTACAAATAAAAAGGAAGAGAGAAAATTAAGAACCTCTTGTATCAGGCTGAATTATTTTTACAGTGTCAGAATGTGACATTATAGTTGTTCAAAGCAGATTTTCTCATTTGACATAAAATACTTGAAGACTAGAAATCCCTCTTTTTTCTTTCTTCATCCTTCTTTAAATATATGCTTCTATTAAAACAACAGCCGCAAATGAACAGACCGGAAAAGGAGATTAAAAAAACATTATGGAGAAAGCACAGTCATAGCAATATCAAAGCTCAGTTGGTGGTGGTTATTAGAGCAGGCAGGGCTCTGCTAGGTCTGACACCCAAAATTTTGAAAACTGTGCTTATTACCCCAGTTTGCGATCTGGTTGATTTGTATTGATCATCAGTCTTTTGTTCTTCAGAAGGTACACATTCTGAAAATGAGATCACCTGCTTCATTAAGACATATCATGGCTTCAAGAGTTCTCTATTTTTTTTTTAATGGGCTAATGAATTGCACTGTACCACAGTTTTTGAAACAAGTAGCATATTTAGGGTTTGATGGTAATAGACATCAAAAAAATGTCACTGAAAGGAATCCTTGTGGAATGGGGTTTATCTTTGTATGATTTTAACTCTTCTCAAAACTCATCTGATTGCTGTTGTTTCCGACTTAGTATCTGATAAAAGTAGTCTGTCTAGTGTTTGGTAAAATAAATAAATAGATCCATTCATCAGCTTGTGTAGGGGAAAACACATGGACATCCAAGCATTTATTCTTTAACAAGTTTGTGACTTGTATACCCCAGTCCAAGACCCAATTTAACGTATACTTTTAGAGGAAATATTTTTTTTATTTGTCTTTCTTCATTCTTTTCAATGCTTTCCTCTTATTCTCTCTTAAATTCATTTAAATAAATCTTTACCTCCCATTCCTCCATCAAAACTACTCTTATCAAGCTCCATATTTTTCTCCCAAGCTTCATATTTTCTAATGGTTAGCTCTCTGTGCTCATCTTATTTAGACTGAACCATAAGAAGCATGATATTTGGCCATTTTAGTACAGTTTAGTACAATTTTCTACTAACAGACTTGTTCTCCTGTGCTCAGTTGTGTCCAGCTCTTTCTGACCCCGTAGCCTGTAGCCCACCAGCTTCCTCTGTCCATGGGATTCTCCAGGCAAGAATACTGGAGTGAGTTGCTGTGCCCTCCTCCAGGGGATCTTCCTGATGCAGGGGTCAAACCTGTGCCTCTTGCATTGCAGGTGGATTCTTTATCGCTGAGCCATCAGAGAAGCCCATCTTGTGCCCACAATAATAGTANAGCATATTTAGGGTTTGATGGTAATAGACATCAAAAAAATGTCACTGAAAGGAATCCTTGTGGAATGGGGTTTATCTTTGTATGATTTTAACTCTTCTCAAAACTCATCTGATTGCTGTTGTTTCCGACTTAGTATCTGATAAAAGTAGTCTGTCTAGTGTTTGGTAAAATAAATAAATAGATCCATTCATCAGCTTGTGTAGGGGAAAACACATGGACATCCAAGCATTTATTCTTTAACAAGTTTGTGACTTGTATACCCCAGTCCAAGACCCAATTTAACGTATACTTTTAGAGGAAATATTTTTTTTATTTGTCTTTCTTCATTCTTTTCAATGCTTTCCTCTTATTCTCTCTTAAATTCATTTAAATAAATCTTTACCTCCCATTCCTCCATCAAAACTACTCTTATCAAGCTCCATATTTTTCTCCCAAGCTTCATATTTTCTAATGGTTAGCTCTCTGTGCTCATCTTATTTAGACTGAACCATAAGAAGCATGATATTTGGCCATTTTAGTACAGTTTAGTACAATTTTCTACTAACAGACTTGTTCTCCTGTGCTCAGTTGTGTCCAGCTCTTTCTGACCCCGTAGCCTGTAGCCCACCAGCTTCCTCTGTCCATGGGATTCTCCAGGCAAGAATACTGGAGTGAGTTGCTGTGCCCTCCTCCAGGGGATCTTCCTGATGCAGGGGTCAAACCTGTGCCTCTTGCATTGCAGGTGGATTCTTTATCGCTGAGCCATCAGAGAAGCCCATCTTGTGCCCACAATAATAGTAATTTTGTATACTTTAATCTTGCTAACCTATTGGAAACTTTTTATTTGGTTGTACCCCTCACTTTCTTGAAATGTTTTCTTCACTTTGCTTCCAAACCACTCAATCATCCTGTTTTTTCTCCTGCCTCACTGCCCTCCATCTCAGTCTTCTCACCAACTTCTCCCAGTCTCTCCAACCTGAAATCATTGTGTTCCTAAGACTCAAACCTTAAATGGGATTTATTCTCTATTCGCATATGTTCCCTCGGTGATCTTATCTGGTCTTGTGACTTTACTGATGATTCCCACTGCAGCTCTCTCCCTGTAGACTATATTTGTACATGCAACCGAGGAATCTACTTGAATTTTAACTGGTATGCCAAATTAACATGTTGACATGGAAATTAACAATTGCAGAACAACTATTTTACAATTAAAGTACAGTTGATTTACAATGCTATGTTAGTTTCAGGTGTGCAGCAGTGATTCAATTATATGTACATATATATCTATTGTTTCAGATTCTTGTCCCTTATAAATTGTTAAAAAAAGATTGTATATAGTTCCCTGTTCTATGAAATAGGTCTTTGTTTTTTATTATTTTATATGTGATAGTGTGGATCTGTTAATCCAACATTCCAAATTGATCCTTCCTTCCTTTCCCCTTTGCTAACCATAGTTTTGTTTTCCACATCTGTGAGTCTCTTTCTGTTTTGTGTATAAGTTTGACTGTACCATTTTTTTATATTCCACATATGAGTGATAACATATGACATTTGTTTTTCTCTCTCTGACATACTTAGTATGATCATCTCTCGGTCCATCCGTGTTGCTGCCAATGGCGTTATTTCATTCATTTTATGGCTGAGTAATATTCCATTGTGTATAACCATTCGTTGTCCGTTCATCTGTCCCTGAACATTGAGGTTGCTTCCATGTCTTGCCTATTTAAACAGTGCTACGAAAGGACTTCCCTGTAGCTCAGATGGTAAAGAACCTGTCTTGGGCATATATCCAGAGAAAATCATAATTTGAAAAGATACACACACCCTAATGTTCATTGTGTGTGTGTGTTAGTCGCTCAGTTGTGTTCGACTCTTTGAGACCCCACAGAATGTGGCCTGCCAGGCTTCTCTGTCTATGGGATTCTCCAGGCAAGAATATTGGAGTGGATTGCCATTCCCTTCTCCAGAGGAACTTCCCAACCCAGGGATCAAACTCCAGTCTCCTGCATTGCAGGCAGGTTCTTCATCGTTTGAACTACAGGGAAGTCCTTTTGTAGCACTGTTTAAATAAGCAAGACATGGAAGCAACCTCAATGTTCAGTAACAGATGAACTGATAAAGAATGGATATACACAATGGAATACTACTCAGCCATGAAAAGGATGAAATAATGCCATTGGCAGCAACATGGATGGATCGAGAGATGATCACACTAAGTATGTCAGAGAGAAAAAAAAAACAGGCATTTTGGCCTTGGAATGCGGAATGAAGCAGGGCAAAGACTAATAGAGTTTTTCCAAGAAAATGCACTGGTCNAAGAAGGACTTCAGGCCTTCCTGAGTCTTTCTTTTGACCGATGGAAGCTGAGTCTGTATAAAAATAAACAAAATTACATGAACTAAAGAAGGAAGTTTCTGTTTCTCCCTCTTTCTCTCCTCACTCCGGCAGGAAAACCAGTGGGGCTTGTAAGAGGGAATTAAAGACTTGTAGGAAACTGAGACCATTCTTAAAGAACAGGTACATAGACTTGCCCACTCCCAGTCTCAGCATGGAAGCAGGAGACACTGGAGATGTGGGTTCAATCCCCGGGTAAGGAAGATCCCCTGGAGAAGAGCATGGCAACCCACTCCAGTGTTCTTGCCTGGAGAATCCCGCAGACAGAGGAGCTTGGTGGGCTACAATCCATAGGGTTGCAAAGAGTCAGACACAATTGAGGTGACTTAGCACAGCACTCATATGATCTGGTTTAACCTTAATCACCACTTTAAACATCCTTTCGCAAAACATAGTCACATTTGGAGGGACTAAGGATTAGGATTTCAATACATAAAATTTCAAGAAATACAATTCAGTCCCTAACATGTGCTACTTTAAAAAAAAATTACAACATAATTCCAAATTCCATAATCAACACATGAAAGCCAATTAGCGCACTCATGGAGAGTATACAGTTCTCATTCCTCACGTTTTCACCTGTATTTTCAGCCCTTCAATTTTCTGACTCTTTCTCATGTGGATTGTTGAAATCCTTAGCTAGAAACCACCAAGGAATGTCCTATATGTCCGTTCACTTTTTTTCTTTTTACACACTTCTGCTATCATGTTTCTTGAATCCAGTTATAATTTATGATAGAATATTATGTCTTTGTTTCACACCTGGCCACTCTGTTATAAACTGTATATATTAGCAACTGTTCAAAGTCCGTTTTAAATGTAATGTTTATCACCGATACTACTGAGGAAGTTTTGTTTGTTTTACAATATCCTGCGTGATACTGACTTCTCTTTATTTACTGTCAAGGAAAGGCTGTCATGCCAGATACATGGCATTTCTGTCCCACTCTTTATCTTTATAATCACTCAGCTGCCTGTGTACTCTGCTTGCATTGCAAATTTATCATCCTTTCTTTCTGTGGGACACATAATGTTCAGATTGCTTCCCAGCAAAGCAGAAAACCATTTTGAAGGCACACATGTACTCTTAGACATTTTGTGTAGGACTATAAAGTAGACTCTCTGATTATAGATCTGAATTGTTTTATTTTTTGCATCCTGATGGTCACAAATATTGTATACTTCCATGTGATATGAAAACAATGTCTTTGGTGTTCTCTTTTCAAAACTCATCTTTTTCTAGGCTTGGCAGGAAATTATTTTCAGCCTTCTCAATATCTTACTTTTCTCCCTAAGATCTCATATTTATACAATTATCAATGCATTCTTGAAGACAAATCCCTTGCTTTCAACCAACTGACCATATTTATGTCAATATATTATCATCTCTTATTTGGACACTTGTAAGAATTTCCTATCAGAATTCCCAACAATATGCTCATATCTATTTTGCTCCATCACCTTCAGTGCTGACAAAACTATCTTTAAAAGAAAAGTATGGCTACATTATGTTCCAGCGTTAACATTTCTTTGACTCCACACTTGAATGAATTCCAATGTAAGATATTCCCATCTGGCATCAAATTTTCTCTCCACATTCAACTTCAAACACCTCTCTCTCCTTATCTCAAGTCACATGGGAAACACTTCTGGCTTCCATAACACAACATGACTTTTGAAATAATATGCTTACTTTAAAAAAAATCCACTTAACAGAAATTATTCTTCTGAGAAATCCATATCCATTCTATAAGACCCAAATCAAATATCACCTTACTATGTAAGCTCAAGGAAAATTAAATCCTGCCTCCTCTGTGCTTTCAGTGTTTTATTCCTCTGTAATATTTATTGCATCAGATCTAAGTGGTATCTTTACTTGTCTTGTGTCTGTAACTTAGCTTATGTTTTTCCAAGAAAAAGACCATGCTGTGCAGTTCACACAGTAGGTACTCACTGAGAATTGTATGAATGGGTAACGAGATCAAACTACTATAAAATAAAGCCACATTTCTCTCTATTAAGTAATAGAGTCTGAGAGGGTACTTGTCTTTTCATTTATATTATATTGTAGCTAATTCTATTTCTAATTCAGAATTGATAAGACTGCCTCTTATTTATTGATAGATCTCTATGAGGATATTCTCTTTGCTAGCCATCATATGAAAACATTAAAAAAATTCAAAACACGTTCCATTACTTTATGGTTGGTTTAGTGAGAAACATTAATGTTGGAAGACTTAGGAAGCAGCTTCTTGAATTCTCACAGTTTATTTTCCTAATGAACCAACTATCTCTGTACATGGTCACATTAGATAGTTAAGAGAAACACATGGTGTGTACAATTCAAAAATCATCTATGTCTATCAGACAACATCCAGAAACTGAAATAGTGGTTCAGGTGGTAAAGAATCTAAAACCAATGCAGGAGACCCAGGTTCAATCCTTGGGTTGGAAAGATCTTCTGGAGAAGGGAATGGCTACCCACTTCAGTATTCTCACCTGGAGAATCCCCATGGACCAAGGAGCCTGGTGGGCTACGGTTCATAGGTCTCAAAGAGTCGGTACGATTGAGAGACTGACATTTTTACTTTTTACTTTAAAAAAAAAAAAAAACTTATACCCTAAGAAAAAGAAATACAGTAATTCAATTGTGAAAAATTGGATCAAATATGAAATAGTTTTTAAAAAGAAATTGGGGAAAGTATGTCAACTCACAAAGGTATAGCAATTCATTGAGTCTATGAATGATGAAAAATGCAGATTTATCATCAGCTACAAAGCAAGTACTTTAGTAATATCATGAAGGTGTAGCTTTAGTTTTCATCCTGCTAAGAAATGGCCATGTAAATTCAGGAATTTATTGCTCTTATTCAGGAAAGTTTAACTTTCTTACTTCTGAGCACTTTTTTCTTCCTGCTGACTCAGTGCTATTTATTAGCCACAAAGTTACAATTTTGCAAAGCTGGAATTTGATTAGTTCTATTTGACAGATAATTCATTGGGGGGGGAAACTATAATATTTAAGGCTAACCATTTGTGAAAGCATGAAATTATGGAAATTGGATACATCTTACTGATCAGTAGAAAGCTAAGTGAACTCCTGAAAAGAGCCATAAACATTTATGACTCATTTTAAGGCAGTAGTTTCCAGACCCTGTGATCCATGAATTGCTTAAAGATTTTTTTTAAGGATTAATCAAAAGATAGATACAAGAGTCTGACAAATTATGATACAAATAATCACCTCTATTATTGGTTAAATTGATGATCCCAGAGAATATAACTTTATGCCAGTTAACTGAGTTGACTTCATACAGTTTATCCATGAACAAGATAGACTTACCTGTTCAACTAGGGGCAGTGTAAATCAGTCTTCCCCTTTTGAGAGACTATACCTTCAAAATCACAGCACAAAATAACTGAGTGTATTTTGTTTTTCCTTTTAATGTTCCTGGGATGTGTAAGGATGTTTATTGAGGGAGAGTGATTCTCAAACAGAGATGAAGAGGCATCCCCAGCTTCTCCTCCCTAAAGTCTCAAAATAAATTGCTCCTTCTCTCCCGGGTAGAGAATCAGAGATCAGCAGTGTTACTCTAGGGAAGATCTTCCACGTAGTACAGATAGAAAAGTGGAAGATGGGTGTTCTACACTACCACTTACTTTTTCCATTTCTATATAAAGATACTGAAAATGACAGTCTGCTATGATATCACTTAAAGATTATTGGAGGAGGGAGCCTGGTATTTGGCTCCTGAATTGCCCTCTTGGACTTCCCCAGATTATGCAGACCTATCATTTATTATTTGTTGTCACACACACCATGCTGGCCTCTCCTGTTCACATCTGAGTCCCCACCCGCATGTTGGTTCACCTTGAAATTGAAACTGTTAGTCACTCAGTCATGTCTAACTCTTTGTGACCTCATGGACTGTAGCCCACCAGGCTCCTGTGACATGGAATTCTCCAGGCAAGAATACTGGAGTGGGTTGCCATTCCCTTCTCCAGGGGATCTTCCCAACCCAGGGATTGAACCTGGGTCTCCCACATTGCAGCCAGACTCTTTACTGACTGAGCCACCAGGAGTCACCTGGAATTCCCCATGACCATAAATCCTAAATCTAATCCAGTAATTTTCAAACACTATGTAACGAAAGGTGAGGATTTTGTAAAATTTCAGTTTATAGCTTATGATTAATTTTGTGAAATGTAGTGGAAATGAATTACTATAAAAATGACCAAATTCTTGGATGTCATGTAAGTTTCAAATTACTTTGTTGTTGTTCAGTAGCTAAGTCGTGTCCGATTCTTTGTAACCCCATGGACTGCAGCATGCCAGGCTTCCTGTCCTTCACCATCTCCCAGAGTTAGCTCAAATTCATGTCTGTAGAGTTGGTGATGCCATTCAACCATTTCATCCTCTGTTGTTTCTTTCTCCACCTGCCTTCAGCCTTTAATTGTTTCTACATACTTTAGTTTCTATCTTTCAATAGATCTATTCCAGTGTTGATTCTCAAACTTTGAATCAGCCTTGAATACCTAAGATAAATCCTACTTGTTATATAATTCTTTTTATACATTGATGAATTCAATTTGCTAAACTTTTGAGGATTTTTGCATCTGTGTTCATTAGAGATATTGGTATGTTATTTTTCTTTCTTCTAATAATTTTATCTGGTTTTGTTATTAGTGTAATGCTGGTCTCATAGAATCAATTAGAGTATTCCTTCTGCTTTCAATTTATGAAAGAAATTTTGTAGAGATCTGGTGCAACTTCTTCCTTAAATATCTAGTAGAGTTTATAGTGAACCCATCTGGCCTGGTGCTTTCTGTTTTTGAAAGTTAGTTACTGTGTATTCAATTTCTTTACTAGATGTGAGCCTATTAAGACTGTCTACTTCTTGTGTGAATTTTGCCAGATATACCTTTCAAATGAATTGATACATTTCACCCAGGTATCAAATTTGTAGTCCTAGAGTTGTTCATAGTATTCTTATACTTTTTTAATGTCTCTGAGGTCTGTAGAGATGCTTCTTTTTCATTTCTGATGTTAGTAATTTGTGTGTTTTTTAAATTTTTTTAGCTAGTCTGGTTAGAGGCTTATAGATTTTATTGATCTTTTCAAAAGACCAGCTTTTGAGATCGTTAACTTTCTCTATTGATTTTATGTTTTGAGTTCACTGATTTTTATTCCAATCTGTATTAATTTTCTCTTTTGCTTGCTGTTTGGATTTGATTTACCCTAGTTTCCTATGTTGGAAACTTAGGTTTTTTATTTTAGCCCTCTCTTCTTGGCACACGTACTCAATAAATTTTCCTCTAAGCACTACTTTTGATGCATCCCATAAATTTTTTTACAAATCACATTTTCAGTTTCATTCAATCCACATACTTCAAAATTTCTATTGAAATTTCTTTTATGAACTATGTCTTATTTACAAGTGTTTTGCATTTTGGCTTTTCCACCATATACTGGAAAATTTTTTTCACTTTTTTTTACTTTAATTCTTTCATTTTTACTTTAATTCTATCATAATCTGAGAGCAGATATTAAGTTGCCTATTTTTAAACTTTATAAATAAAGGTGTACTTCATGGCCCAGAATGTGATCATCTTAGGGAATGTTTCACATAACATTGATTTTAAAAATACACATTTTCTGCAGTTGTTAGATGAAGCAATCTGTACATGTTTGGTATAACCTGTGGATTGGTAGTGGTGTTAGTCTTATCTTGGACGCATACTCAGTTGTGCTGGGCTCTTTGACATCCTATGGACTTTAACTCATCAGGCTCCTCTCTCCGTGGGATTTTCCAGGCAAGAATGCTGGAGTGGGTTGCCATTTCCTACTTGAGAGGATCTTCCCAACCCAGGGATCGAACCCACGCCCCTTGCGTGTCCTGCATTGGCAGGCAGATTCTTTATCACTGTGCCACTTGGGAAGCACTGCTAAGCTTAACTATGTCCTTACTGATTGTCTGTCTGCTGAATTCACCCATTTTGATAAAGGGATATTGAAGTCTCTGATTACAATGATAGATTCATCTATTTCTCCTTGCATTTCTATTAGCTTTTACTTCATGTACTTTGATATTACGCTATTAGGCAAATACACATTACAGATTTTTAGGTCAATACTCATTACAAATTGTTGTGTTTTCTTGGAGAATTGATCCCTTTTCATTATACAATCTGCAAGCAAGTTGTGACTCTCTGTATTTGCCTAGGGATCTCTACAGTTATGTGAGTAATAGTTTTCCTTGAGACTATAAGACTTTCCCTTATGGATAAGAAGAGTTGTTGATTTTTTTTCTCTCTCTCTCTCTTTTTTAAAGTTTGTTCAGCTTTTTACTTGTTGTTAGGACAGAGTCATGACTTTCAAACTTGTGGCTAAGTGATAAAGAATCTGTCTGCTAGTGTAGGAGACTCAGTTTAGGATCCTTCTGTTGGGAAGATGCCCTGGAGAAGGAAATAGCAACCCATTCTGAGTAGTCTTGCCTGGAAAACTCAGGACAGAGGAGCTTAGAAGGCTATATAGTTCATGGGGTTGCAAAGAGTTGGACATGACGTAATGACTAAACAATGACAACCTGAAACAAAGACATCTTTTAATTAAAAAACAGAGAAACAAAGGTTGAAAAATAAAACAATAAAAGAAACATCGATTCTCTGCATCATCTATAATGATTGCAGGAAGCAACGAGATACAAAGTGAAGAGTTTAGGTGCAGTTATCAGAATCTAGAAACTTAAAGGAAAGATTAAATTTTGTACATCTGGACTCAAACTTCTATTGCTGGTACCTGTCACAAAACTCAATGATTCTCACTCTGAAATTGCTCTAAAAAGCAGTGACAGGCCCAGAGTGCAAGGGACATAGATATTGTATTGCCAAAGGGCTACTGAAAGAAATGGTTAAAAAAAGAAATAAATACAAAGGATTCTGTCCTTTTTAATAAGTTCTTGTTTTATACTCCCTTGATGATTAAATACATACTCATGATTTTAGCTACTACTTGTGAACTGATAATTGCCCCCCCCAAAAAATCAGTGAAACGGGCATCCCTTCAAAAAGTCATACATAAACCTCCTAGTGACATCTCACACTGAATGCCTCACAAAGTCCCTCAATCTTTAGAAGGTCCAAGTTAAACCTAAATAAATCATTATCCTCTTTCTCTCAACCACATTGAACTCTACACACATTCTTACTCTTGAATCCTTATCTTAGTGAAAGATAAAACTATCTAGTGGATTAAACTAGAAACTAGAAATAGCTCAGTCGTGTCCGACTCTTTGAGACCCCATGAACTGCAGCACGCCAGGCCTCCCTGTCCATTACCAACTCCTGGAGTTCACTCAGACTCACGTCCATCGAGTCAGTGATGCCATCCAGAATCTCATCCTCTGTCGTCCCCTTCTTCTCCTGCCCCTAATCCCTCTCAGTATCAAAGTCTTTTCCAATGAGTCAACTCTTCGCATGAGGTGGCCAAAGTACTGGAGTTTCAGCTTTAGCATCATTCCTTCCAAAGAAATCCCAGGGCCGATCTCCTTCAGAATGGACTGGTTGGATCTCCTTGCAGTCCAAGGGGCTCTCAAGAGTCTTCTCAAACACCACAGTTCAAAAGCATCAATTCTTCGGCGCTCAGCCTCCTTCACAGTCCAACTCTCACATCCATACATGACTACTGGAAAAACCATAGCCTTGACTAGATGGACCTTAGTCGGCAAAGGAATGTTTCTGCTTTTGAATGTGCTATCTAGGTTGGTCATAACTTTTCTTCCAAGGAGTAAGCGTCTTTTGATTTCATGCCTGCAGTCACCATCTGCAGTGATTTTGGAGCCCAGAAAAGTAAAGTCTGACACTGTTTCCACTGTTTCCCCATCTATTTCCCATGAAGTGATGGGACCGGATGCCACGATCTTCGTTTTCTGAATGTTGAGCTTTAAGCCAACATGCCCAACAACCTGTAGATGTTTGTTTTAGATATCAGGTCCCCTTATTTCCCTCCATTCTCATCATGTTCTGCCAAGTTTACTGTCACAACTTTCCGTGGGCTCCCTGGTGGCCTAGTGGTTAGGACTCTGCACCTCACTGCCACGACCTGGGTTTGATTCCAGGTGAATCAAAGGGAAACCTTTCTTAATTCCTCTGTTGTTGTTGTTGTTCAGTCGCTCAGTCACATCCAGCTCTTTGTGACCCCATGGACTGCAGCCTGCCAGGCTTACCTGGCCTTCACCCATCTCTCAGAGACTGCTCAAATTCATGTCCATTGAATCAATGATGCCATCCAATCATCTCGCTCTCCATCGTCCCCTTCTCCTCCTGCCTTCAATCTTTCCCAGCATCGGGGTCTTTTCCCATGAGTTGGCTTTTTGCATCAGGTGGCCAAAGTATTGGAGCTTCAGCATCAGTCCTTCCAATGAATATTCAAGGTTGATTTCCTTTATATTTGACTCCTTTGATCTCCTCGCAGTCCAAGGACTCTCAAGAGTCTTCTCCAACACCACAGTTCAAAGGTATCAGTTCTTCAGTATCAGCATATTTTATTGCCCAGCTATCACATCCATACATGATTCCTGGAAAAACCATAACTTTGACTATATGAACCTTTTTCGGCAAGTAATGTCTCTGCTTTACTAGAGGCAACACTAGAGGTATGTCTTGCCTTTTTTTTTTTTTTTTTTTGGCATGAAAAGTCAAAAACATACCTCTTATATGGCCTATTGAAAATCTTTATTACTCAAAGCTACCAGACTGATCATTCTAACTTCACAATGTTTGCTTTACTTTAAATCTATCAGGGACCTACCACCATGAGTTTAAGTTAAGATGTTATCTCCTTGGTGTAATTTACTGTTTCATTTTCTGGCCTGTGCACATATTTCCAATCTAATTACCATTTATCCACATGTTTAATTTTCTTAAGCTGATTTTCTTCTTCCATGTGTTTTGTTTTCCTGTGTTTATGGTATGACTTTTGTAATCAGTATCCCACACAGTTTAAGAAAACTTGTCTTTAAGACCAGGTGGAGTTCATTCCATCAGAGATGTTTTTACGATGTTTTGGTAATAAACTATACATAAAACTTACTATTTTAGCTATTTCTACACGTTCAGTTCTGTGATATTAAGTTCTCCAGTACATTTTTATCTTCCCAAATTGAAACTTTGTACCTAGTAAAATTAACTCCTCATTCTCTGGACCCAGCTCATGGCAAAAACCATTCTACTTTCTGTCTATATAAATTTGATGAGGTTAGGTACCTCACAGAAGTGGGAACATGTATTATATGTCCTTTTCTAACGGACATACTTCACTTAGCGTAAGGTTCATCCTTTTTGCAGCATGTGTCAGAATTCCTTTTATAATGCTGAAAACTCAGGTAGATTATTTCTAGCTGTTTGTTATGGCTAATAATTCTGTAATAAACACAGGTGTGCGAATACCTGTTTGGGTCTCTGTTTTAACTTTTTGGATACATAACCAGAAGTAGAATTTCTAGATTATTTTTTAAATATCATATGTTATTTTTAATTTTTTAAGGAACTCCTACACTGTTTTCTACAGCTGCACCATCATGCCTTCGGACCAGCAATGTACAAAAGTCCTAATGTGTCCACATCCTTGTTAACATCCTGAACATGTAGAAATGGCTAACATAATGTTTGTTACTAAGTAAGATGATAAGTGTTACAAGAGTGCATCAGAGGGCAGACACACTGAAACCATACACACAGGAAACTAGTCAATCTAATCACACTAGGACCACAGCCTTGTCTAACTCAATGAAACTAAGCCATGCCTGCGGGGCAACCCAAAATGGGAGAGTCATGGTGGAGAGGTCTGACAGAATGTGGTCAACTGGAGAAGGGAATGGCAAACCACTTCAGTATTCTTGCCTTGAGAACCCCATGAACACTATGAAAAGGAAAAATGATAGGATACCGAAAGAGGAACTCCCCAGGTCAGTGGGTGCCCAACATGCTACAGGAGGTCAGTGGAGAAATAACTCCAGAAAGAATGAAGGGATGGAGCCAAAGCAAAAACAATACCCAGCTGTGAATGTGACTGGTGATAGAAGCAAAGTCCGATGCTGTTAAGAGCAATATTGCATAGGAACCTGGAATGCCAGGTCCATGAATCAAGGCAAATTAGAAGTGGTCATACAAGATATGGCAAGAGTGAACGTCAAATTTCTTGGAATCAGCAAACTAAATTGGACTGGAATGGGTGAATTTAACTCTGATGACCATTATATCTACTACTGTGGGCAGAAATCCCTCAGAAGAAATGGAGTAGCCATCATGGTCAACAAAAGAGTCTGAAATGCAGGACTTGGGTGCAATCTCAAAAATGACAGAATGATTTCTGTTCGTTTCCAAGGCAAGCCATTCAATATCACAGTAATCCAAGTCTATGCCCCAATCAGTAACACTGAAGAAGCTGAAGCTGAGCGGCTCTATGAAGACCTACAAGACCTTTTAGAGTTAACACCAAAAAAAGATGTCCTTTTCATTCTAGGGGACTGGAATGCAAAAGTAGGAAGTCAAGAAACACNGTGCTTATTGACTATTTGTATGCCTTCTTCAGAGAAATGGTTATTCAACTACTTTGTTCATGTATAATCTGGTTTCTGATGCACCTGAGTTGTAGGAATTATTCATATATTCTATATATTAGCTCCTTAATCAGATATGCAATTTGCAAATACTTCCACTCATTCTGTGGAGTGCTTTTCACTGTTTTTTAAATATCCTCTGATAAAGAAAAAATTTAGATTCTGAATTAGTTCAGTGTATCTATTTTTTTTTTCTTTGTTCCTGTTATTTTGGTGTCATATCCAAGAAATCCATGCAGACCTTCAATAATTAGCAGGGCAAGTTCTGAGACTTGACATCAGCCCAGAGTAAAGCAAACATTTGTTTCAAGCCTTTGAGCATGTGTTCTTCCTAGGCCTTAATATGTGCCTTTAACCAGCTCCCTGGGATACACAGCTACATTTAAATGTCTAGCCTGCTCCTTCTTGGGACCTGAGCTGTTTTGTTGTATTACCCAATGAATAGTCTCTTGCCCCAGGCATCTCTTGCCCTCCTAAGAGATTTTCCTAAATTCTGCCTTCAGCTCTTGGAATCTTTTCCCAGATTGACATCTAATTTATGCCACATTTGGCCCTGAGCTATATGACACAGAGACCAATCAGGAGCTCTTTGAACAGGTTAGCACACTGCAAATTTGGCTTTTTCTGCTCTCACCAGGTTTCACCAGGCAGGCTGCATGTGCTTCTGTTTCTCTCTCTGTGTCCTGCAGGGGAGGGAATGGGGCAAGGGCGAGCAAAAATGCTGCGGAATTTTCCACCTCTCTGAGTGTGACTCTTTCTTGATTGAGTGCGCACTTGGCTACTGCAGTTTGCTGACTGATTTTCAGAGCTCTGTGAAGTCACATTAATTCTGTAGTTGTTTATTTGACATTTCCATGAGGGAAAAAGAGCCTGGGACTTCCTATTCTACCATCTGGCTCCAGGTTCTCCTATCAGTGTTTTTAATATCTGCATGTACAATGTCCAGGACCATAGAGAACAAATAACTGTCAGATAAAGGATAACAATGTTGAAAATGTGTAGTAGCAGGACTAGAGTAACTGATCCATTGGATATTTGCTTCTCTGTAGATTGTATGCTGCCCAAGTTTCATAAGGCAATCTCGTTTAATATCATGTATCACAATTTTACTGCCAATCTCTAGTAGCTCAGATAGGTAAAGAATCTGCCTGCAATGCAGGAGACCTGGGTTCAGTCTCTGGGTTGGGAAGATTCCTCTGGAGAAGGAAATGGCAACTCATTCAGTATTCCTGTCTGGAAGATTCCACGGAGAGAGGACCCTGGCAGGTTACAGTCCATGGGGTTACAAAGAGTCGGACACAGCTAAGTAACTAACACTTTTACTTTCATCATGATTTTTACCAAGAACACAGCTCACATCGTGACAAATGATTGCTATTGACAAGATTTTCCATGAGCATTCCAAAGCTCAGAGTGCTAGTGAAGAGATTTCTTTTGTTTAGAATATTTAATAGATATAGCCTTGGTCATCTAACAGAATATTAAGTTTCATGGCCAAAAAGAGGTGTGTGTAGGTATTTTCAGTCCACTGCCTTCCTTTCCCCAAATAAAATTAATATTGGCAGCTGCCTATTTCTCTTATGGATTAATGTGTTTATGGAAATGGGAAATAGTTAGACACAGGGATTCATTTAAATTATAAATACAAATAAAGTTACAGGCAAGGATGCTTTCTTCTCTTCTTGCCCTCCCAGAATCAGAGAATATGATGCCATGTGTATAATCAATGTTGTCCTTTAGTGCTCAAAACAGAAAGCTGTGGAAATAATGGTAGATGTCCCTTAACTGTCTGGGGCTAACTTGGGAAGATCAATCTGAAAATAGGAAGAGGCAGCTCTGAATGGAAAAGGTGTTGCTTAGGGACCATTACTTCTTACAAGCATTACAGTCTTCATATTCCTCCACAAGGTTCACAGTTCAGCAGTGATTTTTAATCTTGGCTGATTGGAGCCAAGAGGAGCAATTGGAAAACTAATTGGATCAATGTAAATAGTCAGCACTATATAATTCACCCATAGAAAAAAAGGAAATACAGAATTCCTAAGCCCACTGCTCCTCAAATAACACTATTTTCATTCTCTGTTACCTATGTTATGAGTTGATGATGAGTAATAATTTATCATATATGTGCATGCACACACACATATATGTGTATCATGTAGCATGATTTTTATATTGTATACATGTATGTGTATATAATATATTTTATATGCATAAGTATATGAAATACAAAATGAATATAAGTAATATAAAAATATTTTACAGTCAGTTTAATAGGCATACAACAATTTGAATGGACACTGACATTGTGTTCAAGAATGGCTATGGAGGATTCCTGTAAAATAATTGCTATTCCTTTAAATAACAGATCTTTCTTAGGAAGGTTGAAGAGGGAAAGGGAGACATAAGTGACTTGGGTCAATAGGATGGAAATATTTCACTATTATTGAACCATGCACTGACAAACTGAATGCTGGAAGAATCTTTAGACCTATATCACAATTTGTCCCTCTTGATACATCATATATAAAACTAAAAACACCCAATATATAAATAGAGTGTTATACTGTATATTGTATAACAACTTACTCAGTTGGCAAATAGACTTTATGATTCTTATGTTAAAGATAGAGAAACTGAGAGTCAGTAAGGTGAAACTATTTGGTTGAGATAACAAAGCTTTAATGATTTATATTTTATTACATGGCTGAAGTTATAGGGAACAGCCTTCCTGTATATATATGCATCATGGGGAAATCTGTTAATCATTAAGTCAGTAAAGAATTGGTTAAGTCAATCAAGACTTAGTCAGAAAGACCTAATTTAACAAAATTATCACTGAACTAAGAATCAGGAAATCTAGACTAGCTCGTCTGTGTTACATATTACCTGCTTAATTGTGATTATATCTTTTGACTTCTTTGGAACTTGGCTTCAGTTTTTACCAGGATGATTGTATTTGATTTTGTCATAATCCTTATTATTTATAAAGGAATTCCAAGATAGTGAGAATGCAAAGCTAAAGAAATCAATTTAGAAGGATATCTTTCCTCAACCCCTGAAATGAAAATACAGGACCAAAAGGGTGTTCTCATCAAGCTTTGAAAATTTGAGAACCTGACACAAAGGAATAGTGTTGTATCAGAGACTATTTTCAATGCCATCAATGGCACACTTAAAAGTTGAGTGACATGGTGGTCTGTCTTGGATTCAACAGGGTCCAGGACCATTGCACCAAATGCCTAGGGGTTGAAAGCTGTAGACAGGGCCACAGTAATGTCCTGGGGTGTTTGTTCACGTAGCAAGGTTAAGCCCACCTAGTTTCTGCCTGAACCCATCTCCAGCCTTCTAATTAATTCCACGTGCTACTTGACACCATTTCACAGAACTGTTTTTTATTAAGTTAAAGAGAATTCTGAACTGTGAGCAATTAACAAGGGATTAATCTCCAAAATATACAAGCAGCTCATGCAGCTCAATATCAGAAAACAAAACAAATACCAAACAAAAAATTAGCAGACGATCTAAACATGTATTTCTCCAAAGACATGTAGGTGGTCAAAAAGCATATAAAAAGGTGCTCAATATCACTATTTACTGGAGAAACCCATAGCAAAAATGCAATGAGTTATCACCTCACTCTAATCAGAATGGCCATGATCAAAATATCAACAAGCAATAAATTCTGGAGAGGATGTGGAGGAAAGGGAACACTCCTGCACTGTTGGTGGGAATGCAATTTTGTGTGGTCAATATGGAGAACAGTATGGATATTCCTACAGAAAGCTAAAAATAGAGTTACCACATGATTCAGAAATCCCTCTCCAGACCATATATCCAAAGAAAAATATAATTCACAAGTATGCGTACACCCAGATGTTCATTTGGGCACTATTTACAATAGCCGGGACATGGTAGCAACCTAAATGTCCATTGACAGAGGAATGGACAAAGAAGATGTGGTACTTGTAAGCTTCTCAGCTGTCTCAATGATAAAGAATCTGCCTGCCTTGCAGGAGACGCAAGAGACGTGGATTTGATCCCTGGGTTGGGAAGACCCCCCTGGAAAAGGAAATGGCAACCCATTCCAGTCTCCTTGCCTCGAAAATTCCATAGAAAGAGGAGCCTGTCGAGCTGTAGCCCATGCAGTCTGAAAGCGTCAGACATGACTGAGAGAGTGAGCACTGTTACGTGCATACAATGAAATATTACTCAGCCATAAAAGGAAGGGACTTCCCCAGCGGCTCAGTGGTAAAGAATCCACCTGGAATGCAAGAGATGCAGGAAGCGGTTTGTTTCCTGAGTTGGAAACAAACCCTTGGAGATCCCTTGGAGGAGGAAATGGCAACTTGCTCCAGTATTCTTTCTGGGAAAATCCCATGGACAGTGGAGCCTGGCAGGCTACAGTGCATGGGGTCACAAAGAATCAGATATGACTGAGTGACAGAGACTGCAAGCACGTGCTGAAATTAATGATATGTATGCACTTAAAATTTTTTCAGGTGTTAGCATCAGAGCTTGAGATATTGGGTGGCTTTCAATTATTTATTTCATTTGGTTGCCTGAAGTTTGCTCAGTGTTATTCCACACTGAATAAATTTGAATCCAATTGTCTCTTCATAAAAGTTATAGTAAGGAACTAATTCAACATATATTTATTAAGTGTCTTCCATATCTAGCACTCTTTTAGATGCTGGTTAAATTTCAGAGAAGAAAACAATCATCTCTGCCCTCACAGAGCTTAGAATTCTGCAGATAGGGACAAACCATAAATAGACTTACAATTTTTGAGTAGTGATAAATGCCATGAAAGTGAAAATGTTAGTCACTCAGTCGTGTCCAACACTCTGTGACCCCATGGAGTGTAGCCACCAGGTTCCTCTGTCCATGGATTCTCCAGGCAAGAATACTGGAGTGGGTTACCATTTCCTTCTCCAAGGGATCTTCCCAACCCAGGGATTGAACCCAGATCTCTTGCATTACAGACAGATTCTTTACCAACTAAGCCACCAAGGTCTACAGTAAAAAGTAAAAACTGGTTAGAGAATTAAGGAGTTCAGGTTAAAGGATTAACTTTATCTCATTATACCTTTGTAAAAGTATCCCACAAGTCCCTAAAGTTCTCCCTCCCTATTGAAATAAAAAAAAATCAATGCATTTTGATAGTATTCTATTATTGAAATTACAAAACCAATGCCATTTCTTTAAGAGGATCACAGAACCTATTGTCACCAAGCATATCTGAAAGATTCAGGAATATGAGTATTTGATTATGATCAGAGCAAGAGGTCAGTGATCATGGATGATGGTCGGCAGTGATTTAAACTTAATCAAATGGTATTTACAAATATGGTTGCTGTTCCAGAGATGGCCTTTTTCTGGAAAAAATAATCCCGTGATCTCTGACATGTGGGCCATTTTTTTCTCTTCAATAACAAAGAACATCTTAACAGGTTGAGATGACAGAATACACAGTCTTTTTCTGATCCTTTGCTACAATTTTGTTGACAGAGATATTTACCACTTCACCATTCAGGGACCAGCATTGTCTAGAACGACACTGATTTATCATGCATGAACATGAGTTTGAGCAAACTCCAAGAGATGGTGAAGGACAAGGAAGCCTAGCATGCTGCAGTTCATAGGGTAACAAAGAGTTGGACACAACTTAGTGACTAAACAAAAACAACTAGAAAGCAGAAAGTAGAATGCTAAAGGTTTGGGTAAAACTGAAACACCTGGAGGGTAAGAATACTTACCTATGTACTATATATAAGAAGTTGTCAGAGTGTGCTTTCTGGATGTACAGTAGCATGTAGAACGAGGCAGAAGTTGGTGGTGGTTCAGCTAGATCCTACTTAGCTTCAGGTGGCCTCATCTTCAGCTTGTGTGGGTGGGCTGCCAATAGCTTGCCAGTGTACCTTACTCTTGAGAATTTGCTCTCATTATTTGGAAGTCTTCTTAGCACAGCCTATCACTGAGGCAGTTGAGAACTGCCCTGAGGTTGCCCCGACCCTGGGCCAGCCTACAGCCAATGACCGATTGATATGGAGGCATGAAAGTCAGTCCCATTGCCTCGACTAGACACAGCTCTCACTGTCATTTATGTCCAATTCAAAGCTACACCTGAAGTGAAGTCACTCCTTTCTTGATTTTGCTCTCCACGCACCTTCAATAAATCATCTACACAAGAATCCCTGCCTATCTCAGGCTCACTTACGGGAAACCAGATCTTAGAAAGTCATATTGGGATACAACATACAAAGCAAACAGCAATTTCCAATCTTCAACTGAAATTCATGTTGACAGTACCCAATTTGCTAGTCTGTGACTGCTAAAAAATATACTTCAGAAAAAACTTTCTTCCACATAGATTAAAATATTTTAGTTATATCTTTTAAAACTATATAACATCAATACATGATTAAAAACACTTTTACATATATTACCAATTGACCCTTACAATCACTCTGAAATACTGAAGTGGAGAATACTAGGAAAAATATTTATTGATGATAAAATTAAGAAATTAAGGTTTTAAAAGTCTAGGTGTCTTGCCTAAGATTACATCTAAGGTCAGTGTCAGAATCATAGGTAAATTATAGGTTTTTATTTCCTAAGCAAAGTATTCATCATTCTATATCTCTCTGTCTTCCAGGTTATCATTTACTGTATAAAATATAATTAAGCAGAGAGTTTGGTAAACACACATTCATACACACATGTACCTTCCTGCAGTATATCTGTGATCTGCTTATTCACAAACACAGTCAAGTGAAGATGTCACAACTATGTAGTTTATAGCACAACTATGTATACATTTATAAGACTACTGCCAACACAATTCATTTCCTGAATGAATAACTGGAATCATTTTCATGTCTCTGAAGTTACCCTTAAAATGTATGTCTACCTTGAAAAGTTTATCTTGCTAAAGCTTCTCTATTAGGAGTGAAAATATGTGTATTCCAATCTTCATGCTGATACTTTAATAAAAGTAAAGATAAATTCAAGTTTTCACAGATGGTTATGTAATTGCCAAGACTGAAAAGAGTGGCCTGATCCATCCTCCACTGATTTATCTTGTATTTCCTGGTTTCTTAAGCTTAAATCTTAAATTTTGAATCAATGGAAATGAAAAGGCTTCTTCCATCAATGATGATTCTAAAGTAGAAAGAAGGAAAGGCATGCAATTGTTGGGGCTTTCAATGCTCAATAAACTGTTTAAGATATTTCATTTATGATAAAAATGTGTTTTTCTCCCAGCTAGTGAGCCAATAATTGATTTTCCTTTTTAAAGTCTAAACGAAGTCCCTGTGGCAAAATATTTTCTAAAGAAAATAATACATCTACTCCACTTTCTTAGAGAATATGGGTGATATCGACTATATTGCGTTTCATCTTTTCGGGCTCACATGAAATCGGCAAACATATGAAGGAACCAGATGCAAGGATGTTGAGAACTACTTTTTGGACAACGAGGTTTTTCTATCACAGAGGCCACATATCCTCTTCTGCCTGGACCATCACTTACAAGTTTAATGATGCCTTCCATAGGGCAATGTCAAGCAGTTATTGAAATGGCTGTCAACTTCACCTAGCTATACTCGCCTTGCAGGGGCGACAGGCCACATGGAGTGAGTGGAAGTTTGCATTTATTTATAAAGATCTGGGCTGACATCAATATTTTCAGTAACTTGTGTAATTTGGACTTTTTGCCTCAGGTGAATGGACTGTTGAATCTATTCTAATATAAATAAGATACAAATCTCAATGTTCTCTTCAAAAATGTTGAGATACTGGATACAGGGCCAATGACAGCCACAAATGTATCTGATGAAAGAAAGATATCTTACTAAAGTATTTCTTGGTTGTTGTTTGTTGTTTAGCCTTTAAATTGTGTCAACTCTTTTGTGACCCCAGGGACTGTAGTTCACCAAGCTCCTCTGTCCGTGGAATTCTCCAGGAACGAATACTGGAATGGGGTTGCCATTCCCTTCTCCAGTGTTTCTAGATTACAAGTTGCCAAACAATCCTATTAGTTAAAAGCAAAAGACAAAATTTGCACGCAAGGGAGAGATTTTAGATTTGTGCATGGTTAGAAAAGTACCTAAAACTATCAAACGTATCTCATCTGTTTGTTTGTTGTCAATTGTTTCGTCATTTGGGGAGGTTGAATGAAAGGCATAATCTTAAATCAAAGTACTTTAGCAACTGTAATATTATTTCCACTACCTAGTGCATATTTCCACTACCTAGTGCATATTTTGGAGAAGGCAATGGCACCCCACTCCAGTACTCTTGCCTAGAAAATCCCATGGATGGAGAAGCCTGGTAGGCTGCAGCCCCATGGGGTCAGTACGAGTTGGACATGACTGAGCAACTTCACTTTCACTTTTCACTTTCACACATTGGAGAAGAAAGTGGCAACCCACTCCAGTGTTCTTGCCTGGAGAACCCCAGGGACAGGGGAGCCTGATGGGCTGCCGTCTATGGGGTCAAACAGAGTCGGACACAACTGAAGCGACTTATCAGCAGCAGCAGTGCATATTTTAAAGGCTGAAAGCAAACATTATTTGTGGATAAAATACTGATATTTTTAATAATCAATTAGGAATGGAAATCAAATGTTTCCAAAGAGGTCAGGCATGTTCTGGCACCTCATTTGAAAATATAATTTTGCCCCAAGTCAGCTTCCCCAGTTCAAAAAAGAGGCTGAGATGAGACTCAAATTTAACACCGGAGTTTATACTGGCTCTTCTGGGCCAAGCCCCGCTGTCCTCCTTACTTAAAATGTCTCTAACTCTTGGTGAGCTGTGACAGATCAAACCAGTCAGTTCTAAAGGAAATCAACACTGAATATTCACTGGAAGGACTGATGCTGAAGCTCCAATACTTTGGCCACCTGATGTGAAAAGCCATTTCATCAGAAAAGCCTCTGATGCTGGGAAAGATTGAAGGCAGGAGGAGAAGGGGACGACAGAGGATGAGATGGCTGGATGGCATCACCGACTAAAACAGACATGAGTTTGAGCAAGATCCAGGAGATGGCAAAGGATAAGGAAGCCCAGCATGCTGCACGCAGCCCATGGGGTCACAAAGATCTGGACACGATTTAGTGACTAAACACAACGATGGCAAAAGTTCAGCCCACTATTTGCAGAGAGGCACTTGATGTGGAAGTAAAGAGACAGATGACCAAGACTATGGAGAGAAGATTATGGAAACATTAGTTGACTTTAGGACAAATGTTTCCTCCTCTTAGAGGATAGGAATGGTCTAGAAAATGCAAGTGAACAGACAGTTCTTATTTGGCTAGAAATACCACCTCTGTGCTCAGTCACACTAGTCTGGGTCAAACAAGACATAACTGCCCCACCAGCAACCTCCCTGTGTTTAACCCAAGAATATAGTCCAGGCTGCTGCCAAGAACACATGTGTTGGTGATTTCTCAACCAACTCCTTGGAGGCCTACGAATCTTTTCATTTTTCCGACCTATATTACATTCCCATAAAACCAACCTGAAACTGAGAGGAGAGAGAAAATAAAACTCACCTACACCTGGAATTTCTATTGAATCCCAGTGTGTCAATATATTTGCATTCTAAAGTTCTAACATAGGAAGGCCTATTGCTTTAAGATAGAATCAGAGAAAAATATTTCATTAATTTGTACCTTAATTTACTAGACTAAAATTAGAAGTAATTTTTTCAGCAGGTGAAAAATTTATCCAAAATATGTTTATGCCTCAATTCTAAATAATTATATTTTGTTTAGGATTTAGGCTTCCTTAGTGGCTCAGTGGTAAAGAATCTGTCTGCAATTCAGGAGACTGGGGTTTGATCCCTGGGTCGGGAAGATACCTTGGAGAGGGAAAGGCAATCCACTCTACAGTCCATAGGGTCACAAAGATTTAGACATGACTGAGCAACTGAACAACAGCAACCAGTATTTTTGCCTGGAGAATTCTATGGACAGAGGAGCCTGGCAGCTATAGTCCATGGGGTTGCAAAGAGTCTGACACGACTGAGAGATTAACACATACATGTACACATAAGGATTTAATGACAAGGATCCATTTTCAATTCTAAATTGAATTGCATAACTAAATTTATATGTGTGCTTAGTGTGTGATTTTTTAAAAGATAGCTGTCTGTTAGATTTGCCTGCTAATAATTTATTTTCGGAGTATAGCATGCTTATATTATTGTAAGTTGAGTTCTTAAAATATTTTTATGCTTATAAGCTTTATAATTAAAATTTATTGTGCTTCAAGTTCACTGATTTTAGTAAACTATGGATATTATTTTAAGTGAAATCATGAGATATACGGCATTATCAGGAATATAACCAATAAAAGCTAAGATAACAATGTCACCTTGCGCTATAATGTTACAAACTCTTCTCTTCTTTTTTAAGTGTAGGATGGTGTGACGTGAAAGTTGCTCAGTCATGTCTGACTCTTTGCAGCCCCATGGACTACAGACCACAGAATTCTCCAGGCCAGAATACTGGAGAGGGTAGCCTTTACCTTCTCCAGGGGATCTTCCCAACCCAGGGATAGAACCAGGTCTCCCACATTGTAGGCAGATTCTTTACCAGTTGAGCCACCAGGGAAGCCCCAAGATGGTGTGGTGGGGAGTTAAGAACGACTTCAAGTATATTTGTATCTCATTACTTACAAGAAACATAACAGCTGACCTCTTTAAGCCTCAGTGTTTGCATCTGTAAATGAGTGTGATAGAACCCATCTTCACCCCTCTGAAAGATTAAAGCATGAAACAGTATTTGAAAATGTTGGCAGAGGATATAAACAATGTCCAATAAAAGGTAGCTATTTTTATTAAATTTAGTAACATTTGAGGACTCAGAAATTGAATTTAAGGAGAAAGTAAATAATTACTGAGAGCATACTAGTAGACACTTCACATGTTACTTAAATTAATCCCCACAGCAAATCCATGAAATAGAATTACTAACACTGTGCTATAAATGAGAAAACTAAGATCAAAAAGATTAAATAACTTATCCACTAAGTATGCTTGATTTAAAAACATGTTTTTTTTCCCCACAATTATACCATGTGGAGCTGCACCTGTACACCAGCCAACTTGGTGCATAGCACTTGAAAAGTTTGATATTTAACATTTTAAGTCACATGTCGACTTGTCCGTTGTGGAGAACATCTGGATTGTATTGGTCGCCTAATAATCACTCCCCTTACTAATAAAATCTTTATTTTCGTTCGAGAGAGTCTTCTGTCTTATTAGTGACAGAAATATGATTCCTGAATCAACTTCTTTATATGGAGGAAAAGGGGACAAATCCTCCTCTCTCAGACCCTCTAGCCAGCGCACGTGGTCTAAACTCTGACCATTCTGAGACTTTGAGTCTTTAGCTGAGGTCCGTGTTCAGATTAGAAGTTTCTTAATCCCCTCAGAGGCGACGGCTCTGAAGCAGCTGTTGCTCTCCCTGCTTTCTGTTGTTGTCACTACAGAGTTCTTCTTCAGCCCCAGCCCTCTGTTGACTCGGCGTTCATCCTTTCACAGCCGACAGGTTCTCTTGTGCATTTAGTCAGTCGTGTCAGACTCTTTGCAGCCCCATGGGTTGTAGCCCACCAGGCTCCTCTGCCCGTGGAATTCCCCAGGCAAGAATAGTGGAGCGGGCTGCCATTCCCTTCTCCAGGGGGTCTCTCCGACCCAGGGGTTGAACCCAGGTCTCACCCACTGTGGGCAGATTGTTTACCATTTGAGCCACCAGGGAAGTCCCTACAGGTTCTCTTAGCCCATCTCTTTGTCTTGCTTGTGGTCCAGATTCCTAATTAGTGTGCATATACTTCTCAGGCTTGTCTGTTTCTATTTCTATACCTAAAGTACCAGTACAGGACAGTGTTTTAGAACTCAAAATTTGCAGCCAACCTCCATGGGTTCAAATGCCACCTCTGCTGATTACTCATGTCTTCATTTATGTCCACCTCAGAGGGCTACTAGAATTAAAGCAATTATTTGTAAGGTTCTTAAAGCAGCACCTGGTACATTTTACTCTTTATGTCTGTGTTTCATATCATAGTTCACTTGTGTTCCTATTGTGAAAGAATCAACACTTAACACTAAAATTTTGAATCCTAGGAAGCATTTTTAAAATTCTTCTATCCTCCATTTGTTTATTTCAAAAATTCAGACCCTTCCAAGCTGGAGAAAAGACAAGTGCAGGCTAAACCCCCGTCTTGCTGAACGATTTGTAGAAGGGCAGTGTACCGTTCTCACAAATGAGACACTGACATGACTTCTCGGCCTTAGTGACCCGTCTGAGCCGGTCCCGTCTCCCACTTACACAGCTGGAATAACATGAGTCTGGCACCTCTCCCCACTCCATTAGAGCAGCGTGCACTGTGCTGGGTTTATCTGGCAGTCGTTGCAGGAGCCCATATTTCATGAACTAGCAGGTCTGCGGTCTCTGTAACTCCTGCTTTGTTGAGCCTTTAGCAGACCATCCTCTTCACAGGCACTGTGTCGGCACACTCAGCGGAGCCCACCGTGGTGAACACATCAAGTGTGGACCCTGCTCTCTGCCCTGCCTGTCAGGAGAAAGAACAAGATGACTTTACCGTGACCTTGTTGGGTTTTAAGGTTCTCAAACAGAGAGTTAGTACCGCATTTTGACTTTAGCCTCAGACCATATATGCTGTGCCCCATGGGATGAGCGTTGCTATGTGTCAGGGCAGCAGGCATCAATTGCAAGAACTGTGGAACCTGAATCCCATTTTCTTCCTTGTCTGTTCTTTTATATATCAGCTTCTACCAACTGCTCACTGTAAACAGTGATTTCTCTTTTTGTTCATTCTTCTACTTACCCATGAGTACGGTTTTAATTGGCTTTCCTTTGGGTCAGACTTTCCCTTCACTCTCTTGCTGTTCTATTGTATATTGCCATGAGTATTCTGTTCAGGGGAGCTTTGTAGGTTAAAACATATAACATATAGTATTAGGAAGGTAGCATGTTCTAGTCTCACTTTTCCAGTCATCAAGATATATTTTTTATAAGGCTCTTCTTTAAAACTTTTGAAACCTGTTTCTAGGGTTCTTAAGTTAGATATTAAATGCCTCTTAATAGACAGTAAAGGAAATGTAACTGAGAGAGTTACATTTCTTTATTCAACCCAGTTGAGTGAAGTTACCAGTGAAAGCATCTACTTAAAGTGCAGGGCACACAGAAGCATTTAAATGAGTATTTGTTGAAAGAAACAGTGACTAAACTTGCTTCTTCCTCTCAGAAGCACATCAGAATGTGAAATATTCAAAGACGTCATTAAGCCATTCTTGTGTTTGTTCTTCTGATTGTATACTTAAACTATGTTATCATTACCACTCGAAATAGATACAAGATGAGAAGCTAATTGCATGAAAATAACTATTGAGTTTGAACAAAGCAAATGGTAGGCATTTACAGTATTTATTAATAGGTCTCTGCCTTCATGCTGAAATAAGGCAAGGGAAATTGCAAGGTGAAGTATTATTCAGCTGCAAGGAAGTCATTTATCATTTTTAGTTAAGAACTTAGACTGTCAAACTCAATAAATGAAATAGTCCATTGATACAACTACAATTGCTGATGCATAGCTTCAATATATAATGCCTAATTAGATGTATTCAATTAAATTATTTCTACGTAAACTGTTTGTGTTTCATAGAATGCACAGTGGAATTTTTGAAGCCACTCAAGATTGTTTCAGATTACACATGAGCTTTTTGCTGCAACCTAAATTTCCAAAGGAATATTGTTAAACACTGAAGACTTCAAAACTGAACTTTGCCCTGTGGAAGACAGTATTAGGCATTCTATAAATCTTACAGTGATATTGCATCTAAGAACTTTCCAGGAGATAACAAAGATGGTATACCTTGGGATGCAACATTTATTCCTTTTCAAGCAGTGACCTTTACAGTGCATTTTCAGCATGACCAGTGCCTTTTAAAACTGCCCAGTGTCACATATAAATCCTTTTCTCTGCATTGTATTCTGAACAAGGAGATGGCAGGAATATTCAGCATTAATTCATAAACATGGACCTTGTGCTTTAAATCCTAATGGAGTAAATTAGTGGTGATTATGAGTGTTCTTATTTTATAAGTCTCTTTTTGTATGAATTTGATGGATTTCTCCAGTACAAATTCAAGTGTCACACATAAGACTGGTTTATCTTTCAATAACCTGGCTTATATCTTAAATACTACCCTTTTTATAACTGGAGTTCCACTCACAAACCCCAGAGAAACTGTTCTGAAATCTGAGTAGATGACTTAAAGGGGGGAAAAAAACTGAAGAAGAGAGTAAAAGAAAAATCTATGCAATTTTTTTTCTCCTTCACTGTATAACATGACTTCAATTTGATATCTTTAAGGCAATTCATGTGAGGCATGGGTACACTCAGGATAAAAAGTTCTATTTGTGAACCTGATGTGGCTTAGTGATTGTCCACCCTTGTAAACAAAAATATCAAAAAAAAAAACTAACAGAAACATTATCACTACTCACGTACAGGTCATTTTATGCCTAATGAAAATAAGGTCAAAGGTCAAAGCCCAGGCATATCACAAGTCAAATTCTAAGTGAAATTGTTTGTTTGGTGACATATGATCCAAATAACAGTTGAAATTCAATTGTTTATGAGGCTTTCAGGGCCAAATGATCATTTAGATTATACAAATTAAATGCAAGACATTTGATTTCACACCTAAATCAGTCATCATTCATAAAATATCTTCCTGATCAAAATATATTATGAACTTTTTATTAGTATTGCTTAAATATAGTATGGAATTTGTAAAATGTAATTATAATATTAAATCATATGATTAATTCTGTATATTGTGAGGAGCAAGATAGATTAATACGTAAAAATAAATATGACATTTTTCTATACAGACCACTAAGTATAAAAGCAAGATGGTGAAGCAGAAAATATCAAAATATCTAAATTCAAATCCTTATTGTTCTTGTTGTTGTTGTTTACTCTCAGTCCTGTCCGACTCTTTTGGACACCATGGACTACAGTTCGCCAGACTCCTCTGTCCATGGGATTTCCCAGGCAAGAATACTGGAGTGGGTTGCCATGCCTTCCTCCAGGGCCTCTTCTCCACCCAGGGATTGAACCCATGTCTTTTACATCTCCTCCTCTGGCAGGTGGATTCTTTACCACTGTGCCATATGGGAAGCCTTAAATTGAAATCTAATTGATACTCACTAGCTTCATTTACTCTGAGCCCTAGATCCATATTTTTAAAATAAGAAATGTAATATTTCCAATCATAGTGTTGTTAGGAGTATATAAGACAGTATATGTGAAAGTAGAATGCTTCTAGAAGATTCTCAAATTTTTAATTTACTTGAATTTCTTTGGGATTATCCCTGTCATATGAAGTCCAAGTGTTCAGTTTCCATAAGGTAAGATATCCACAGCTTTTAATATTAGAAATCATAAACCTCCTTGTTTGTTATGCCAACCAAACGAGGTCCAAATAAACTAGTTAGTTCTCTTAGATTAAAGAAAGAATACAAAAGAATCTGCTGCAGGAAGGAACGTGTTAAAGCACCTGTGATCCAGTAAATTCTAGCTCCAGCTAAATAAAATTCTAAGGTAGTCTTTTACCTGCAAAATGTTTTATTGTTTACAGATCTCAAACTAAGGCAAATAATGATCTCTGCAAAGTGGAACTCAAAAAATCATCACAAGAAAGTACACAGAGTAAAGGTAATTTTGATAAGATTATAAGAAAAATCAATGAAGTCTAGCCAAGTCTAGCTCCTGTGGTAATGCTATAGTTATTATACTTAATCATTTTAATATTTTTTATTGACTTAACAGACTGTGTCTGTTCTTTACTACATTTCTGGCAGACAGTCCACATTTTTTTCAGACCATCCATAATTATTCTAAAGTTTTTAAATATGAAGAGTCCTTGCTTTGTGCTATGTTAACTGAGTCCCGAAACTAAATGATAAAGAAAAATTCCCCTTAATTCATGCCTCAAGATCAAAATCCAATATGAACAAATCTCTCTCACTGCCATAAAAGTACAACCGCAGTCTTTTATCTCAAGTGAGACTCAGGAGGTATCTCCCCCAAACACCCTGTTTTGTGTCCAGGCCAAACCTAAGGACCACAAGTCATTTATAAGTACCTTATGGAGCAGGAAAAAGCAGCACAAGGAGTCTAAATGAGAAGTCAGCAATGAACAATAATTCCATAGTTGGCAGGAGGCCTGGTTTAGCTGTTGATGAGTTTTATAGAACCCAGCTATACTGCCACTTATATAGGACATTTTCATTATCGACAGAATTTTATGCAACATGGAGAGGTATAAAACAATCCTTGTTGGTAAGGAGTTATAATCTATGTTGATAATAAACATCTTTAGTGAAGCCAAAATTTAAAAAACTAAACAAAGTGGAAAGAGCAATTTTAAAATTTGATAATATATTATGAAGTCATTTGTACATTTAACGTATATTTGAATGCTTACACTTTCCTAGTAGTAAGTACAATTTAAAAGCTAGCAGAGTGTTTAGCTATAGAAATGTATTTTTGATATAGATATTGGAAGTAATCTCTGTGCTATATTTAGATGTAAGAATTATATCTAAATAGCACCTCTGAACTTAAAAAATGTAAAAAGAAAGTGCAAAGTATTCTGTAAACAAATTCAAGGAGAGTTATGAATGAAAGATAGTGGTAACTTATACCAGCTTCAGTGTATTGGGTAATTACGCTAATGGGTAACATTTATTGAGTACTCACTGTGTCTCAGGCATTGGCATAGTCACTTTCATATGAATTGATTTATTTAACTCATAATAATATTTCAAAATAGATGCTATTTACACCATTTTAACCAGTGAAGAAATGGATATAAATATGTGAAATAACTTTGTTAGGTTCAACAGTTCATAAATAGCAAAGTTGGGGCTAGAATTCAGAGAATAGGGCATCAGAGCTGAGTCATAGCCACTAGGTATACTGATTTCCTCTCAAATGAACAGAAGTTTTAAGGAAAGTTTCTTATTTATTGAATTCAATATACTTTTTTAAACTGTAAGAGGAAAATACTGCTTCATTTGACTTATTGTCTATCCTGCTTTGATGATCAGTTCAGTCCATACCCTCTTCCATGTTCCCACACCAGTAACAACAGCACACACCTTAAATGAGATGTGGCATATAGAAGTAAAGCTTGCATTAGTGCAGATCATCTGTCTTCATAAGACACCATTACAGTAAAAGTGGAGGAAATTGAGAGAGGTGTGCAGCTGCTGGAAAGTGTACAGAGAGGGCGGGGAATGAAAATCACAGAGAAAAGGAGACAAAAACATCTGAAGTGGCCTGAGCATTGTTTGCACCAGAATCTTTAAAAAGGTAGCAACAAGAGCTATATCTATCCTCTTTGCTTTTTAATCAATAATTATATTCTATGAAAGTTTATGTAAATTATTAACTTATACACATACATATATATTTACACACACATATAAGAGTAGGCAGAGAGAACAAGTTTTTTCTTTTTACCATTTAAAATAGCAACATATTTTCTTTAATGCCATATCATTTATTAATATAATAGCCTAACCTGCATGCTGGAAGAAAATGAACAGCTGTTACCCACCTATAATTTGCTCAGAAGCTATTTTTAGCCGGTATCTTAAGAGTTTGAATATACAGTTAACGGAATCTGAACTAGTAGTGATTTGCAGTATGTACAGATGAACGGACATATGTGTGTGGAGGATGAATCATAGTTCGTGATAACACCTGAATCACATTTTTACAGAAGCATTTAAAAAAAGGAAACAGTCATACTGCAATAGCTCAGTCGATAAAGAATCTGCCTGCAATGCGGGAGACCCGGGTTCGATTCCTGGGTTGGGAAGATCTCCTGGAGGAGGAAATGGCAAGCCACTCCAGTATTCTTGCCAGGAAAATCTCATGGACAGAGGAGCCGGGCGGGCTACAGTCCCTGGGGTCACAAGAGTTGGACACGACTTAGCAACTAAACCACCAAATCATAAGCATGTGTGAGATACTGAACAATAGGAAATGAGAGTGCTTGCTTTCTTGACTGAGGAACTAGAAACAAGGGTGAGAACTTCCAACTCTGGCATGATAGCACATGGAGTTCCACTGACCCACTCTCAGTGGCTTTACAGCAAGTGAGGAAATATTTATTCAAGATATTATACTAAAACTTGCTAGGAACTACCAGAATTAATGCATTTGAATCAAGACCCACACCTTCCTCCCCCTTTCCAGCTATGCTTAGTCTCTCAGGCATATCCTACTCTTTGCGAACCTATGAACTGTAACCCACCAGGCTCCTCTGTCCATGGAGTTCTCCAGGCAAGAATACTGAAGTGGGTTGGCATGCCCTTCTCCAAGGGATCATCCCAACCCAGGGGCAGAACCCAGTTTCCCACACTGCAGGTGGATTCTTTACTGTCTGAGCCAACAGGGAAGCCCTTTGCAGCTAGCAACACTTGAATTGACTAAAGCCAAGATCATAGGGTTGGATTCATCTTCCCCAGGATCCCATTCAGAAGGTTATTTTTCTGGGAGGAGCAGGACCAGCTTGCAGCTCCCTTTTACCTGACTGTAGCTAAGAACTGGAGAGACTCCCTTCTGTCACTCAGCCCGCGCTTACTAAAAAGATACTCTGCCCTGAGCGTGCTGAGCCTCCTGGAGCCCCAATCTCCTGCAAGTGGACATTCTAAATTCCAGAGAGGCAGGTTAGGGCGACGTGGAGGCACTGCCCCATGTCCATCAGGCACAGAGCTCCTTAGAGACACTACTTAGAGACAAATAGGCCATTGTCCTGTCAACTGAAAAGTACAGTCACAACCTGAAAACAGAGAGCTATTTTACTTGGTGGGGATATGTAGGACTTCAGCCCTGGGAGACAGCATCTCAGTAGCTCAGAGAAAGCTGCTTCAAGGAGCAAGCAGTTTGAAATGGAAAAAAATAAAAATTAAAAATAAATTTAAAAATAAATAAATAAAGAAATAAAAGTTAAAAAAAAAAAAAAAGAAAAGAAAAGAAAGAAAGAAAGAAAGAAAGATCAGACCTGAAATTAAGGAACATACCATTCTCTGAATAAGAAGATGCAAGCCTCCGGCTCACTGAAGTCATCCCTCTCATATGCGTCTCAGCTATTTGGAACCAATCCTGTTTCCTTATTCACCTTAAGAAATAGCAGATGGCTGCTTCTTACTTTCAAACCCCCACCCCCCACCCACAGTTCCTCAGCAATAACTGTAGGAGGGGTGATGGCATCTGCTGGATCACAGTTTTGGGAGCCCTCATTGGCGGCACAGTGGGTAAAGAATCTGCCTGCAATGCAGAAGACACACGCGTCACAGGTATAATCCCTGGGTCGGGAAGATTCTCTGGAGATGGGCGTGGCAATCCACTCTGGTATTCTTACCTGGGAAATCCCATGGACGGAGGAGCCTGGTGAGCTACAGTTCATGGGTTCACAAAGAGTCAGGCATGACTGAAGCAACTGAGCACAGATGCATTCACATTTGGAGACCACAAATTGCCGGTGGCTGGGATATTTCTTGTTTATTGATATGGTAGGAGATATTTTCATCTCACAGTCCCTTTCCCCAACTCCAGCACCATGACTAGAGTGAGCTTCAAATTTCCTACCCAAAGGAATTGACCGTTTTATAATAAAATGTGGAGACGGTCAAGCCTAAGGACACTTTCTAAAACAGTGGAAGCTGTGACAAAAAGCAGCAGGGAGGAAACTGCTAGATCATTGGAATAGAGGGTAAACTATACACAAGCTGATTTTTCATGGAAAAATGGAGAAAGATAGTTAGGAAGAGCCTTTGAGGGGGTTAGAAAAAAATCTCCATTGACTCAGAAGCTGTTCTTTTAAGGAGATGAACTTTGTATTGATTACTCTGTGATTCAGTTTGCCCCCTGGGAAAGTGCTGAAAACAGGAGCAATCTCTCGCTTTAGTTCCTGTAGTTTTCTCTCTTTTTAGTTCCTAACTTTTGTCTGACTCTTGCGACCCCATGAACTTAGCCTGCCAGGCTTCTCTGTCCACTGGATTCTTCAGGCAAAAATACTAGAGTGGGTTGCCATTTCCTAGGAGCTTAAGATCTGAGTGTAGTTCAGTTCAGTCACTCAGTCGTGTCTGACTCTTTGGGACCCCATGGACTGCAGCTTGCCAGGCCTCCCTGTCCATCACCAACTCCCAGAGCTTACCCATACTGATGTCCATCAGATTGGTGATGCCATCCAATCACCTCATCCTCTGTCGTCCCCTTCTCCTCCTGCCTTCAATCTCTCCCACCATCAAGATCTTTTCCAATGATTCAATTCTTCACGTCAGGTGGCGAAAGTATTGGAGTTTCAGCTTCAACATCAGTCCTTCCAATGAATATTCAGGACTGATTTCCTTTAAGATGGACTGGTTGGATCTCCTTACAGTCCAAGGGACCCTCAAGAGTCTTCTCCAACACCACAGTTTCAAAGCATCAATCCTTCAGCTCTCAGTTGTCCTTATAGTCCAACTCTCACATCCATACATGACTACTGGAAAAACCATAGCTTTGACTAGACAGACCTTTGTTGGCAAAGTAATGTTTCTGCTTTTTAATTATACTGTCTAGGTTGGTCATAACTTTCCTTCCAAGGAGTAAGCGTCTTTTAATTTCATGGCTGTAGTCACCATCTGCAGTGATTTTGGAGCCCCCCAAAATAAAGTCTCTCACGGTTTCCATTGTTTCCCCATCTATTTGCCATGAAATGTAGTTAGAGAAACTGGAAGGAAGTTGTATCAAAATCACTTTAATCCAAAGGTGACTTTGGAAATACCCAGAGCTAGGCCCTCTGAAAAGCAATCCAAGGTTTAACTATGAAGTGAAGTCGCTTAGTCGTGTCCGATTCTTTGTGACCCCATGGACTGTAGCCTACCACGCTCCTCTGTCCATGGAATTTTCCAGGCAAGAGTACTAGAGTGGGTTGCCATTTCCTTCTCCAGAGGATCTTCCCAACCCAGGGACTTAACCTGGGTCTCCCGCATTGTATGCAGACGCTTTACCATCTGAGCCACCAGGGAAGTCCTAGGTTTAACTATATTGAATTTTCTAAATATCATATTATAATTCCTTTTAGTTGGGTCTTCTTTAGTTTTTCTCAGCAACCTTTAACATAATTTTTATTTGTAAAAAAATTATTTATTTTTTAATTGAAGGATAATTGCTTTACAGAATTTTGTTGTTTTTGTCAGAACTCAACATGAATCAGCCATAGGTATATACATATATCCCCTCTCCTTTGAAACTCCCTCCCCTCTCCCTGCCCATCCCACCCCTCTAGGTTGATGCAGAGCCCCTGTTTGAGCTTCCTGAGCCATACTGCAAATTCCCGTTGACTATCTATTTTACATAAGGTAATGTAACTTTCCATGTTACAATTTCCATATGTCTCGCCCTTTCCTCCCCTCTCCCCATGTCCGTAAGTCTATTACATATGTCTGTTTCTCTATTGCTGCTCTATAAATAAAACTTCTGTATGACTGCAATGAGGAAGACTGTGAGCATTAGACAATAATCTGATAATGTGTATTTGCTCTGCACTGACACTTGATGTGTCTTATCTTTTTGCTTTTTGATACTGTTCCTGGGGTTCTCAAGGACAGAAATGGTATGGACCTAACACAGCAGAAGATATTAAGAAGTTCAGTTCAGTTCAGTTCAGTCACATACAGCTCGTTGCAACCCCATGAATGCCAGGCCTCCCTGTCCATCACCAACTCCTGGAGTTCAGCCAAACCCACGTCCAGTGAGTCGGTGATGCCATTTTAAGAAGAGGTGGCAAGAATACACAGAAGAACTATGCAAAAAAGATATTCACTGCCAAGATAATCATGATGATGTGATCACTCACCTAGAGCCAGACATCCTGGAATGTGAAGTCAAGTGGGCCTTAAGCTAATGGACGTGATGGAATTCCAGTGAGCTATTTCGAATCCCAAAAGATGATTCTGCGAAAGTACTACACTCAGTACGCCAGCAAATTTGGAAAACTCAGCAGTGGCCACAGGGCTAGAAAGGTCAGTTTTCACTCCAATCCCAAAGAAAGGCAACACCAAAGAATGCTCAAACTACCACACAATTACACTCATGTCACACACTAGCAAAGTAATGCTCAAAATTCTCCGAGCCAGTTTTAACAATACATGAACCATGAATTTCCAAATGTTCAAGCTGGATTTAGAAATGGCATAGGAACCAGAGATCAAATTGCCAACATCCGTTGGATCACTGAAAAAGCAAGAGAATTCCAGAAAAAAAAAAAAATCTACTTCTGCTTTATGACTATGCCAAAGCCTTTGACTGTTTGGAACACAACAAACTGTGGAAAATTCTTCAAGAAATGGGAATACCAGACCACCTGACCTGCCTCGTGAGAAATGTGTATGCAGGTCAGGAAGCAACAGTTAGAACTGGACATGGAACTGTTGGAGAAACCAGTACTTTGAGAAACCAAGCACCACACTTGGAGAGTTGGAGAACTCAGGTTTATTATGCCAACAGGCTCAGAGGTGTGAACACTTCAAGCTCTGAGCCCCAAGCAAAAGAGATTACAGAATTTGTATACTTGGACAGGCATGATTCAGCAGGTTAGTGGGTTAGCAGGGGCTAGGGCAATTGCAAAGAGCAGGACAAGAGTGAGTGAGTTAAGCTCCAGTTCCTAGTACTGTGAGTACCCACTTTCTGAGATCTAGGTGATCTAGACTTTGCAAGGAACAATCTGAGTTACAGAGGAAGAAGGAACAGGAAGTTATATAAACATTTTAACTTTTCTTCTTCATTCCCCCATCTTGATGCTTCTACCACTCATTTTAGAAAGCATCATCTCATGTTTTGGTAGGACATTCAGAGTTCCTCATTGTTTACGGGCTATACTGAGCTATCACCATTTGTAACTTTATGGATTTAATCCAAGAGGTTATGAACTGGGTAATTGTATTGAGAATACAATGACCAAACAAGAGTACCACAAAGACCATGAACAGAGGAACTATTAAAGGGAGAAGCCACAATGCCCAGCTACAGATATTGCTCCAATTGCCCCAGGAATGAGCTAGTTTCTCTCTCCTTTTTATGATTTGTTCCCTTAGCTGTCGGGCCATGTCCCTGACTATTTCTGATTGGTTTACATAAAAGCGGCATTTTTCATTCAAGAAGAGGTAGAGTCCCCCATTTTCAGCTGTCAGTAGGTCTAGCCCTCTCCTGTCCTGCAAAACCACCTCAGCCAGGGTGTCTAGTTGGTCCTGAAATGAGGAGCACAGCAGCAATATCAACTAGGGATAGAGGCCAGGGCTGACAATGAAAACCCACTGATACTGATTGATAGCCAGATTATCAAGCTTCTGCCATGTGCTGACCAGCCACCTGCTGGAGTGTGGCTGGCGCAGCGCTTAGTAGTCTTCGTGGGTGAAGACTGTTTTCTTTGGAACTGGACCTTGTGGGGGCTTTTGGGGTTCCAAACTGCTTTACAGGGGTCCTCATCACAGGAAGCCACTGCCTTCTTGACTCTGGGGTGGTGAATCCAAGGGATGATGTCTGTAACTTTATCAACAGTAGGGGTTGTCAGGATGACCATGTGAGGACCTG
Source organism: Neotragus moschatus (assembly GCA_006410615.1). Classification (NCBI taxonomy): domain Eukaryota; kingdom Metazoa; phylum Chordata; class Mammalia; order Artiodactyla; family Bovidae; genus Neotragus; species Neotragus moschatus. Next base: position 290,718 of record SJYA01003146.1, on the reverse strand, counting down.
TCCAATCTGGCTGAAGTGGTTCCTTTTTTCAATCTTTAACTCATATCTCACCTCCTGGCTGATAGGGATGAACCCAGTTGTTCAAGGGAATGGATGTTCTTTCTAAGGTTTCTCAGGAGATATGCAGAAGACTTTCCTAGGGCCTGGAGGTGTCAGGACATCCCCAGGTCAGCTAGCTGCTGGTGGCCTCCCTTGAGCTTTTCTATCACTGGGGTGGTCTCCTGTATAAGATCTCAAAGGGAGAATGGCCTGAGGACCCTGGGGTGCATTTGTGGAGGGAGGTGAGAGTCCACAGGATGATAAGGCAGCTTGTTCCAGCATTATCTGGGTATTGGCCAAGGGATATTCTTGTCATGCTACTACTTGGAGAAATAAACTTAACAAGGAAGTTAAAGATACATGGCCCAAAGATTAAATGAAGTAGGAAAACTGCTGGGGGGATAGTCAGGAGACCCAGGTCCAGACATTGGTCCTAGTGTTTCTCTAGGTATGAGAAGATGCAAGAATTTGGACTCATAAAAATCTTTACCTGAGAACATCCCACTATCTGAAGGCCTGTTTTTCTGCGTTTCTCCCAGAACACAGAGTGCCTTATTCTTTGTCTCCACCCTGAACTCCTTTCAAGGGGATGGTGAAGGTCAGCATTTTATAGTGGTCATGACTTAATCTTTGTAGAGGCAGCTGACAAGGGCCAACTTCCAGTCAGCAGGGCCCCTTCATAGTCATATTTGACCATGTTTGGGGGCATTTTATGGTCAGTGTGTCCTGTGGTGCTGAGAAGGCTTGTTACCAGGTCTAACAAAGATTCCACTGACAGGTCACTCAATGTGTTATCACTAGACCAGGCCTTGTAAGTAAGCAAGTCTCTAGACCATACCTGTCTTACTAGCCTCTTGGTCCAGGAAAATACTTCCTCTTGTTGCCTCTTCTCATATCTGCTGCTGCTGCTGCTTCTAAGTCACTTCAGTTGTGTCCAACTCTGTGCGACCCCATAGACGGCAGCCCATTAGGCTCCTCCATCCATGGGATTTTCCAGGCAAGAGTACTGGAGTGGGGTGCCATTACCTTCTTTACCTCTCATATTTAGAGTTACATTATTATAATTATTGATCTCATATGATAATGTAAGAAATAATCTTCTAAAGCAAGCTACATAGAAAATAATATAGCTAGCAGTTATTAGTAAGGTCACAAGCAAGAATTTAAGTCAAGAGCTTTCATTGGGTATAGCCCAGTATACCCTAGGTCATCTGACTCAATTAAATGATTATAGCCAAGCATTAATCTCCTGAGTGTACTTCATGGAGCATCAGAGATTTATCCAAAGATTGGTTACTGAGATAAACTTTAGAAACAGTCTTAGAGTATCCTTTTTAATAACTTAATTAAAACTTTTAGCAATATAACATAACAAGAAACTATCTCAGAAGTGAGTCTTAGTAAGCACAGACCTTAATTAGCAAAACTAGAACTTAATATTTAGGGAAATATACTTTTTATTTTTATTTTTTGAGAACTCATTGTGAGGGCACTAACACTGTAGCCAGGGATGGCTTTAATCCATCAAATGAAAATGAAGTCTGTCAGGGAGATGGGAAAAGCCAAGTGGCCATCTTGGATTTCCCATAGCCCTGGCTCTTTGATTTTTAGATGTTTATCCATTTTTAATTTCTTGATTTAGGAGCAGACTATTGCCATGTTTTAAGGATGTCAGGATAGCAAAAGTCTTACCATGAGGGATTATTTCTTGTAGAAGCAGAATGAGCTTTGTCGACGTGTACCATAATCTTAAATAATGTTTATTTACTTTACCAAAGTAACAGAAAGATTTTAAAACACATATAAATCACTTAAAGGCAAAGAAATTCATAATCTGTTATCAAAAGCTGCATTCTAAGACAACTTTGTTCTCTAAACATAGAGAAGACCAAATTCCAGTCTGGTACCAGCTTACTGTCAATAACAAAGTTTGTTTATCAGTTAATCTTAGAAAGTCTTTTCCATAAAGCTTGAAGAACTACCAGCATTCTTCTAAAGGCATGAGAGTAAAACCACAGAAGGCATGTTTAAAATCTGATTCTATTGCAGTTAACAAAGAAACCTGATCATTGTTGTTTTATGTAACACTTTAATATGATAAATAAAATGATAATTGACCATATTTTATCAGGACATATCATATCTATATGAGTTTTACATAATATTAGGATATCTATATTAGTAACATCAACCAGTATACATCAACCAATACAGTATAACTCAAAAAGATCTATCACCCCTTTAACAGTACCTCCCATGTAATTTAACATGTCCAATGAACCCAGGTAACTTAATAGCTCTTTTTGATGTCTCAGGGGCCTGCTGAAGCATCCCAAAGTTAGCTAGAAGTCAAGTTATTTAGGAAGTTTTGTTGATAAATATCAAAAGGGTTTATAACACTCAATCAGGTAGGATCATATAAGTCACTGTGAAATAATAGCTATTTACTTAGCCAAAGATAGCAAAAGATTTCAAAGGTAAATACAGAACAGATCAATTAAGAGGTAAAGAAAGTTAAATCTATTATTAAAAGCAGTTTAACATTTGAAGAAAGCATGTCCTTTTAACAGAAAAAGTTAAGTTTTGTACCAGCTTACTTTAAACTCATTTAGGAAAACTTAACTAAATTTATTTTAAACTTAGTCAGTCCTAACCATGCGCAAAACTTTTTTTCAGGGTCCACTTTTCACAAACTTTTTAAGCACTCTTTGTAACAGCTACCTGTAAGTCAGACCTACTTTGTTTTCCCTTTATAAAATGTGGTTTTATTTTTTATATCTTTTCTATTGAAAACATACATCCTACTTCCTTATTAGATCACCAAATAAACATTAATATTAGATTTTTAATATTTAATATTTCCCAGTTACATAAATCTGAAATTTATTTAGGTTAATTTTTCTTATATTTAGAATTGTTTGATATGTAAGCACTTACTTTTCTTTAGGCTAATTAAACTCATTTACAACTTAAACAATATTATCAAAAAAAGAGAAAAAACATACACTGAGACATACATAAATTCAGACAGACAGACTGACAGAGATCTTATGGCTTTCCGTTTGAAATTTAAAATATCTCTTTGGCCCCTTTTTTTTCTTTGCTTGAATATCTAATTTGCCCAAAGGTGAGGTCTTAGGCAAAGTTGGCTGTGTATTTCAAGGACATGGAAAAGGTTAATTTCAAGCTTTTTCCTAGGCAGGTTACAAGCCAGTTGTTTTTAATTGCATATGCAAAAAAGAATTGGTTTTGCAGTTTCCAAAAAGAAAAATTTCTCTCACTCCATTCAATCAGCAATGACGCACTCACAGTCACTCATAGGCTATCACAGCGCCTCCCTTCTCCTGAGTCCCCAGGTTTCCTTAACTGCTGCTCCCTTCCTGGGAGCGCCAATGAGGAGATCAGCCTCCTATTCTACCCGTTGGGGTAAGACCTGACTGGGGACTGGCCCTGGGGCCTTACCTGATCCTGTGGCCACTCCTGGTGAGTTGGTCCATCCCTCCAGTGAGTCCAGGTGGCGCTCAGCCGTCCGGAGAGTCAGAACACCAGTGTGAAAGAGAACCCGGAACACCGTCAGGTGGTGCGCCTCCTCGCTCGTCTCGGGGTTCCTTTGTTCCAGCCTGGCCGAGCCATCAGTCCAGCAGCTCAAGTGACTAGTGTGGTTAGAATCTTGCTGGGACCTCCAGAAATATTGCAGAAACCAGAACTTGAGAAACCAAGCATCACCCTTGGAGAGTTGGAGGACTCAGGTTTATTATGTCGACGGGCCCAGAGGACTTAACATTCCAAGCTCTGAGCCCTGAACAAAAGAGTTACAGTTTTTATACAGACAGGCATGATTAAGTGGGTTTGCAGATTTTCAGGGGCTAGGGCAATTGCAAAGAGCAGGACAAGGCAAAGTTGGCTTGCAAAACCAGATAAGTTCCAGGTCCTAGTATTGTGAGTCACTACTTTCTGAGACCTAGGTGATCTAGGCTTTGCAAGGAGCAAGCTGAGTTACAGAGGCAGAAGGAGCAGGAGGTTATATAAGCATTCTAACTTTTCCTCTTCAGAACAACAGACTGTTTTCAAATCGGGAAAGGAGTATGTCAAGGCTGTATACTGTCACCCTGCTTATTTAACTTACATGCAGAATACATCATAAGAAATGCCAGGCTGGATGTAGCACAAGCTGGAATCAAGATTGCTGGAAGAAATATCAATAACCTCAGATATGCAGATGACACCACCCTTATGAAAGAAAGCAAAGAAGAACTAAAGAGCCTCTTGATGAAAGTGCAAGAGGAGAGTGAAGAAGTTGGCTTAAAATTCAACGTTCAGAAAACTAAGATCATGGCTTCTGGTGCCATCCCTTCATGGAAAATAGATGGGGAAACAATGGAAACACTGAGAGACGTTATTTTGGGGGGCTCAAAAATCACTGCAAATGGTGACTGTAGCCATGAAATTAAAAGATACTTGCTCCTTGGAAGGAAAGCTATGACCAACCTAGAGAGCATATTACAAAGCAGAGACATTATTTTGCCAACAAAGGTCCATATAATCAAAGCTATGGCTGTTCCACTAGTCATGTATGTATGTGAGAGTTGGACTATAAGGAAGCTGAGCATCAAAGAATTGATGCTTTTGAAGTGTGATGTTGGAGAAGACTCTTGAGAGTCCCTTGGACTGCAAGGAGATTCAACCAGCTTATCCTAAAGGAAATCAGTCCTGAATATTCATTGGAATGCCTGATGCTAAAGTTGAAACTCCAATACTTTGGCTACCTGATCTGAAGAACTGATTCATTGGAAAAGATCCTGGTGCTGGGAAAGATTGAAGGTGGGGGGAGAAGGGGACGACAGAGGATGAGATGATTGGATGACTGACGCTATGGACATGACTGAGTAAGCCCTGGGAGTTGGTAATAGACAAGGAAAGCCTGGTGTGCTGCAGTCCATGGGTTTGCCAAGAGTCAGACACGACTGAGTGACTGAACTGAACTGAACTTACACTTGATGGCGCTAGTGATAAAGACTCCACCTGCCAATGCAGGAAAGTCCAGTGTTTGATCCCTGGGTCAGGAAGATCCCCTGGAGAAGGGCATGACAACCCGCTCCAGTATTTTTGCCTGGAGAATCCTGTGTACAAGGGAACCTGGTGGGTTACAGTCCACAGGGTCTCAAAGAGTCAGACACAATTTAGGCAACTCTTCAGCACATAGCAAAGTACTTGATTCATTTTGAAAGTGAAGTGTTATTGCAACCCCATGGACTGTAACCTCCAGGCTCCTCTGTCCATGGAATTCTCCAAACAGGAATACTAGAGGGTTGCCATTTCCTTCTCCAAGATTGCTCATACTAAGTAACTAATACTCATTTGTTGACTGATCTGATTTCTCAAAGATATTGAGTTTTCACTGTATACCACAAACTGGGTGTTGCATATTTGCTACATTTAATCCTCAAAATATTACGTAGGTACTCATACTATTGGGGCTTCCCTTTTGTTTCAGATGGTAAAGAATTTGCCTGCAATTCAGGAGATCCTGGCTCCATGCCTGTGCTGGGAAGATCCCTTGGAGAAGGGAATGGCTACCCACTCCAGTGTTCTTGCCTGCAGAATTCAATGGACAGAGGAGTCTGGTGGGCCACAGACCATGGGGTCGCAAAGACTTGGACACGACTGAGCAAATAGCATCACTTCACTTTCACTCATACTATTATATCCATGTGCTGTACTCAGAAGCTCAGACATGTCTGACTGTTTGCAAATCCATGGACTGTAGCCCACCAGGCTCCTCTTTCCATGGAGTTCTCCGGGCAACAATACGGGAGTGGGTTGCCATTTCCTCCTCCAGGGACTCTTTCTGATCCAGGGATTGAATCTGTATCTCTTGACTATCCTGCTTTAGCAGACAGATTCTTTACCACTAGCACCACCCATTACATGAATAAATTATGTAATATGTTAGTTAACATGAAATAGATATCATTGTCTTACTCCCTTTCCAAAAAAGTGGACAATACCTCTTTTTAAAAAAATATTTATTTATTGGTTGCAATTGGTCTCCATTAAAGGGCATGAGCTTCTCATTGCAGTGATTTCTCTTGCTGCAGAGCACAGGTCCAGGCCCATGGGCTTCAGTAGCAGTACTACTTTGTAGAATGTGGAATCTTTCTGGACCATGGACTGAACCCATTTACCTTGCACTGGCTGGTGGATTCTTATCCACTCTGCCACCAGGGAAGTCCAACATGCACACCATTTTTCTAAATGAGCTTTCAGGCATATCCATTTGACAGATAATGTGCTCATTGAGTGTGGAGGAAGAGAAGAACTTGGGGCAGGAATGAGTGGTGTGTGTGAGTGTGTGTGTGTATGTGTGTGTGTTCAGTCTCTCACTCGTGTCTGACTCTGTGACCCTATGGACAGTAGCCTGCCAGGCTCATCTGTTCATGGGATTTTCCAGGCAAGAATACTGGAGTGGGTTGCCCTTTCCTTCTCCAGGGGATCTTCCTGACCCAAGGATCGAACTCGCCTCTCCTGTGTCTCCTGCATTGCAGAAGGATTCTTTTACTGCTGAGCCACCAAGGAAGCCCAAGAATGAGTGGTGATTCCTGTTTATTCTCAGCAGATTTTCTGAAGAAAACTACTTCGCATATCTGCTTGACACTAAAATGTGAAAGTAAAGCTATAAAGATGGCATGTCATATTTTATTTTATGCAAGTTTATGGTTATCATTCTTTTATAGTCTTGAATAGTTATACTATAAGAAAAATCTGATTGAAGAGTCTTTAAAGTTCAGTAACTTATAGTTCCACTTGTCAGAAATAGAATGTTTATGATAAAATTGATCAGTATACTTGCATTATAGTTTAAAGAAGCTCTATGTTTAAATGTAATATATAAAACATGTTAATGGTATCAACAAAATGAATTGTGCATAATCCATGTTAATATTATTTAGCTAATATACACACTGAAGTTATGCAATAAACCTTTTAAAATAATTATGAAAATCTCTGCAATTTCCACTTTATGAAAAATATCTCCATTCCATATCACAGATTTCTCTATGGCTGAAAAATGCACCTTTTTTTCTTTTTAAAAATGCTTTCTATCATATTATTTATTGAGATAAAGAATTTGTCATGTGTAAAACATGAAATAAAATGAACTCCTTATGTCAAGGGGTTTTAAAATGGAGCCAGGAGACCAAAAGGATCTAAGGCACATCCTCCCCAGGCAGAATCATGAATTTTTGAAATGGGCCAAGACACAAATATATCATGGGCTCTACGAAAACACTATTGTCAAGGTAATAGATTTTACCTTCCTCTAGTGATAGCCTTAGTCATCAATCATGTTTCGCTAGCCAAAACTAGTTTCTATTTCCAACTACAATTAATTTTTTTAAATATACATCTCCTTTCTTTGCCTTTAAAAGCCCCTGAATTTTACTTCCCAGGTAAGACACTTTTTGGGTCACTATCTGATTCTGTGTGCCCCAAATTACAATTATTCTATTCTAAATAAATGATTTTTGTTTGAGTGTTGCCTTCTGGGTTTGCCTAGGTTGACATACTTTGTGTTGGAAGTGGGACCTCAGGCAATCCCACTGCTGTAGGACAGGAGTCTCCTGGAGTGGTGTATGAGACTTTTGCACTCACGGTGTTGGTGAATGACAGCTCCTCTCATCATGAGTCCTCTCAAGCACTGATATTCACCCTTCTGTTTGAAGGAGTCACCTTCTCCGAGAGAAGGTACAGTTGTGTTGGTCCAGAGCAATCGCTGCTGGTAGGCTTCTCCTCAGTAGAAGTTTCCTTACTTGATAAGCACTCTACGTTTTTGTTTTTGTTTTTGTTTTTGTTTTTGTTTTTCATTACCACTGGAAGGGTTTCCCTGCTTGCTAAGTATCAACCTACTCTTTTCTGTGTGTGCATTTTTCCACATTATTGGACTGTTTTTTCCTAAGTCTCCTCTAGAGACTCCTACCTCAAAGATTCTAGCTGGCTTTGTAATGAGGAATCACAGTCTTTCACTTGTAAATTTTGGTCCTAGTGGATTGAAAATAGCTATCATAGACAATTCAAGACTGGGCAAATTGAATAAGATCTTTAACTTCTAAAGGGTTGAGTACCACTTTGACACACTTGTAAATATCTACAAAGATAGCAAAATCTTACTGAGCATGTTTCATGTCCTGAGAGCTTGACTTGGTAACCATCAGGTTGAGGGTGCCAAAATATGGCTAGACAGAAATGAGTACTGAACATTTGCAACTAAGTTGATACAAAACTGCTGCCAACCCTCCAGTAATTACAATGGCCATTATTGAGAATGTTCCAGTCAGATTAAAATCATTCACACATAATACATTCAGTTCAGTCACTAGGACATGTCCGATTCTTCGTGACTCCATGGACTGCAGCATGCCAGGCTTCCCTGTCCATCACCAATTCCCAGAGCTTGTTCAAACTCATGTCCATCAAATCAGTGATGCCATCCAGCCATCTCATCCTCTGTCGTCCCCTTCTCCTCCTGCCCCCAATCCCTCCCGGCATCAGAGTCTTTTTCAATGAGTTGGCTCTTCGCATCAGGTGGCCAAAGTATTGGAGCTTCATCTTCAGCATCAGTCCTTCCAATGAACATTCAGGACTGATTTCCTTTAAGACTGACTGGTTGGACTCTCAAGAGTCTCCTCCAATACCACAGTTCAAACAATTATTTGGCACTCAGCTTTCTTTATAGTCCAACTCTCACATCCATACATGACTACTGGAAAAACCATAGCTTTGACTAGATGGGCCTTTGTCGGCCAAGTAATATCTCTGCTTTTTAATATACAATCTAGGCTGGCCATAACTTGCCTTCTAAGGTGTAAGCATCTTTTAATTTCATGACTGCAGTCACCATCTGCAGTCATTTTGGAGCCTCCCCCAAATAAAATCGGTCACTGTTTCCATTGTTTCCCCATCTATTTGCCATGAAGTGATGGGAACAGATGCCATGATCTTAGTTTTCTGAATGTTGAGTTTTAATCTAACTTTTTTACTCTCCTCTTTCACTTTCAGCAAGAGGCTCTTTAATTCTTCTTCACTTTCTGATAAGGCATATATCACTTTCACACATATACACTATCATGTGTACAATAGATAGTAGGAAGTTGTTATAGAACATAGGGAACTCAGCCCAGTGCTCTGTGATGATCTGTAAGGTGGTATAGGGTGTTGGAGGGAGGTTCAAGAAGGAAGAGTTATATGAATACTTAGTCTGAGTCCCATTGTTGTACTGCAGAAACCAACAAAATATTGTAAAACAATTATCTTCTTATTAAAATACATTTTTAAAAATGTAAAAGAGAGAGAGAGAGAAAGGAAATTTAGAAAAGAGTTTACTTAAAGGCAAAGTCTTCTAATTTCAACATGGCTTTATTGACAGTTTCATTGCAAAAAAAATAATAAAAAGNAAATATTGTAAAACAATTATCTTCTTATTAAAATACATTTTTAAAAATGTAAAAGAGAGAGAGAGAGAAAGGAAATTTAGAAAAGAGTTTACTTAAAGGCAAAGTCTTCTAATTTCAACATGGCTTTATTGACAGTTTCATTGCAAAAAAAATAATAAAAAGGATAAGTGGTACCTAAAAGAAACCTAGTTAACTGTAAACAAAATCCACTAAGTTACACTCCATATCTAACTTTGAAGGATGGCTACAGTGTGTGCCTCTCCCAGAGCTGACAAGACTCAAGAATTATCTGGGAAACTGCTGTGTTATTCCCTTAAATAACAGAGGTGAAATTAAAAATTAATTTAAAAAAAGAGAAAAACTTCTTGATTTCTAGGAAATATTGAAATTACACTCCCAACTTTAAACCTGATTCAGAACCTACAGATGGCATTCTGGAAAAACTAAAAGAAGATCACTAATGGTGAGAATTTTTATTAGAATCAGCTCCCCCTGCATTACTATATCCAGTTGAGACAGGGAAATAAAATTTCACATTTAATCTTCCTTTTTTCCCAATCCATATCTATTGGTTATTGACCCCATTTTTTCCCTAAGGATTTCTCCCCCCAAATCTATTGCCTTCTTGCTTGTCTTAGTTTACATCCTAAGAATGAGAATTATCCTTTTGCCTGCCTAGGACATGCAAGTTGACAGTTACTTCATTTCTTTATCTTTCAGAGTGACTCTGCAGTTTGTAAAGATAATATATTTCGAACTGTTTTGAGGTGTTCAGTATTTCTCCAATATTTACTGTTTGGCTCAGCTGAAGATTGTCAGGGGCTTCCCAGGTAGCTCAGCTGGTGAAGAATCCACCTGCAATGCAGAACACCCTGCTTGGATTCCTGAGTTGGGAAGTTCCCTTGGAGAAGAGATAGGCTACTCACTCCAGTATTCCTGGGCTTGCCTCATGGCTCAGACAGTAAAGAATCTGGTTGCAATGTGGGAGACCTGAATTGAACATCCCTAGGTTGGGAAGATCCCCTGGAGGAGAGCAAAACAACCCACTCCAGTATTCTTGCCTGGAGAATCCTCATGGAGAGAGGAGCCTGGCAGGATACAGTTTCATGGGGTCATACTGTGGGACACAACTGAGCGACTAAGCACATCACAAAAAATTGACAAGATATTACAAAGAAATTTTAGTGTAAATTTGTAATAAAAAGTTGGTCAAATTAGAAGCTGATATTTAGAGCCCTTCTCTTCTAGGCTAAATTTACCCATTGGGGTGGGGGTGGGAGTCCAACATAGGTGAAAGCATGTATCAGTCCTTTAGCATCCAGGCTATAACCTAACTCTTTGAGGAATTGGGAGGAATGGTCCTTATTTCACAAAGTTTTCCAAAGCTAGAACGAAAGTTGAAGAGGCACTTCAATGTTCCCAGAACGTCCCCTATTTATATTAAAAGACTTAAAACTCAAATGTTTTCCCTATGTGTTGGAGATATAAAAGATTCACAATATCTCCTCTGGAAACTCTCAACTTTAACAGCTCCAATTCCTTTGCTGATGAAGGTCTGTATAGTCAGATCTATGATTTTTCCACATTTGATCTGCATACAGTGACAATTTTACCTCTTCTCTTTCAATTTGGATAACTTTATTTATTTTTCTTGTCTGATTGTTGTGGCTAGGACTTTCAATACTATGTTGAATAGAAGTAGTGATAGTGAGCATCTTTGTCTTGTTTCAGATTTTAGTGGGAACTCTTTCAGCTTTTGACCATCGAGCACTATATTAATTATGAGTTTGTCATGAATACCTTTTACTATGTTGAGATGTGCTCTCCATATACTTATTTTATCATCTTCAGTTCAGTTCAGTCACTCAGTCATGTCTGACTCTTTGCGACCCCATAAACTTCAGTACACCAGGCCTCACTGTCCATCACTATCTCCCGGAGTTCACTCAAATTCACGTCCATCGAGTCAGTGATGCCATCCAGCCATCTCATTCTCTGTCGTCCACTTTTCTGCCTGCCCCCAATCCCTCCCAGCATCAGAGTCTTTTCCAATGAGTCGACTCTTCGCATGAGGTGGCCAAAGTACTGGAGCTTCNGAAGTTGCTCAGTCGTGTCCAACCCTTAGCGACCCCATGGACTGCAGCCCACCAGGCTCCTCTGTCCCTGGGATTTTCCAGGCAAGAGTACTGGAGTGGGGCGCCATTGCCTTCTCCATTTATATATTACTCACTTTAAAGTAATTTTTCTTCTGATATTTCAGAAGTCTGAATTATGTATTGTTATAAACACCCACCTAAGAAAGTCTGATACTTTCCACTTTTAAAATAATTAAGAACCAGAATTCTCCTATTTATCTCTGTTGACACTCAGACTGACTCTTAAATTAAAAGGTCATAATAAAGATAAACCATATTAAATAAAAATAAAATAATTACTAGGTAGGAAAGCTTCTACAATTTTTGGCTGAATGCATATTCAGCATTTAGAATTTATATCTTTTTCTTTCTATCCATGATTTGTTTGGTTAATTGATCTTTATGCATTCTTCTAGATTCATGTTTATTTTCTATCCATGGACAGCTCATGAAAAGAACATTTAGACTTTGCCTAGTGCTTTGAATAAAAGTAAGTTCAGGATAGAAGATTAAACCTTTGAGACAGAAAATACATTTCTGAGCATGAAATTCACTTCCTTAGTAAATTTTAGAGGTTAAAAAGTTAATGTTAATAATTCACAAGTAAATTAAAAATTCATATTTCATTGACTTAAATTATACAATATGACCAAAAGTCTCTACACAAAATGCCAGATATGTGATATATTCTTTCAAGTTAAATAAAAATGAGAAGTAGAAATATTGAAATTAAAGCAATTTCTAAACAGCCAAGTCAGTTTTTCATGTTTTTCCAGAAAATACTATCCATGTGAAATGTGGATAGTTGTTATAATCACAACTTATAGCAAAAAAAAAAGTTGGTCAAACTTTTATTTAAATAGTAATTTGTATTTCAAAATTAAATGAAAATAAATGGAACACTTTAAAAATCTGAATGCAAGAACAAATCAAAATATCTGATATAATCTACACAAAAAATTACAATCATATTTTATAGCAAAATGTAGTTTTAAAGGTGATATAATTCATCTCTCAAGATAGAAAAAATAAATTTAAAAGTTTTAATATATGTTAANATCTGACTGCAAGAACAATTCAAAATATCTGATATAATCTACACAAAAAATTACAATCATATTTATAGCAAAATGTAGTTTTAAAGGTGATATAATTCATCTCTGAAGATAGAAAAAATAAATTTAAAAGTTTTAATATATGTTAAGACTTCTTAAGAGTTATAATGTCATGATGAAAACAGTAAATATTATTGAAGCTATACAGAATACATTTCAACTATGGTTAATAACATCAAAGGCAATTAATGAGTAACATTAGATTCTATGGGCTTCTCTGCTATATCAGCACTAAAGCATACATCTCCCAGTGGAGAAGACATAGGTTCGATCCCTGGGTCCGGAAGATATCCGTGGAGAAGGGAATGACAACCCACTTCATTATTCTTGCCTGGAAAATTCCATGGACAGAGGAGCCTGGTGGGCTATACAGTTCATGGGGTCACAAAGAGTTGCACATGACTGAGGGACTAACACTCTCACTTTCTTTCAATCTTTGATGCCTGGAATATATGATGCCATGTGGCAAAAAAGAACTTTGCAGATACGATTAAGTTTGTAAAATTTAAAATAAGGAGATCATCCTCAGTTCTCCAGATGGGCCCAATCTATTCAGTTGAGCCTGAGACAGCAAAGAGATCTCTCTCTAGCTGGGAGCAGACAGCTGCAGGAGTAAAGTGGGAGGCAGGGAAGAAATTCAAGTCATGAGAGAGCCAACCCATCACTGCTGGATTAGCAAGGGACTAGCCCCTGAAGAAGGGGAGATCCCCTGGAGAAGGGAATGACAATCCACCCCAGTATTCTTGCCTGGAGAGTCCCATGGACAGAGGAGCTTGGCGGGCTATAGTCCATGCGGTGGCAAATTGCAGATTGAGCATGCAAGTACACATTATTTATTACATGGCAACAATGATGGGGCAGCCTCTCCAATGATTAAATATGTTACNGATCCCCTGGAGAAGGGAATGACAATCCACCCCAGTATTCTTGCCTGGAGAGTCCCATGGACAGAGGAGCTTGGCGGGCTATAGTCCATGCGGTGGCAAATTGCAGATTGAGCATGCAAGTACACATTATTTATTACATGGCAACAATGATGGGGCAGCCTCTCCAATGATTAAATATGTTACAGAGCCTTCCCTTGTAAACAGCTAGAAGATTATTCTCCTGCTGTCCTTGAATCTTGTAGGCCCACAAGGCTATTATGAGTAGACCCACTAACAACTGGCAACAACTTTTGGACAAAACCAGTAAGAAGATCAAGATCTCATATAACCACAAAGAATTAACTCTTCTGACAACCTCAGTGAAACTAACACAACATTGTAAGGCAACTATACTCCAATAAAAATTAATTTAAAATAAATAATTATAGTAACCCCCCCCAAAAAAAATTGTCTCTACAATTTTGTAATGTATTTTCAAGAACACATTTCTTTAATCTAAATAAAAAGTGTTAGGGCTATTCTAAATTATCATTTTATTTGATTAAAAAGTAAATACAAATTTCTCACTAGATTTTAAGAGAGAAGCTTTCAGGGGGCACTGGATACAGGCCAAAGAGGCTGTCCCAAAAGGAGGTAGTTACTTGGTCCCTGCTACATACAGGCTGTCACTTTCTCTCACTTCCCTAGCTTCCTCAGTACATCTGCCTGGAATATTCTAATATAAGAGTGCTCTCTGATTTCTGTTGGTGCCTTATCCTAGAAAACTACATTTGTTTTTTCCACTCAGAAATGCAACTTGTTTTCTGTATATGAATATGGTTTCTTTGTTTTCTGTTTAAAAAACCTACACATATGTATTTATTATGTACTCACTAGCTAAAAGATATTAACTTTTTCTGATTTTTGCTTTTAATTAAAATACTGCTATAAACTTTCCTGTTGATGTTCTGTATTATAATTTATGAGTGTCTCTTGTGTACAGTGGAAGTGAGAAATAGATTTAGGAACTAGATCTGATAGAGTGCCTGATGAACTATGGATTGAGATTCATGACACTGTACAGGAGACAGGGATCAAGACCATCTCCATGGAAAAGAAATGCAAAAAAGCAAAATNCAGCAGTGTCAGCTTTATGGATCTTCCCTTGTTGCTCATTTGGTAAAGAATCTGCCTGCAATGCAGGAGACCCAGGTTTGATTCTTTGGTCGGGAAGATCCCCTGGAGAAGGAAATGGCAACCCACTTCAGTATTCTTGCCTGGAAAATTCCATGAACAGAGGAGCCTGACAGGCTATAGGCTATGGGGTCACAAGAGTCAGACATGACTTGGTGACTAAACCACCACCACTAGTGACAGTTTAAGCAATGGATCATGTTTTTCCAAGAGGGACAGGAGTACCTTAGTGGTTCAGACCATGAAGAATCTGACTGTAGTGCATGAAACCCAGGGATTGACCCAGTGGTTACCCTCTCCATTATTCTTGCTTGGAGAATCCCACGGACAGCGGAGCCTAGCAGGCTACAGTCCACGGGGTCATGAGAGTTGGACAGGACTTAGTGATTAAACCACCATCAACTTCTGCTTCCAACTACAATTTAAATATGCTCCAACATAAATGCTTTCTAACGCAAACCTGTCTTAACCTTTAAAAGCCCCTTCCTTTTGCTCTTTAGTACAACAAAGTTTGGGTTTATATATGAACCTATATGGCCTGAATTCTAATTATTTGACCAAATAAATGTTTTTTGTTTGAGTCTTGCCTTCTAAGTTGTTTTTGTTGTTGTTATTGTTGTTGACACAGTTTCGTGACAATATGGAATAGTAGAAAGGAAACAGATTTCTAAACCAGACCATTTGGCTTTAAATCCCTTCAATCACTAGTTCTGGAAGAAGGAAATGGCAACCCACTGCAGTATTCTTGTCTCTTGGACAGAGGAGCCTGGTGGGCTATAGTCCATGGGATTGCAAAAGATTCAGACAGAATTTACCAATTGAACAACACAAAAGTAAATTTCTAGCAATTTGGGCTCTGTGGATGTACTTGGACACTCATACCAACCTGTAGTTTGTTGTGAAAAGAAAAGATACAAAGTGAATTCATTCAGTAAGTTTTCAGTAAAGTGTAGCTGTTATTATTCTTAGAATAATTCCAAATACACTCTTTGGCTTACGTTTCCAGAAATAAAGCTTTTTAGTACAGACAGTATATTCAAGGCACTTAGGGATAAAGTAGCACAAATTATTATCATTATTATAATTATAACTCATTTTTAAAAGAGTCCCCAGATAGATCATGTTTATAATGTTTCCTATATGCCAGCTTACTTTATGCTTTTCCAAACCATACTCTCTCCCCTTCAAGCAATTATTCCACCAATTTTTTACCTTTTGTCATTCAAACTATTCTTACAAATTGACAACTTTCACAAGATATTTTCAGAAGAATAGGAAGCTACTGGTAATGCACTTCTCACCTCCTTTGCAAAGATCTGGGATGCAGATTTAACAGTTAAATTTTCCATGCAGTTTGATTTGAACTTTTAGAGTATTTAAATGTGTCATTTGACAAAGTAATTTTTCCTAGAACTAATAGCCCACTCTGCTTTCAATATGTGAGTTTATAAATTTGAGTGATGGTGTGTAATTTTCTGATATCAACTGCATTTGTAATTAATTTCATAATGGGGATCCCTATTTTATACTTGCTCTGTAGGAAAAACTCAATTGTTTTTATCAAAGATTTCACTTTGTCTTAGTAAAATATTAAAACTCTTGATGGCTACACGTCATTATTTGAAAACAAAGAGGGGACTAGGGAAGAGCGAATTGAATTTTCCAAAAAGTTCTTTTTCGTCAATGTTCGCCCTAATACTTTCTATTCATAATTGTCTGATTCTTTGAAATGATGACAGTTTTATATTCTATTGTAACCACAGACTGAAATTCACCAATATGTCATATTACCTATCCACTCTTTTCATATTATTCTGTTATATAATAATTAAGGTCTATTTCCTGAAACACTTCTAAGCTAGCATTCCTTTTTTATTATTTGAAAATATAACAACATATGTCTATCAAAACATTCATGTTTATTAAACATTAAACCACAGCATGATAAAGATATCAATATGTTCCAACCAAAACCAGATGCATTAAGCATTACTTGATATAAAATTGACTATTTTGTTGCATTTTGTAATAAAACAAAAATGTAATAATTATTAAGTTTACTCTGGGATGTCTATAAAAATTCTAATTAAGATAGAACCTCAACATTTTGAAATGCATTTAAAATATATTTTTTTCTTTTGAAGCTACACTTTAAAGCATTTAATGATTACCCATGAAAATGCATCATAAATGGACATGGATCTAATGCCAGTCTATACATCAGGTAACTGAGCAAGGACAGCTGGACCAGCACAAAAGGAAGGGACACATCTCAGCAGAAGGCTCGGCAACGTACAGAGGAACGTTGCCCAAAGATGATGATGCAATCAGACAGAGGAGGCAAGAAATGTTCTTGTTTGATTCAAGCATCATCTTCTGTCAGCAATTCGTTTGAGGGTCCAAGTTGCCTTAATAAATGTTTGCCAATGTAAAAGATTTGGCTTTCTTGACTAGATGTCTGAAAGGATTTTTTATGGTAGCCCTAAGGCCTGGATGGGCTTCCCTGGTGGCTTAGCCAGAAAGAATCAGCTTGCAATGCAGGAGAGGCAAGAGACCAGGTTCCTTGGATCTCTAGGTCAGGAAAATTCCCTGGAGGAGGAAATGTCAATTTATTCAGGTATTCTTGCCTAGAAGTTTCCATGGACAAAGGAGCCTGGGGGCTACAGTTCTTCTGGCTGCAAATAATCGGATGAGACCAAGCATAGCACATAGCACAAAGCCTGGGTCAGATTGCTTTTTTTAATTGTGGTCCTTATCAAGATTCTCTGTGGTGGTTTATACTCTCTTGAATGGCTGGAAATTGCTGCTTTCCTGGTTGTGTAATCTCTAATGACATGTTTCAAATGAATATCTTTTCAGGAGGATCTTTAGAGGTCTTGACTCTAACTTGAACATTTACTTTTTTCTTTCCTGAAAAGACACAGGGCAACAATAAGGGATGTCATTGTTATAAAATATGTATTTAACTGAAATCACTGTATTAGTGCACAGTTCCATCAAATCTGTTATGTTTTTCCCAAGACACACACTGAACAAAGAAAAGTAATAAAATTCCTTTTGTAAAATATATAGGGTCCTTTTAAGATAATACTGACCTCAGATTTGACAAACTTTTTCAAGCTTTCAAATGTTATGATAAAAAAATAATGACTGAGTGAATTTAATGCAGTCTTTCAGTCGATGATTAAACACCAGGGAATATTGTGAGAGAATGTGTTTGCCCACATATGTGAATTTTCATGTTTGAATATTCTATTTTATTTGCTATAGCATGAATTTGATTACAGGGCAAATAGGTAAATGACCTAATAAACTTGATAACCTGGTGAATGTATATAATTCTATTTATAATTTTGTGTAGGTTAATCATTATTTTCAAGTTATACTAATATTGTAAGTGTAAATAATTGTAATAAACTTAGAAATACATAAGATACTAAAGGAAATTAACACAAATTTTTTACTTATTTGTAGTAAAAATTTATTTTCATCAAAGAAAATCCTACCCAAATAAATGATAAAATTTTACAAGAATATAATCAGTACCCTGATAAAAGATGATCATTGCTGACTATCTGACTAACCTTAGAACACAGTTTATAATCTTGATTTTTTTCGCAGAAAAGATCTGTCAGGACAGAAAAGATGTGTTACAAGTAAGAGTCACAAAATCAAATTATCCACGCAGTGGTGAGTGATTATGAAGATAGATATAAATTAAAGAAACAAAAGAAATCATGACAGCAGCCACACAGCTAGATCTTAAGTAAAACAGTAGGATGAATCCCGGCCTCTCAATATGCAACAGGAAAGACCAAGAATATTGTGGTAATGCTATCTTGTCCATCACCCATTAAAAAAAAATCTGCGTTTCCTTATTCTCAAGACTGTCATTCCAAGGACAGTGCTCTCAGTACTCTGCTATTCTACTTTAATTTCTTCTTTTATTTTCTGTATCTTCTTCTACAACGACTACCATTCTTTAAAAATAATCTCTATGTCTCTGGTCTGTCTGAAATTTGAACTCCTCTCCAAGTAAGATGTTTATTGGTCCAATCGATCATCGTGCAGTAGAGAGCTCAGCCTAGAAGTAAGGTCCAGCATTCACATGTGAGGCTATCTCAGAAATTAGAAGCTTTCCGCTTTTCCTAACCACTAGGTGCCTGGCTTTTGTTAGAGTGATCGATTGGTCAATAAGTTGAGGCTCATGAAGTATAATCACATGATGCAAAATTAGATCGATTTTTCTTAGGTGTCAAAAGCTGCAACCACTTTCATTAGAAGGAAATTAGAGATCCAGAAGACACTTAAGAGCTTTCTCAACTTCTGTCTGTGTACCAACAAAACTCACATATACTTGTCCTTTTCCACACTTGCATTGTTCCTTGTATACACATAAAACAGAAAACTATTGTGTCTATATAGCAAGCATTGAACTAAATGTTGAAGATAATAGCACTAAAGAGAATTAGCCCATTCCTTACCCTCACAATGTGTACACTCTAGTGGGAAGGACTGGTATACAACTATTAAGACAGTTGATTATTAAATTTTTTCTACATTTTATGTCAGATATACATAATATTTGGAGAGTATACAAAAGGAAGAAGAAAGATTTTTGTGTGGAAGTGTTAGGCCTTGCGATCTTTTCCTAAGACCCATTGCTCCAAAGATCACCAAGACTCGGATTCGATGCAAACAGCAAGAAGATTTATTGAGCCGTCGCGCCGGGGTTCAGTCACCTCCAGGGAGGAACGAACCCCAAACAGTCGTTACAGAGCATTTTTAAGCACAAAAACCACAAACGGGTGTAGCTAGGGTGGGGACAATCTGATTGGTTCACATGTCTCAACCTTTACAGGGATAGGCTCGTTTGCTATCAGGCCTATACAGCTGGTCAGGGCCACATTCCCACGGCCTGAAAAACAATTTTTTTAGAAAGTCTCTGAAGGAAAAACATCTCTTGAGAGAGCCTAAAGGCCACATTGCATGAGATAAGAACCTGCCATGTTACATGAGATAAAAACCTGCTCTCAAGGGTTTAGCAAAAAACTTAATTTTCCTCTCAGAAGAAACTTTTTTTTTTTTTTTTTAGGTGAGTTTTGAAGCGGTATAGGGGTTAGGTAGAGAATGAAATTTTTAAGTGAGGTCAATAGGAGCAAAGATCCTAAACAAGAAAGGACAGTTGTTACATCAAAATCATTGAAAAACAAAGTGAAGATCATGATGAGAAAGGCCGAGTGCACAGGTAGGTATTTTGTGTTTGGAAGTGTGTACAAAATGCTGATATGAAAGAAACTAAGTATTCAGAAGACGGAGCACACTGAACATGCCATTTAGATGACACAAATGATTTCGGATTTTTAAACTACCAGTAATGCCTTTAGCTAATTTCAAGCAAGGGGAAGATATGAACAGGTTTATCCTTAAAAAAAATCAAAATAAGAAAAATTAGAATTGATGAAATTCTATTATCTAATCAACACTTCATATTCAGATAGTCCCAATAACACTTTTTAGATTTTCCCCCCATAACTGATTTAATCAAGGATCACACATTGTAGTTAGTTTCAGTATCTTATTTCCTTTGAATTTGGAATAGCTCTTTATCTTTTGTTTGATTAATTTTGCTTTTGCGTTTCTTTTCTGATTTTCATGTTTTTGAAAAAGCTGTTAGAATGTCCCTCAGTTTGGGTTTGTCTGATGTTTGCCTATGTTTAGTTTCAGGTAATTTATTTTTCTCAGAAATGCCACAGACTTGATGTTTTCTTCTCTCTCTTTTTTTCTTTTTTTAAATTTCAGAGTTGTACTGTATTGCACTAAAGAAACAGCTGGATTGTTATACAATGTTCTCTTGTGTTCAGTTTTGTTTTGCTCTGTTTTTTACTTTACAATATTGTAGTGGTTTTGCCACACATTGACATGAATCAGCCATGGGTGGACATGTATCCCTGCTTCTGAACCCCCTCCCACCTCCCTCCCCATCTCACCCCTCAGGATCATCCCAGTGCACCAGCCCTGAGCACCCTGTCTCATGCATTGAACCTGGACTGGCGATCCATTTCACATATGATAATAAACATGTTTCAATGCCACTCTCCCAAATCATCCCACCCTCGCCCTCTCCTACAGAGTCCAAATATACATCTGTGTCTTTTTTGTTGTCTCGCATACAGGGTTATCATTACCATCTTTATAAATTCCATATATATGTGCTAGTATACTGTATTGCTGTTTGTCAGAAGACAAATGCCATTGATTCAATATTGGTGATGTAACTTCAGAGAACAAATAACTATATAAGTAAAAGTAAGAGAAAATTACATATAGATGTATATATTTACAACCTATTTATCATTTTTAATCTGCTCTATAGATCCATATTTCCACTATGAGGAACTTCCTTATGCATTTCTTTTGTAACACAGATTTCCTAGGGACTTAGTTTTCCTTTTCCTGAGATTATCTATACCTTGCATATATTTATGAAGGATATTTAGACTGGATAAAAATTCTTATTTCATAGGATTTTTTGTTTGTTTTTTTCTTTTCACATTTTAAAGATGTTCTTACCTTATGCTTTGGCTTCCAGTGTCTGATAAGAAGTCAGATTTTAGTTGTATCATTTTTTTCCCCTGTGTATACTATATAAATTGTTTTTCTCTGGCTATTCTCTGGATATTTCTTTATCTTTGATTTATATTAGTTTGACTGTGATAGATGTAAATGTGATTTTTTCTGGGTTTATCTTGCTTTACATTTACTAAGACTCTTGGACTTGTAAGTGTGTGTATGAGTATGAATCAAATATTCTTATGTTTCTTCCAATCACATCTACATTATACTGTTGGTTATGTTCTTCCAATCATTAAGACTACTTTTTTTCCATTAAATTTATCTGTTTTTCACATTGAGTGATTGAAATGAACACCTCTAGTTTTTGTTTGAATACTTAAAGAAAATGCCACGTTACCTGAAATCTATTATGATGTATTGTCTGTAACATGTAACATTATTTTCTATATCATCATGAAACAGATAAAATACATTATTACCAATTTAACCTTAATATACTATTGACTGTAAGATGCATTCCAACTTTAGAGATATTAAAATCTGAGGGAAAAAAACCTCTCCTGGAACTGAGAGAAGTCTGTATTTTATAAAAATTATCTTAAAAGTAGTAAAATGGGTAAATCATTTTCTCCTTCTTCCCTACAGAATACTAATTTTGTTTCATAAATTATAATTATGCAGCCTTGTATAAGAGGAAGCTGATTTTCATTCTCCTAAATTAACCATGATAATTTCATCTCCTTTCTCACTGACTGAATGACCCAGGTTTAACCCAGTCAATGAAAGACATTTGCCTAGGGGTTGCCACTGATTTTAGTGTTGCCTTTTGCTAAGGTGAACCAATCAAATGCAAGGAAAGACTAGTTTTTGATAAGAGAAGGAATTTTCATATCAGCTAGATATAATTAAGGAATTGTGGTGCAGTCACCAGCTAGTTTGCAAATCAGAAGGGAAGCCAGTCTGAGAACCAAATCAACACACAAAGAGGACAGAGGAACAGAGTCTGTGCCCTGAGCAAACCAATGCCTAGAGACCACTATACATTTAGGTTATTGTCAATATGCTTCCTTAGGTTTTATGTCAGTATGATTTAGAATTTTTATTATCTGTATTAGAAAGCACCCTAGACCATATACTGTCCAAGCCAAAGCCCAGCACCTCTCGTCTGGATGTTCATCTACTCCTGACAGTTTAAATTAATAACTATCCTCTTACTTTGCCTTCTTAGAAATTAGATCTACCCTTTGATTTCCCAATAACCACACCCTGTTCAGTTCTGTTCAGGCACTCAGTCCTGTGCTACTCTTTGAGATCCCATGGACTGCAGAACACCAGGCCTCCCTGGCCATCACCAACTCCTGGAGTTTACTCTAACTTATGTCCATTGAGTCCGTGATGCCATCCAACCATCTCACCCTATGTTGTCCCCTTTTCCTCCCACCTTTAATGTTTCCCAGTATCAGGGTCTTTCCAATGAGTCAGCTCTTCGCATCAGGTGGCCAAAGTATTGGAGTTTCAGCTTCAGCATCAGTCCTTCCAATGAATATTCAGAGCTTATCTCTTTTAGGATGGACTGGTTGGATCTCCTTGCAGTCCAAGGGACTCTCAAGAGTCTTCTCCAACCCACACCCTGACCTCATCTCAAATTCGCTGCTGCCACTATCTCTCATTCCTCCAACTAATGTCCTCTGACTCTGGCTGATCTATTTATCTTTCTTTCTTTATCTCTGCCTACTGTTGACAGTTTACAAGTGCTCTTCCTGGGACGTGGCCTAGATAGGGTTGTTCAACTGAAGTTATTTTCTATATGCAGGCAATAAATCATGCTAGTTATAAAGAGCATAAATCCAGGTGAAGCATAGCAGTGTAATCTCATAGCTGCTTTTCCTTTTTCAGAGAATCCAGCAATCCTTTTTCAGGGAATCCAGCAATTAAATATACCATTTGTCAGAATTATCCAGTTGATGTTATCCTTTTAAGAGTTTCAGAAAACACTGAACAGTATTAAAGTTTCTTATTCTAAACTTAATTCTGTCTTTTCAGTCCACAATTTCTTTCATGACTAAGGGACATGTAGGTTTCACTTTTCTGTTTAATTCTACATTGTCATGATATTTCAACATCTTACGTTCACAGTTTGTTTTCTTTTAAGAATTAACATGTAGTCTTATCGTCTATTTTCAGGATGAGAAAATCGTATTTTAAAGGATATAGTTTCCATTGTTTTCTAGTAACAGTATCCAACATCTCTCATATTTATTTATTGTTTTCTCACTACCATGTTTAAAGGGCTTTCCCAGTTGCTCAGCTGGTAAAGAACCCATCTGCCAATGCAGGTGACTCAAGAGACTTAGGTTAGATTCCTGGGTTGAAAAGATCCCCTGGAGAAGGAAGTGGCAACCCACTCCAGTATTCTTGCCTGGGAAATCTGATAGACAGCGTAGCCTGGCAGGCTACAGTCCATGGGGCCACAAAGAGTTGAATACAACTGAGCGGGCACATGCACCATGTATAAAGGAAGCAAAAAAGGGAAGCTACCTGACAACTTAAATCTGCATCTGCTGATTGATTTGGCTTTATCTACTT